>CM016614.1:77646937-78246937 GCA_005393395.2 Gossypium australe
CCTGCATTTGTCACCATATGATCATATAAAACAACACATCAAACATTTTCAATAGGCCACTCATACTACCAATCTCTCGGTGGTTTCGCACTTAGCCCACCCTCAATCTCTAATAGGGTGGTATCGCACATAGCCCACCAATCATTTATGATTATGGTGGTATCGCACTTAGCCCACCAAATGATTTTATAAGCGATGGTATCGCACACAGCCCATCGTTTAATAATTAATCAGGTGGTAACGCACACAGCCCAACATTATTATACATTCATGGATAGTTATCCACATGTATTTCTCTATTTCAAATGTTCATCCGGGAACATCCTCACACACTACCATTCTTACTTAGCTTTCTACGATACTCGTTCGCATTCACAGAATACATTAATAAATATAACTTATGCAAATAAGGTGCATTGATTACACATAACCCACTAGGGTTTCATCATATACCGAATTCATCTCAATTCAGTTCTAACACATACTTGTGCTTCTCGTGGTACAACTACATACTTTCTCACTTTCAACCTACCCGTTGAATCACTCAAATTGTTAAATAAACTCTTGAGTCTCATACACATAAGGTCACATTAACATCATATCCTCAATAGGGTATTACATGTATTAACATATCGATGTCATGTCCCCGACATGGTCTTATACGAATTCTTACACCGAAGCCATATTCCAATATGGTCTTACACGGGACCTTAATTATCATCATATCATGCTAATTTCTTTTCCCACTAGTCTTAGATTAAAATAAGACTCTCATTTCTTGAAATTCTGTCAAAACGTATTTAGCGTATACATAAAGGCAATTAAACAATCTATACAACATCGAAATGTTAAATACTTCACTTAGAATTTCATAATTTAGCATATGAACTTACCTCAATATCGAAGAGGGTAGAAAGGGACTTATTAGCCCACATTTCTCTTTTCTCCTATTCTAGGTCCGCCTCTCGTTTTCTTTGATCTAGAACAATGGAATTTACTCATTTAATCACTTAAAAATCATAATTCTTCATAATCTACACTTAGGTAAAAATGACTATTTTCGCCCCTGCACCTTGGCAAAATTACGATTTTGCCCCTAGGCTCGTAAATCACTTTTCATCACATTTTCTTGTTAAACAAGCTTAGATGAACATTTAATCCTCTTACAACTATCCACAATTCCAACTATTTCATACATTAATGAACATTATACAACATTTGCATTTTAGTCCTAATTAGGTGTTTTCATGACAACACCTTTCACAAAAGTTGTTTCTCATCTTCCTAACATTCATTTTCTTCCATAAAAACTCAGCAACCAACATAAACTCTCTCATGGCAAGTCCCTAGACTTCCAACCATGTTGCAAATTAGTCCCCTCATTAGCTAGCTTAAGCTTTGGGGACTCCAAAAGTACAATTTTTATCAAGAAAGATCACCAAAATCACTTACTTGTGAAGAGAAATGTTTGCTGAAATTTTTGAGCTCCATAACCCTTATTTCCCTTCAATTTTTGGTGGATGAAGGTGGAGTAATAGTGAAAAGATGATAACATCTTTATTCATATTATTTTATTCATTTTAAACACCTAACATCAACAAACTTTGACCAACATTTAATGCCTTTGTCCCCCTAGCTTCCTATGGCCGACCAACACTAATTCAATGACCTAGCATCACTTTAAGTACCTCCAATTAATATTCTATAGCTATTTGGAACCTTTAGCAAATAAAATAGAACTTTCGCACTTTATGCGATTTAGTCCTTTTTCGAAATTAAGCAAGAAATCACTAAAATTAAAGCACCAAATTTTTCATGCATCCTTATGAGCATGTTATAACACATAAAATAACATGAAAATAATTTCTCTAGCCTCGGATTACTGACCCCGAAACCACTATTCCGACTAGCCCCTAAATCGGGTTGTAATGTAACAGTCCAATTTATACCTTAGTCGGAACAGTGGTTTCGGGACCACAAACCCGATTTAGTAAAATATTTTAATAATATTTTCTGTGCCTATGATATGTGATTAAGCATGTGGTAAAATTTCGTAAATTAATTTGTCTGTATGTGTGTTTAATTTAAGCAAAAGACTAAAACGCGTAATAGGTAAAAGTACCTTCTATATTAATTGAGTGGCTTAATTGTTGTGTCTTCTTGTATATGAGGATTTATAATGCAATTTGGCCAAAAGAGAGGTTAGTGGACGGCAACATGCATGTATTATGCTTTTATATGTTTATTTTATAAGTTAAGTTAATATTATATATATTATAAGATTTTATAATAAAAGAAAATGCATAAAATAAGGCCATTCTCATCATCTTGGCCGAAAAAAGCAAAGAAGAAAAGAAAAAGAAAGCTAGGTTTTGGTTGGTTTTAAGCTTGATTAAGGTAAGTTTCGACTTCGGTTTTTGATAATTTCTACGTTTCTGTAATCGTTGCTTAGTCTACTATCTAGCCTATGTCTCAATTTTATGAATTGATGATGTTCATGAGATGTGTCATTGATGAAATGGTGAACTTTTTGATGATTATTGGTGTTAAATGAAAGATATGTGTTAGATAAACATATTTTGTTCTTGAATTTTTGATGAATTTAGCTAAATAGGGCTAAATTGAGAAAATGATAATTTGAGGGACTAAATTGTAAATTTGACGAAATATATGGGCTTATATGATATACATAAGCATTAAGCTAAGCATGATTCTGTGATGATTTTGTGTATTTCATGTTTTGAGAAAAATGGACTAAATTCATAAATTATGCAAATGTGAGGGCTAAATTGTAAATTGCCCTAAATGTGTGTTTTTGGATTGAATTGGATGAGTCAGTGAATAAAAGAGTTAAATTTGAATATGTTTAGATCAAGAGCCGAAGAAATCGGACTTAGATCGCGGGAAAGCAGAAGTAATTGAGTAGCCGTATCCATTTTCGTTAAACCGAACTCGAGGTAAATCATTATACAAATAGACGTATTTGTATGGAATTATGTATGTTCATATGACTATTGTTAACGATGAATGTTTACGAGATGGTATGTACATAAATTTCGAGATAAGGTTGGCTTAGTGACAATGTCCGAGGAGTCCCGTACGAACCTAGGAATATATAGGATTAGCAATGTCATGACATAGGTATCTGTTCTGTTTTATCATGTATGACCACATCTAGGACGTTGGCATCGATATGATCTTTACGTGTAAGACCATGTCTGGGACATTGGCATCGTATTAATTCGTGTAAGACCCTGTCGGGGACAGTGGCATCGTCATCTGATTACATGTAAGACCAGGTCTGAGACATTGGCATTGTACAACTATTCTGAGTATTATGTATATCCGATTAAATTCTGAACTGTTCTACGGGCAAATCCGAGCTATGAACAATTACATGAATGTATATTCGTTCCAGGTACGTTTGGTATGTACACTAAATGTGTATAAAAGGTAAGTACCTATATGAATTTGCTTTGAAGAAATGTATAATTGAACATGAGAATATGAATGAGATAGAGAATGGATATGAATAAACTAAGTACATATGTGATATGTGAAATGAAATATGTGGCAAGCTTTGTGTGAGTAAATGTGCCAAAGTCAATGAAATGAAATGGCTATGAGATTTATAAGTACCAATGATTCAATTGGGTTATATGCATTGTGTATTAAGTTTATTTGTATATGACTTACTAAGCTTTTAAAAGCTTACTCTGTGTGTGTGTGTTTGTTCTATTTGATAGATCGTCAAAGCTACTGAAGGCTCAGGGACTGTTGAGGATCGTCATCTCCCTACTCAACTTGTTTTGGTACATTTTGGAAATGTATATAGCTAGATATGGCATGTATAGGCTAGTTATTTGTTTATAATTATGAAGTGAACTTAGCCATGTGATTTGGCTAGTTATGTGTTGGCAATATGCATTAATGAATATGATAAATGGTGCATGTTTTGGTATGGTTTGATAGTATTTGAAATGGTTAAGTTTATGGTGAGTGTATGAATGAATTATGTTTGTGTTTACATGAGTTTTAGTCTTGTAAATTTGGCATGATTAGTATTAGATTGGAATGTAGAGATGGGATGATTATTTTGATATGTTCTTGGTTGTCAAATGTGCATGAGATGTGTTGGTAATTTGCTAGTAGGTATGACCCTATGTAGGTGGCATATTTGCCTTGCAAATAGCCTATTTTGCCACACGGTTGTGGCACACGAGCGTGCTTATTGACCGTGGGACTAAGTCAGTAGCTGATTAAGAGTACACGGCCTTGGCACATGGACGTGCCTGGTAGTCGTGTGGTTTAGTCAAGATCGACCACGGCCAAAGTGCAAGGGCGTGCTTGGTGGTCATGGAGCTAAGATAGGATTGACCACGACCAAGGTACACGGGGGTGCTTGGTGGCCGTGGAGTTAAGTCAGATTCGAGCATCGGGGATAGACATGGACGTGTCTAGCAGCCGTGGGAGGCAGACGGCCTACCCAACGGGCGTGTAACCCCTGAAACTTAGAAAGTTTAAAATTTTTCGAGAATTTCTGTATGTGTTCCGGTTTAGTCCCGACTCTATTTAAAGCATGATTTAGGTCTTGATGACCTACAGAAGGGACGCTACGATTGTAAATGATGGTTTAATTTACGAAATTGTGTGACAAAGTTTTCGATCTGTCAGGTAATGCTCTTAACCCTAATCTGGCGACGGATACGGGATAGGAGTGTTACATTTGGTTGGTATCAGAGCTACGGTTTAGTCGATTCTCAGACTAACGTAGCGTGTCAAAGTTTAGCTATACATGCCATATATTTGAACTGTGATAGTGTGATGAATCCTGACGTATAAAGTGTGATTTCTGTATAGTAATGGATCCCGAAAGAGCTGTAGCTGACGATGTAGAAAGTAATGCGCCTGCTCCCGTGCAAGGGACAGCGCCCTCTAATTCGAGATCGGCTACGAACGGTCAAGAGGGAGAAGCTAAACAAGCTTTCTTTTAAATGATGAGTGAGTGATTCACTCAGTTTGTTAGAAATAATCCGGCTGTTTCACAACCTCCGCCCCCGCCTAATCACCCTCAGACATCTGCTATGCCTCTGACTATGAATTTGAATTTATTGAACAAGCCTCTGGTTTACAAAATCTGTAAGTATAGGACTGAACAGTTCAGGGATACTAGTGATGATGATGCCGAGAAGACCGAGTTCTGGTTAGAAAATACGATCCGGGTATTCGATAAGATGTCCTTGACTCCGGAAAAAAGTATTAAATGTGTTATTTCACTGCTTCGAGATGCAGCTTATTAGTGGTGGAAGACTCTTATGTCTATTGTTCCAAAAGAACGGGTGACATGGGACTTCTTTCACATTGAGTTCTGGAAGAAATATATTAGTGAGAGGTTCATCGGTCAGAAACGGAAGGAATTTCTGGACTTGAAGCAGGGCCGTATGTCTGTTACGGAATATGAATGAGAGTTTGTTAGATTGAGTCAGTATGCTCGTGAATGTGTATCTACTGAGGCAATAATGTGCAAAAGATTTGAAGACGGGCTTAATGAAGATATCTGTTTGTTAGTCGGGATTTTGGAAAAAAAAGAGTTTGTTGTACTTGTTGATCGAGCGTGCAAAGCTGAGGCACTGGGAAAAGATAAAAGGAAAGCTGAGTCTGATGCTGGAGATGTGAGAAAGAGATTTCAGAGTAGATCATTTCAGCTTGTTACGAAAAAATTTCGAGATGAGCATAGCCGTTCAAAGGCTAATGTGGGACAATCGAATAGAGATCGAGCTAGATTACAAATGAGCTCCAAAATCCCAGCAACTTCAATAGCAAGTGTTGGAAATGTCCGTTCTGAAAGACCCGAGTGTAAGCATTATGGAAAAAGGCATCTGGGAAGTTGTAGATTGAATGATCGGGCTTGCTTCAGGTGTGGATCATTCGATCATTTCATTCGAGATTGCCCAAAGTCAATTGAGTCAGAGACTATTCAGAATCTGAGATCTGATCATGCTACAGCAAGGGGTAGACCTTCACGAAATGTAAGAAATGTCAGTGGTAGTCAGAGAACTACGAGAGAAAATGTTACGAGATCTGAAGCTAGAGCACCTGCCAGAGCATATGCTATTCGAGCTCGTGAGGAAGCTTCATCTCCAGATGTTATAACGGGTACATTTACACTTTATGATACTTCTGTGATTGCATTGATAGACCCTGGTTCTACACAAGCGTGAACTTGGTAATCAGTAAGACTTTACCCGTAGAGTCTACTGAGTTTGTTATAAAAGTATCGAACCCCTTAGGTAAAAGTGTTTTGGTTGACAAAATATGTAAGAATTGCCCGTTAATGTTTCGAGATATCTGTTTCCTTGCTGATCTGATGCTACTACCGTTTGATGAGTTTGATATAATTCTGGGTATGGACTGGTTGACATTGCATGATGCTGTTGTGAACTGTAAAAGAAAGACTATTGATTTGAGATGTCCGAATAATGAAATAGTTAGGATTGAGTCTAGTGAATTGAATGGATTGCCTGCAGTGATATATGTATTGAAAGCTCAAAGTTATGTGAAAAAAGGCTATGAAGCTTATTTTTGCTTATGTAATTGACTCGAAAATGTCTGAGAAGAAATTTGAATCAGTGCCTATTGTATGTGAGTATTCTGATGTGCTCCATGAAGAATTGCCGAGATTACCTGTAATATCCTGAAATAGGGGTTGTGCATTTGGAGAATAACTCAAGTGTTAGTAGGCCTTAAGAGTGGTTTGGATGTGTTTTAGGAGTTTCCAAAACTCCAGGATTGAAATGGGATGCTTTGGAAAATTTTGGAAATTTGAGGGTTAAAAGAGGAAAATAGGCAAGGAGGCCTTAAGAATAAATTTTGGAAAGTTATGGCATATGAAATGCCTTGGTAAAGTGGCTTCCGTGTGCCACTTAAGGCTTGGGAGTGACGCCACAATCAGGTCAGGGGTTCGAGTCTTGGGTGCGGCATAAGCATTTTATTTTGCAAAATGGCGCTGCTTTGAAGGAGGCTTTATAATAATTTGTGGCGGGATTTTGACATCAATGCACCAGCAGCAAAGTGGTTGGGGCGCTTGCAGCCAGGGGAGCTTCATAAGGTCGGCGTTCGAGCCCTAGTGGAGGCGCGCGAGTGTTTTTATTTTTGCTTGGCGTTAAGGCTCAGGGAAGCTCAAGAAGAAAGGGTTAAAAGGAAATCGCGATGCGTTTATGTCATGAAATTCAAAGTGGCCGAGTGGCTAAGGACATTGCTGGAGAGCTACGACTAGGAGGACTCGCGTTCGAGTCCTGAAGGCAGCGCTCGATTTCGTTTTATTTTGTTTTTGCGTCAAGCAAGGGACGCCTGCGAGTGAGGGCTTAAAACAAATTATTGGCGCAATATAGCATGAAATGAGCAGCTGGCCGAGTGGCTGGGGCATGGGGAACTTTTCTCCAGGTCTCGGGTTCGAGACCTGGGGGCAGCACCTGCATGGACCTTTCTTTTTGGCCGGCGTGGGATTTTAGTGGCCTGCATGGGCATTTAATGCATGCTGCATCATTTTGTATTTTTCTATGCTGATGGAGTATGGGCTGGTCATTTTATTTTGTTGTTTTATTATTTTATTGAAGGATGATGGGTTATTATTATATCATGTATAGGAAATGGTGAGGTATGGGTTATATTTTGTTAGTTTATTTTATGTATGGTGATGGGAGAAAGAATAAACAATGGTAATTGATGTTAGAAATTAGCAAAAAGGGAGAGCATGTGCGGCTTGGAGGGTAGGAAAGCATGGCCGAATTTCATGCTTGGTTTTTCTTCTATCCCTTGTGTTTTGGCCGAAAGAAAAAAGAAAGAGAGGGAGCAAGCTTTCACAATCGGTTTTGATGCATGCTTAGGAGGTGTGCCAAAATTTATTCTCTTTTTGTACCGTTTTCTTTGGTGCTAAAGCCCTCTAGTTTCGGCCTTCTCCTCTTTGTTTATGGTCACCAAAACTTCAAGGGGCAACAAGGGTCAAAATCGATTTACCTTGGAGCCGATTCTTTTAAGGGCCGAATGTGCATAGAGGAGAGGTGTTTTCGGGTTCTTGTGATGCAAGCTATCCAATCGATTCTCAAGCAAAGGGGGGAGAGTGTTTTTGGAAAGTCGATCTTTTGTGGTAGGTAGCGTTGGTGGTAAGTAAGTTCTCTCCTAGCAGTTGGTTTGGGTTTCTTTCCTTATAAGTGCCAAAATCAATGGTTAAACCTTGATTTCTAAGGAGGGCCGAAGGTGCATTAAGCTTTTATAAGTGTTCTTTTTGTGTGTAGCCAGTGTTAAGGAGCATCAAAGGAGTCTTCAGGGTTCGACTATTCAAGGTAAATGTAGGAATTCCGATAACTTCGGGAGCTAATCGACGGGAACAAATGGTGTTTCGGGATCGAAATAAGCTAGGAAAAGATTCATGGTATTCGGCCTAAGGCCATATTATTGGTATTAAGTGTGACTGATTTTGGTTATGTGTACTAGGGGCAAATCGATAGAAGTAGCAGAAGTTTTCGGGATTTTTAGATTTTGTTAGATTCGATAGATCCAGATCTCGTTATAGTCAGGTGCGTAGTTATCGCACTGTTCTCTTGCTTGTTATATGTGTTGTATGTGTTATTTCATGTAAATGTATATGTTGAGCATGTTAGTCGAAATAAGGGCTAAGATGATGGATACCTATGGTGGGTGATTGAATAATCAGGTTAATGGTTACTGTATTAACTTTTCATTTATAAATGATTATCGATGAATGTAAAATAATGTGATGGCATGTGATGCATATTTGTTTTGAGTAGTATGTTGCCATGGTACATATATATATATATGCATGGGATTTGGGATGTAACTATCGGAGGAAAGGTTGTACGTTATGTGCGTGGTCTAATGCTAGCCTCGTGCTACATTAGCGCTTGATGTTAACTATGTGCTTCATCAAGGGAGGTGTTGACTTGGTGCCCATCTCGGTGGCCGATAGCTGTAAGTATCACCGTAAAATGATAGATTTGTGGATCAATATGTGATTGGTGGCTTAGCCACGGCCTTGAGCAGTAAGTCTGCCAAGGTAAGATTTGTGGATCAATATGTGATCGGTGGATTAGCCACGGCCTTGAGTAAGGAGTCTGCTAAGGAAGGAGTGCGGATGGACTAGGATGGGTTAGGCTTCATAATCGCATATTCATATGTATGGTCTGTGTGGATATGGGCCAAGCCCATGTGTAAGGATATGTGTGTTTCTAACTATGCACTGAATCCTGGTGACTCACCCAATCTTTTAAATCTTTCAGGTGACGCATAAAGCTTGGACCGGGTTGGAGCGGATACAAAGGTGGCCATGCAAAAGCGGATTTTCATGCAAAGGAATCTCTTGTTTAATGAATTAAGTAACTATATTTTCAGTATTTTGATTAAGTGTGTATTGTAAGAAGGCCCACTAAAGTATTTCAGTTCTTTTATTAAGTATCTTTATTATTATGCTCTATTATGGATGGACAATTTAAAATGTTTATTGCAAATGATTTTATTTCCTTGAGTATGTATAATGAAGTTTTGAATCCCGTGTTTCATAATAATGTAGTTTTTACTTAGAATATTTCAAGTCACGAAAATGTTTTATTAAACTCAATAAATTTTTATCGGTTTTACTCTTAAGTAAGGATATTTTTCGAATGTGTTTCGTAGTGGCATTCCAAATTCGGTCGGAGTGAATGGGCCGGGTTTAGGGTGTTACATTTTGGTATCAGAGCCTGGTTCAAAACTCGGCTTTGAGGTTTTAGGCCCGAAAGTAGTTTTCAAAAGTGGGCTTTTCAAAATGTGGACTTTTATTTTAGGCTTGTTCTGGCATGGCACCTGTACCTCCGACCCGAAGTCCACCTGGTAAGTACCTCTGACTATTGAGGTATGTAGAATATGTGAACTGTATGGGCATAATTGGGCTTGTAGATTAGAAAATTAGGGCTATCGAACCCTAGGACTAGTCTACTCAAAAACAAGTGCATAAGACTTGAGGACTGAAACGACCATAGAGGTGTAGTGAATGAATGTGTCCCTACTTATGAACGTGTATGTGACTCTCTGAATTAGAATAGCGAACTTGAACTGAACCTATGAGTGATCGAAAGAACCACTTCTAAATACTTTATTCCATAAAATTGTTCGCGGATAATCAGTGGAACGAATTTCTAATGCATAAAACTTTTTAAGTCAAATCGCGCGATAAGAGATGAGCTCTAGAGGAAGTAATCGAGGCAAAATGGTCGTATCGGAACCCGTTAGATCGGGTCAAGGGTCTGATAATGAGGTACCCCCTCCACCACCAGCCTTTGGTAATGAGCAGCAAGATCAGACGAGGGATAATGCTGTATCGCAGGCGGTGCTGCGAGTTTTAGAGATGGTGGCTGGAGCGGGAGGAAATATGAGAGCTCAGAAATTTGTTCCCGAGCGACTTTGAACCAATGGAGCGGAGTTGTTCCGTGATGTATCAAGAGTGGCACTCAGTACGGCTGAATATTGGTTGGAAGCAACCAAGCGAGTTATGGATGAGCTCGATCTGAGCCCTGAGGAAAAAAGTGAAAGGGATGGTGGCGCTACTTCGCGACGAGGTGTATCAATGGTGGCTCACGGTTCGGGATAGTGTCACAGCTGAGGACCTCACTTGGGAGTATGTCAAGACGGCATACCAGAAGAAGTATGTCGATACTTATTACATTGATGCTCAGAGGAAGGCGTTTTTAGGGCTGGTTCAACGGAACAAGTCCATGGCGGAATACGAGGCTAAATTCCAAAGGTTAAGCCGATATGCTCGAGGAGTAGTGGCTACGGAACATGAACGATGTGTCCGGTTTGAGAACGGATTAAGGGACGGCCTGAGACTATTGATAGTTCCTCAACAGGAACGGGGGTTCGCTGTGTTAGTCAAAAAAAGCTAAGGTAGCTGAAAGGATTAAGGACTCGATAAGACAAAACAGAGATAAGGATAGGAACCGGGATAGGAGAAATTTTGGATCGTCTAAATTATCTGAGAGTCTTCAGAAAAGACCGAGAGTTGAAAGTTTTGCTCATGTGACTAAGCCAGCTATGGGAAATCGGGACCGTCCGTGTGCTCAGTGTGGAAGGTATCATGTTGGTGAGTGTTGGAACCGAAATTGAGAATGTTTTAGGTGTAAGTCTATAAGCAGTTGAATATCGTCAATGTTAGTTATAACCTTGTATACATGCTGAATTATGGAATCCTAGTTACAAATATAGTGAAAGCCGAATGTGGATAGACATCTTATCATGAAATGTTATTGAATTTTAATTGAATTGATAAGTACAAGTGATATGAATTATATATGATTTATAATTTTGGTCAGCATGTAATGTGATTCAGATGGTGATAGTATCGTATATCAGGCTTTGAGCCTAGCAGGCCTTGTGCCGGTGAATTGTATTTCAGGCTTTGAGCCTAGCAGGCTTAATGCCGGTGTGTATTTCAGGCTTTGATGCCTAGCAGGCTTAATGCCGGTGTGTATTTCAGGCTTTGATGCCTAGGAGGCTTAATGCCGGTGATGTGTTATAATAGAGAATTCATGAATCACTTACAAAATGGAACATGTTTATTACAATAAGCTAAATGATCGGGTAAGTACAAGTCTTTCATAATTGCAAGAAATAAAGTAAGTTAGTATATTCCCATTTGAATTAAGTAAGATGTGACATAGTTGAAGCTTCGGTAAGAATTTTAATATATGCCATTGATCTTACCATTGATGTGTATGATTTTTATAATGGAATTTAAGCTTGAATATGCTAATGGAGAAGTGGCTATATGGAAAAATGCTAAATGTGAAAGAGATTGGATATGTTTGCATATGTGTATAATTGGTTATATGTGATTGATATATGGTGAATTGAAAAGTACGGATGTTCGTTAGTAAGTAATTTCGAGGACGAAATTATTTTTAAGGGAGGTAGAATTGTAATATCCTGAAATAGGGGTTGTGCGTTTGGAGAATAACTCAAGTGTTAGTAGGCCTTAAGAGTGGTTTGGATGTGTTTTAGGAGTTTCTAAAACTCCAGGATTGAAATGGGATGCTTTGGAAAATTTTGGAAATTTGAGGGTTAAAAGAGGAAAATAGGCAAGGAGGCCTTAAGAATAAATTTTGGAAAGTTATGGCATATGAAATGCCCTGGTAAAGTGGCTTCCGTGTGCCACTTAAGGCTTGGGAGTGACGCCACAATCAGGTCAGGGGTTCGAGTCTTGGGTGCGGCATAAGCATTTTATTTTGCAAAATGGCGCTGCTTTGAAGGAGGCTTTATAATAATTTGTGGCGGGATTTTGACATCAATGCACCAGCAGCAAAGTGGTTGGGGCGCTTGCAGCCAGGGGAGCTTCATGAGGTCGGGCGTTCGAGCCCTAGTGGAGGCGCGCGAGTGTTTTTATTTTTGCTTGGCGTTAAGGCTCAGGGAAGCTCAAGAAGAAAGGGTTAAAAGGAAATCGCGATGCGTTTATGTCATGAAATTCAAAGTGGCCGAGTGGCTAAGGACATTGCTGGAGAGCTACGACTAGGAGGACTCGCGTTCGAGTCCTGAAGGCAGCGCTCGATTTCGTTTTATTTTGTTTCTGCGTCAAGCAAGGGACGCCTGCGAGTGAGGGCTTAAAACAAATTATTGGCGCAATATAGCATGAAATGAGCAGCTGGCCGAGTGGCTGGGGCATGGGGAACTTTTCTCCAGGTCTCGGGTTCGAGACCTGGGGGCAGCACCTGCATGGACCTTTCTTTTTGGCCAGCGTGGGAGCTTAGTGGCCTGCATGGGCATTTAATGCATGCTGCATCATTTTGTATTTTTCTATGCTGATGGAGTATGGGCTGGTCATTTTATTTTGTTGTTTTATTATTTTATTGAAGGATGATGGGTTATTATTATATTATGTATGGGAAATGGTGAGGTATGGGTTATATTTTGTTAGTTTATTTTATGTATGGTGATGGGAGAAAGAATAAACAATGGTAAAATTGATGTTAGAAATTAGCAAAAAGGGAGAGCATGTGCGGCTTGGTGGGTAGGAAAGCATGGCTGAATTTCATGCTTGGTTTTCTTCTATCCCTTGTGTTTTGGCCGAAAGAAAAAAGAAAGAGAGGGAGCAAGCTTTCACAATCGATTTTGATGCATGCTTAGGAGGTGTGCCAAAATTTATTCTCTTTTTGTACCGTTTTCTTTGGTGCTAAAGCCCTCTAGTTTCGGCCTTCTCCTCTTTGTTTATGGTGACCAAAACTTCAAGGGGCAACAAGGGTCAAAATCGATTTACCTTGGAGCCGATTCTTTTAAGGGCCGAATGTGCATAGAGGAGAGGTGTTTTCGGGTTCTCGTGATGCAAGCTATCCAATCGATTCTCAAGTAAAGGGGGGAGAGTGTTTTCGGAAAGTCGATCTTTTGTGGTAGGTAGCGTTGGTGGTAAGTAAGTTCTCTCCTAGCAGTTGGTTTGGGTTTCTTTCCTTATAAGTGCCAAAATCAATGGTTAAACCTTGATTTCTAAGGAGGGCCGAAGGTGCATTAAGCTTTTATAAGTGTTCTTTTTGTGTGTAGCCAGTGTTAAGGAGCATCAAAGGAGTCTTCAGGGTTCGACTATTCAAGGTAAATGTAGGAATTCCGATAACTTCGGGAGCTAATCGACGGGAACAAATGGTGTTTCGGGATCGAAATAAGCTAGGTAAAAGATTCATGGTATTCGGCCTAAGGCCATATTATTGGTATTAAGTGTGACTGATTTTGGTTATGTGTACTAGGGGCAAATCGATAGAAGTAGCAGAAGCTTTCGGGATTTTTAGATTTTGTTAGATTCGATTGATCCAGATCTCGTTATAGTCAGGTGCGTAGTTATCGCACTGTTCTCTTGCTTGTTATATGTGTTGTATGTGTTATTTCATGTAAATGTATATGTTGAGCATGTTAGTCGAAATAAGGGCTAAGATGATGGATACCTGTGGTGGGTGATTGAATAATCAGGTTAATGGTTACTGTATTAACTTTTCATTTATAAATGATTATCGATGAATGTAAAATAATGTGATGGCATGTGATGCATATTTGTTTTGAGTAGTATGTTGCCATGGTACATATATATATATGCATGGGATTTGGGATGTAACTATCGGAGGAAAGGTTGTACGTTATGTGCGTGGTCTAATGCTAGCCTCGTGCTACATTAGCGCTTGATGTTAACTATGTGCTTCATCAAGGGAGGTGTTGACTTGGTGCCCATCTCGGTGGCCGATAGCTGTAAGTATCACCGTAAAATGATAGATTTGTGGATCAATATGTGATTGGTGGCTTAGCCACGGCCTTGAGCAGTAAGTCTGCCAAGGTAAGATTTGTGGATCAATATGTGATCGGTGGATTAGCCACGGCCTTGAGTAAGGAGTCTGCTAAGGAAGGAGTGCGGATGGACTAGGATGGGTTAGGCTTCATAATCGCATATTCATATGTATGGTCTGTGTGGATTTGGGCCAAGCCCATGTGTAAGGATATGTGTGTTTCTAACTATGCACTGAGTCCTGGTGACTCACCCAATCTTTTAAATCTTTCAGGTGACGCATAAAGCTTGGACCGGGTTGGAGCGGATACAAAGGTGGCCATGCAAAAGCGGATTTTCATGCAAAGGAATCTCTTGTTTAATGAATTAAGTAACTATATTTTCAGTATTTTGATTAAGTGTGTATTGTAAGAAGGCCCACTAAAGTATTTCAGTTCTTTTATTAAGTATCTTTATTATTATGCTCTATTATGGATGGACAATTTAAAATGTTTATTGCAAATGATTTTATTTCCTTGAGTATGTATAATGAAGTTTTGAATCCCGTGTTTCATAATAATGTAGTTTTTACTTAGAATATTTCAAGTCACGAAAATGTTTTATTAAACTCAACAAATTTTTATCGGTTTTACTCTTAAGTAAGGATATTTTTCGAATGTGTTCCGCAGTGGCATTCCAAATTCGGTCAGAGTGAATGGGCCGGGTTTGGGGTGTTACATTACCTCTGATACGTGAAGTTGAATTTGGCATTGATTTGTTGACTGGTACAACACCTATTTTGATAGATCCGTATAGAATGGCACCAACAGAGTTGAAAGAGTTAAAGTCACAGTTGCAAGAGTTGACTGACAGAGGGTTCGCTAGACCGAGTTTCTCACCTTGGGGTGCTCCTGTTCTGTTTGTGGAAAAGAAAGATGGCACAATGAGAATGTGCATTGATTATCGTCAGTTGAACAAAGTAACCATAAAGAATAAATATCCGTTGCCCAGAATTGACGATTTGTTTGATCAGTTAAAAGGAGCTACTATATTTTCTAAGATTGATCTGAGATCGGGATACTATCAGCTACGAGTGAAACACCCAGACATTCCGAAAATAGCTTTCAGAACGAGGTACGAGCATTATGAGTTTTTAGTTATGCCATTTGGACTTACCAATGATCCTGCTGTTTTTATGGATTTAATGAACAGAATCTTCAGACCATACCTAGATCAATTTGTGGTGGTGTTCATAGATGACATTTTGATTTATTCACGTCATCTGAGAATTGTATTGCAAACTCTGCGAGAAAAGCAATTGTATCCGAAATTTAGCAAATGTGAATTCTGGTTACACGAGGTTAGTTTTCTAGGACATATTGTGTTAGCTTCTGGAATTCGAGTTGATCCGAGTAAGATTTCTGCTATTCTGGATTGGAAACCTCCGAAGAATATGTCTGAAGTCCGCAGTTTTCTGGGACTAGCTGGTTATTATCGTCGGTTTGTAAAAAGATTTTCAGTGATAACTACTTCGTTAACCAGATTACTTCAGAAAGATGTGAAATTTGAATGGTCTGATAAATGTCAGAAAAGCTTTGATTAATTGAAAACTCTGTTAACAGAAGCTCCAGTGTTAGTACGACTGGAATCGGGCAAAGAGTTTGTAATATTCAGCGATGCTTCGTTGAATGGTCTGGGATGTGTATTGATGCAGGAAGGCAAAGTAATAGCTTATGCCTCAAGACAGTTAAAGCCTTATGAGAAGAACTATTCGACACACGATCTCGAGTTAGCTGCGATTGTGTTCGCATTAAAGATTTGGCGACATTATCTGTTTGGCGAGAAATGTCACGTGTTTTCAAATCATAAAAGTTTAAAATATCTGATGACTCAGAAAGATTTGAATCTGCGTCAGAGAAGATGGCTTGAGTTGTTGAAAGACTACGAACTTGTAATAAATTATCATCCAGGTAAAGCTAATGTAGTTGCCGATGCATTGAGTCGAAAATCATTGTTTGCATTACGTGCTTTAAATGCTCAATTAGATCTGTCTGATGATAGATCAATGATAACTGAATTAAAAGCAAAATCGTTGTTCTTACAACAGATATGTGATGCTCAGAAAGTGGATAATGAATTATTAGCAAAACGAGCTCAATGTGATTCGAATTCTGAATATGAATTTCAAGTTATTGATAATTGCTTGAGATTTCGAGACCGTATCTATGTTCTGAGCAATTCAGAGTTGATTCAGTTAATTTTGAATGAAGCGCATAATAGTCATCTATCTGTTCATCCGGGAAGTACAAAGATGTATCATGATCTGAAGCAACATTATTGGTGTCTGGTATGAAACGAGACATTTCTGACTTTGTTTCAAAATGTTTAGTCTGTCAACAAGTGAAAGCAGAACATCAAGTTCCGACTGGTTTGCTACAACCGATTCTAATTCCCGAATGGAAATGGGATAGAGTGACAATGGATTTTGTTTCTAGTTTGCCTCAGACTCGGAGAAAGAAAGATACGATTTGGGTCGTAGTTGATCGATTGACGAAATCTGCTCATTTCATTCCGGTAAAATCTGATTTCTCACTTGATAGATTAGCTGAGCTTTATATTTCTGAGATTGTGAGTTGCATGGAGTGCCATTGTCTATTTTGTTAGACAGAGATCCGAGGTTTATATCACGATTCTGGAAGAAACTATAAGAAGCTTTAGGCACGAAACTACATTTCAGTACAACTTTCCATCCGCAAACAGATGGTCAATCCAAGCGGATTATTCAGATTCTCGAAGACATGTTGAGATGCTGCATTCTCGAATTTAACGGTACGTGGGAACAATATCTGTCATTAATAGCTTTCAGTTGAGTATCAAAATGGCACCTTATGAAACTCTATATGGATGTAAATGTCGGACACCTCTGTATTGGACTGAGCTCCGTGAAAACAAGATACACAGGGTCGATTTGATAAAAGACACTGAACAGAAAGTAAAAGTAATCCGAGATAGCTTGAAAGCAGCATCTGATCGACATAAGTCTTATGCAGACTTGAAAAGAAAAGATATTGAATTTGAGATCGGTGACAAAGTCTTTCTGAAGGTGTCTCCGTGGAAGAGAGTACTCCGATTCGGACGTAAAGGCAAGTTGAGTTCGAGATTCATCGGACCGTATGAAATCATTGAGCGAGTTGGGCCAGTTGCGTATAGATTGTTGTTGCCACCTGAGCTAGCAAAGATTCATAATATATTTCACGTGTCAATGCTTAGACGATACAGATCTGATCCCTCTCATGTGATTCCTCCATCTGAAATTGAAATCTGATCTTATATGACTTATGAAGAGGAACTGATCCGTATCTTAGCTCGTGAAGTGAAAGAGTTGAGAAATAAGAAAATCTCGTTAGTGAAAGTATTGTGGAATCGACACGGAATAGAAGAGGCTACATGGGAACCTGAAGATTCAATGAGACAGCAATATCTGAATCTATTTAACGGTAAGATTTTTGGGGACGAAAATCCCTAAGGGGGAGAATTGTAACAGTCCGGTTTATACCTTAGTCGGAATAGTGGTTTTGGGACCACAAATCCGAGTCGGTAAAATATTTTAATATTATTTTCTGTGCCTATGATATGTGATTATGAATGTGGTAAAATTTCGTAAATTAATTTGTCTATATGTGTGTTTAATTTGAGCAAAGGACTAAAACACGTAATAGGTAAAAGTAGCCTTCTATATTAATTGAGTGGCTTAATTGTTGTGTCTTCTTGTATATGAGGATTTATATTGCAATTTGGCCAAAAGAGAGGTTAGTGAACGACAACATGCATGTATTATGCTTTTATATGTTTATTTTATAAATTAAGTTAATATTATATATATTATAAGATTTTATAATAAAAATGCATAAAATAAGGCCATTCTCATCATCTTGGCCAAAAAAACCAAAGAAAAGAAAAAAGAAAAAGAAAGCTAGGTTTCGGTTGGTTTTAAGCTTGATTAAGGTAAGTTTTGACTTCAATTTTTGATAATTTCTACGTTTTTGTAATCGTTGCTTAGTTTACTATCTAGCCCATGTCTCAATTTTATGAATTGATGATGTTCATGAGATGTGCCATTGATGAAATGGTGAACTTTGTGATGATTATTGGTGTTAAATGAAAGATATGTGTTAGATAAACATATTTTGTTCTTGAATTTTTGATGAATTTAGCTAAATAGGGCTAAATTGAGAAAATGATAATTTGAGGGACTAAATTGTGAATTTGACAAAATATATGGGCTTGTATGATATACATAAGCATTCGGCTAAGCATGATTATGTGATGATTTTGTGTATTTGATGTTTTGAGAAAAAGGACTAAATTGATAAATTGTGCAAATATGAGGGCTAAATTGTAAATTGCCCTAAATGTGTGTTTTTGGATTGAATTGGATGAGTTAGTGAATAAAAGAGTTAAATTTGAATATGTTTAGATCAAGAACCGAAGAAATCGGACTTAAATCGCGGGAAAGCGAAAGTAATTGAGTAGCCGTATCCATTTCCATTAAACCGAACTCGAGGTAAGTCATTATACAAATAGACGTATTTGTATTGAATTATGTATGTTCATATGACTATTGTTAACGATGAATGTTTACAATATGGTATGTATGAATTCCAAGATAAGGTTGACTTAGTGACAATGTCCGAGAAGTATCGTACGAACCTAGGAATAGATAGGATTAGCAATGTCATGACATAGGTATCTGTTCTATTTTATCATGTAAGACCGCGTCTGGGACATTGGCATCGATAGGATCTTTTCGTGTAAGACCACGTCTGGGACGTTGGCATCGATATGATCTTTACGTGTAAGACCATGTCTGGGACATTGGCATCGTATTAATTCGTGTAAGACCCTGTCGGGGATAGTGGCATCGTCATCTGATTACATGTAAGACCACGTCTGAGACGTTGGCATTGTACAACTATTCTGAGTATTATGTATATCCTATTACATTCTGAACAGTTCAACGGGCAAATCCGAGCAATGAACAATTACGTGAATGTATATTCGTTCCAGGTACGTTTGGTATGTACACTAAGTGTGTATAAAAGGTAAGTACCTATATGAATTTGCTTTGAAGAAATGTATAATTGAACATGAGAATATGAATGAGATACGAGAATGGATATGAATAACCTAAGTACATATGTGATATGTGAAATGAAATATGTGGCAAGCTTTGTGTAAGTAAATGTGCCAAAGTCAATGAAATGAAATGGCTATGAGATTTATAAGTACCAATGATTCAATTTGATTATATTCATTGTGTATTAAGTTTATTTGTATATGACTTACTAAGCTTTTAAAAGCTTACTCTGTGTGTGTGTTTGTTCTGTTTTATAGATCGTCAAAGCTACTGAAGGCTCGAGGACTGTTGAGGATCGTCATCACACTACTCAACTTGTTTTGGTACATTTTGGAAATGTATATAGCTCGATATGGCATGTATAGGCTAGTTATTTGTTTATAATTATGAAGTGAACTTAGCCATGTGATTTGGCTAGTTATGTGTTGGCAATATGCATTAATGAATATGATAAATGGTGCATGTTTTGGTATAGTTTGACAGTATTTGAAATGATTAAGTTTATGGTAAGTGTATGAATGAATTATGTTTATGTTTACATGAGTTTTAGTCTTGTAAATTTGGCATGATTAGTATTGGATTGGAATGTAGAGATGGGATGGTTATTTTGATATGTTCTTGGTTGTCAAATGTGCATGAGATGTGTTGGTAATTTGCTTGTAGGTATGACCCTATGTAGGTGGCATATTGGCCTTGCAAATGGCCTATTTTGCCACACGGTTGTGGCACACGGGCTTGCCTATTGACCGTGGGACTAAGTCAGTAGCTGATTAAGAGTACACGGCCTTGGCACATGGACGTGCCTAGTAGCCGTGTGGTTTATTCAGGATTGACCACGGCCAAAGTGCAAGGGCGTGTTTGGTGGACGTGGAGCTCTGTCAGGATTGACCACGGCCAAGGTACACGGGCGTGCTTGGTGGCCGTGGAGTTAAGTCAGATTCGACCATGGGGGAGACTCATGGACGTGTATATCAGCCGTGGGAGGCACACAGCCTGCCCATACGGGCGTGTAACCCCTGAAACTTAAAAAGTTTAAAATTTTTTGAGAATTTCTGTATGTGTTCCGGTTTAGTCCCGACTCTGTCTAAAGCATGATTTAGGTCTTGATGACCTACAGAAGGGATGCTATGATTGTAAATGATGGTTTAATTTACGAAATTGTCTGATAAAGTTTTCGATCTATCAAGTAATGCCCTTAACCCTAATCCGGCGACGGATACGGGATAGGGGTGTTACATGTTACACATGTACTTTGGATCGAATGCTAACTCTAGAATGATAAAAGGTTTATGAGTAGGTAAAAAGTCATACCAATTATTCCACATGTTGATATATTGCATGTGGAATACCGACCAATCCTTATCCGGTTGCCGTAAGTCGATACTATGCAGCTCATCAACTCTGAAGGTGCCACAGGAATCGACTGTTGGAACTTGAACTGCTGCGACACTCTATCGGTCTTGTGCATCTCAATGATAGCATACACTACCAATGGGACATTAACATGCCAGGCATTGATATTCACAAAGAATTCATTGGGGATTACTGCTCGAATTATCAGATCCTCATATGGTGTCCATTCAAACTATATTAATGTGATAAACATTAGTTATATATATACTACTAAATGCGAAATTGATTACGTTATGTGTATGTAGCTCAAAATTAAATAAATATATACCTCCGCTTCCATTCGTTGATCTAATAGAAACCTTATATCTTGCAGCTCGGTAGGTAATCCCATGTGACTCGGCGCATGGTCCCATCTATTTAAATAAATTATTAGCATAATAATTTAAATTTAAATCAATTTAATCATGGAGATATCTACTGAATTTTACCTTGTTACGAGTTGGAATGTATACGGGTAGTTCACTTGATGAGGTAAAAATAAAAATCTGAACCGAGCCCATAATTGTAGTAGTAAAAAACAGCCAACAATTTTGATTTTCTCTGGTTACGTCGCCTGACACATCTCCCGTACAATGTCGCCAACACAGCGGACCCCCAACTGAGTTCGCTTGCTCCTCTAAAATCAACGAGTTTCAGCAGCCACCTTAGATAGACGAGATTTCATGACTTATCCAACATCAGGATACCCCCAATGATCTGAAGGATGTACGCACGAGCGTATTGTTCTTTTTGGACTTCAGTCAAATCCTCAACCAACTTCGCGAGATTTTTTCGTATCCAAGTCATTTCAATCCAACCTCCGTAAATCATCTCCGGAACCGCACCCAAAAGATCTAAACATAAGACTCCCCAATCAGCAGACTGAACAGAGCCGATGACTACTGACCCGTCCACGGGTAACCCCAACTATAAATGCAGGTCTCCAGAGGGATAGTACACTCATCGCATGGAAGATGGAATGTATGCATCTCAGGTTTCCACATCTCCACCAACGCGCATATAAGTTTCGGGTGCAACTTACACCCCCAGCTTACAAGGGCCACTTGCCAAAAACTGGCTTCCCTTGAGTATGTTTTTATCAACGGTGATGGAGGACAAGGTAGATTACAAATATAACATTGTAAAATTCGATCTTTCACCTATTTACATAAAAATTATAAAAAATATTTAGTTGAAATATAACAATGAAATAAAAAATTTAAACAATATTAAAATTTATTAAAATTTATTCTTACCATTTGCAATTGGTTGATAGAGATGTGCTTGTTATCGGGACGGATTAGAGACCCAGCCATTCCTAAATTATATCGAACACACAAATTTTTTTAAAAACAAATTCTTGAAAATATTAATAAAAATAAAAAATAGAATTTAGTAAAAAAAATTTAAGACAGAATTTGAGATATTTTTTATAGTTAATTGAGAAATTTGAGAGATTTAAGAGAGAATTGTGAGAAATGTGAGTAAGAAGAAGGTGTGGGGGGTTTATATTTCTTTTTTTTACCTTTGGGGGGCCAACAACTATTTAAAATAGCCGTTGGAAGTGACCGTTGGGGGGGAACGCGCTGACCTGGACGCATTTTCCTTTAGAGCGCTGACCTGGACGCATTTTATTGGTCAGAGGGGAAAAAAGCACTAAGATGGACACGTTTTTCTGACTTTTCCCTGAAAACGGCACCAGTTGGGTGCGTTTTTGTAAAATTGGCCCATTTCCGTCAATTTTTACAAAATTGACCCATTTTCGTTATTATTTTTAAAAAAATGGCCTTTTCTGATATTTTAACCAAATATACCTTCACCCTTAAATATGCCAAACCCATTTCAACTTTCTTTATTTAGTCCTTATATTTTTTTAAACATTCAATCTTTTTATTTTTTTATTTAAAATTCTTTGTCCCTTCAAGTAACCTTGTCCTTAATAGTTTTTATAAATAAAATAAAATAATTATTTTAGCTTTCAATATCTATTTTTTTATCTGTCAATTATCTCTAGAAAGTAAATAAAAAGTAAAAAGTAAAATTTTCGATATTTTGAAAAAAAACATAAAATTTAAAAAGTATATTTTTAGAAAAATCTAAAATTATGAAAAAATAATAAAACTCCTTAAAATAAAAAATTAGAAAACAAAAATATTTCTAAATATATAAAAATTTCAAAATACAATGTTTTCTAAACTGAATCAGGCTGGTTGGACTGAGAATCTATTAAGATCAGTCCAGTGAGAGGTAAAAAATCAATTTACCTGCAAATCGGTGCTGACTAGTTGATTCAAGCTAAAAAACTGATTAAACAAGTAGTTGAACCAATTTTTATACTTTTTTGAATAATTTATTTGCTTTGAACTAGACCTACTCATGAGCCGGGCCACCCGACTCAAAGGCCCGTTTGAAAAGTGGAATGGTTTGGGCAAAAATATAGCCTGAAAAATGGGCTTTGGCAAAAAAAAAATAAGGCCCGTTTAAAAAATGAGCTAGGCCTCAGGTAAGACATTTTTAGCTGGGCCCAGTCTGGCCCAATTCACAAAAGGACAAAAAAATATGTTATTTTTTGTTGTTTTAATGCTATTTTTTGTTGTTTTCTCCCTATTTTACTACAATTTCACTATTATGTTACTACTATTTTTCTATTTTTCACACATACTTTGATAAAACAACTAGATATCAAGTCACATGAATGCACCCAATTCAATGTATACTTCAATATGGTGTCTTCCAATTAAACAAAATAACTCCAACTCATCAAAATCACACGTATCCTAAAATAATTTTAGCTTCTAATTTTTCTAATACTAGATGAATTTATAAACTAATGGTTGTTTTAAATCGATTTTTTTATAAATATATATTGTAAAAATCCCAACACTTTGTAATAAAAATAAATAAAGAAAATGAACTACTTGAAATCATAAATGTTTAAACCTTTTCTAAATTTCAATTCCAAGCTCATCTAGCTCACATTATGCAAAGGCTCTAGGGGTATATTTTATACTAAAATGAATCTCATACATCATATTTCAAAATGGAAGTCTCTTAGGACACTGTGGATGCAATTTTCGAAGGCCACAATTTGGGGGGTCTAGGTTATGTTACCACGTAAGGCCAAAGTTGTATCCATTGGTAACAACTAAAGTCACACTTCACACTGTACACTTGAACATCATTCTAGTCTTCACTAGCTAGAATTTAATTTTGACAAACCACGTGACCTTTGGTTGGACAATACACGTTAGCAAATAAATATAAATATAAATAATTATATAATCAAATAAAACAACTTAATATAAGCAAATATTTATATAAACAAATATTTATATTTAAAGAAAAAAATACCATATTTAAATAAAACAAATGAAATAAACAAGATTTTGAAAAGACCAAAAATCGAATAAAAGGAATTGAGTTTTACTAGATGTTGAGGCCTATTTTCACAATTTCCTTAAGATAAATTCGACCACTCCTATGATACTTGGAGAAACGTTGGTTGGCTGTCTCCCAGGATACAACAACAAAATAATCGAAGCAGTAGCACCACTGCAATGATCAACGAACAGACCTTGCCTTCCTCTATCACAGAAACGTATGAAAATATGGAGAGAAAGAGAAGAATTTTTTAGAGCAAAATAAATTCGATGTGTGTGTATTAAAAAATTATGTAAAATTTTTTAGCCTTTTATAGGCATTCAATATGGTGGAATTTTGGAAATTTCCATAAATAAAGACACAAATCTGCATTAAATGAGCCTTTAAATCACTTTGAATAAAATCAACAAAATTGATTGGAATCAAATCAAGATATATGTCCTTTTAAAACAGATTATGTATAATATTTGCTGAGAAAAATAAATTTCGTGTTAGGCTTAAAATATCCACAAGCCCATCTTGGGCCTGATCGGTCCGAACATTTCGCGTCGCCTACGTCATGCGGGTGTGCCCTAACCCCAATGGGTTTGGATCTGCACCCCTTTACACTCGAGGCAGGGTTTCAATCTTAGTCATTCAATCACCCTTCAAGTGGGTTCTCATATATATACATATCTCACACTTAGTATTTAACCAATGTGGGATCTAAGCTTTTCTTTTCCTCAACAAATATTCACAAGTGGCTTATTTTGAACATCTTCTCATTCATCACTCAACCATTTTGAGCATATGATATACCGTTGTAAAGGTCTCATGGAGTCGAATATAAAACCATAATTTTATGATTCAACTCTCCACCTTTACCAATCGAGAATATGCCTCAATTTCCAAAAATTACATATTTTCCAACAATCCCCTACATGAATGAAAATTGATAGTTTTAACGAAAAACATTGATTCAATATGGTGATAGAATCTACGATTGATAGTTGCATAGGATGAGTAGGCATCCACCCCTAAACCTTCCCTTGTGAAAATATATTTACTTTACTAGTTGAACAGTAGACGCAATGTCCTTGAACTGTTCTGCCTTTTGTGTAAACAATGATATACCTCACGCAACTACCTCACTGGCAAGGTTTTAGTTCTTATGGGTATGTTCATATAGCCGTGAACATCTCCTGCTTCTACAAGAGTTTGAGAGAACTATGCCCCAATAGTCTCCTCGAAGCGGCCCCACTTCACTATCACATAGGTGACTTATGTTGCTCGACTCCCTGAATCATAAAATGGTCATTAAAAGCTTTACTTAACCTATCTCACTTTAAATCGCTATTTATATCATAGAAAAAAACCTAGGATAAGAACCCCCACAGTGACTTCACAAGGTCTATACAATTAGGTTGTCCCTTTGAACCTAGATCTTGGGATCTCCAGTCAACTAAGTTGGGTTTTCCTTCACATAGTGCCTTTAATTTTCATGGGCTTTAGTCTCATTCATTTTGATGTTTTATCATCTAATCTCGATTTAAGCCTTTAGTTAGCAGATCCACAATGTTATCTTTTGATTTTACAAAATCAATAAAGATAACTTCGTTTAAGATCAGTTGTCTAACGGTATTGTGTCGACGACACATATGTCTCTACTTACCATTATACATTGCATTCTGTGCTCTACCAATTGTTGCTTGGTTACCACAATATATGCATATTGTAGGCATAGGCTTTGGCTAGTCAGGAATATCCTCCAAGAAGTTTTGAAGCCATTCTGCCTCTTCTCCAAATTTATTTAAAGCTACAAACTCAGATTCCATTGTGGATCTAGTTATAATTGTTTGTCTTGAAGCTTTCCAATACACGACTCCTTCTTCCAATGTAAAAACATATCCACTTGTGCCTCTGGTCTCTTGAATATCATATATCCAACTGGCATCGGAGAATCCTTCTAAAACAGTAGGATCTCTGGAATAATGCAATCCATAGTGTTAAGTATATATGAGATATCTCAGTATCTTCACAATTGTTTTCCAGTGGTTTTCCCCTGGATTGCTTGTGAATATGCTTAAACTACTCACGGTGAAAGCAATATCTGGTCTAGTACAACTCATAAGGTATATTAGATTGTCTTTGACCCGTGCATATTCCACTTGGTTAACACTTTCACCTTTGTTCTTGGACAGATGTTGGCTCGTATCTATTGGAGTTCTGGCTATACCGAAATCATCCTTGCTAAATTTCCCAATAATCTTATCCACATAGCTTGACTGAGTCAATATAAGACCTTCAAATGACATCTTAATTTGGATACCCAAAACCACATCAGCTAGTCCAATATCTTTCATGTCAAATCTTGAATTTAACATGTCTTTGGTACATTTTACCATTTCATTGTTACTTCCAACAATGAGTATGTCATCAACATATAAGTATAGGATTATATATCCAATATCGGTAGTTTTAACATACACACATTTGTCACACTCATTAATCTTGAAGCCATTGTCATAATGACATTATCGAACTTTTCATGCCATTGTTTTTATGCTTGGTTAAGTCCATATAAAGACTTCACAAATTTACAAACTTTCCTTTATTGTCCTGGAACTACATGATCCTCAGGTTGTTCCATGTAAATTTCTTCATCAAGATATTCATTTAGGAAAGCTATTTTAACATCCATTTGATGTACTTCTAGATTCCACAAGGCGACAATTGCATGTTCCATCCTTATAGAAGTTATCCTGGATACCGGAGAGAAAGTATCAAAGTAGTCAAGGCCTTCCTTTTGTCTATAACCTTTTATAACCAATCTGGCCTTGTACTTATCAATTGTTCCATCTGCTTTCATTTTCCATTTGAAAATCCATTTAGAATTTAATGGCTTAATTCCTGCAAGAAGACCCACTAATTCCCATGTATGATTTTGAATGATGGAATCAATTTCACTTTTAATAGCATCTTTTTATGAGGTGCTTTCGGATGATCGTATAGCATCATTATACGTTTGAGGTTCAGCCTCTAGCATAAAAGTTAGAAAATCCGATCCAAAAGATTTTTTCACCCTTTCTGGTTTACTCCTCCTTGGCTCTATCTCAGTTTTAACCTAGTTTTGACTATTTTCATCCATAGTCTCTGAAGTTTGTTTCGTTGAACTTGAATCAACTTCTCTAGCTTTACAAGGGAAGATTATAAAAATTTATTTATACTAAAAATTTATTTATATTATATTAGATAATAATATATTAGGATTATGTTATTTATATTAAATAAAAATATATTTATATTATACTTAAAACAAAATAAATAAATAATAATAATAAGTAAAGAATTGAGAGGATAAGAAGATAGCTTTATTTTGGAGCTTCCTATCTGTTCGTTGGTCCTTGGAACTCCTATCAAAATTTTGTGGTCATCTCATTGGTGGTGTGCCAATCACACCAATATATGGCTAGGTTTATGTTGGAAAAATTTACACTTTGAAAATTTAACGCATTGAAGATGCCATTGATATAAATGGGGCTTTAAACTCTGATACTTAACAATGTACTATTAAATCATTGATATAAAAAGCGACAGAAAAAGTAAATGGGGTTAAAATGATTATTTTTATAAATTTTGAGGACAAAAAAAGTTATTATGCCTTGGGGATTGTAGAGGGAAAATTTAAAGGGTAAGAGCTTTAAGAAGCAACGTTTTGGAAATATATAGATGACATATTAATAGGTTTACATTGAACCAACCCAGCTGTGTAGTAAGCGTGTTTTTGGCTGCTTGCAAAATTGGAAAGGAATTGAACGGTAGAGTGAGAGGACCAGGCCCCTTGGGCCTTCACACGCTGCTTCACTCGGTTTGCCCACGCTTTTATAATTGGTTGTGTGCCAAACTGAAAATCCAAAAGCCAACGATCCTCCCCGGCATCTTCTCGCTGCCCACTTCCAATCAATGGATGCGCCCACTTACAGACCTACAACTGCGGGGCTTCCTGGATATCCCCTACGTGCTGCTGGTGTGGCAACTGGCGTAACGCCTCGTTGGATTCCTTTACGTGGCCAAGTCCTCAAGAGAGTCCTCAAACTTGTCTTCTCTTCCTGTTTCTGCTGCTGCTGCAATAAACCCTGTTTTACTTCACCACCAACACCGACCAATTCCATGGCGTTTCCTTCTTGATTTCGTCTTTGCATTTCTTGTCTAGATACCCTTTTCCTCGTTTTAGCTTTCTTACCTATTCGTTTAGCACATTAAACAAATACAAAACTCTTTTCTTTTTCTTTTTTTTTAACAAAGGATGAATATTAGAGGAGTTGCAAAAATGGGTTTTCTACCCTTTTTTGTTTATCATTTTTTCTTCTTTATTTCTGTAAAAGGTCATTAATGGCTCTCTTTTTCTTTAGGAAGAAAACAGTTTGTTTTGTTCTTATGTATAACCCAATGCAGATTTGGGTTTTTTTCCCTTGCTGTTTAAATTATATTCTTTTGGGGTTTAGCTTTTATTAGGGGATAACTGGAGATGGGACCCATCTGCAATTTTGCTTTATAATTGAATTTTAAGGATTTAACCAAAGCATGTGACTTTAATATCATATTTATTTTGTTATTACTAAATTTCTCAGCAATTTCAGATTTATCTTTTTAAAAAAAAACGTAAAATATTTCCAAACCAACAAAGACCATGTCAATTTATAATTTTTCCACAGAATAAATGCTCAAAAGTGAGAATGCCCAATAATTATATATTTTAAAGTTCACATATATTTCAATTTTCTTTGCAAAACAGAAATAGAAAATAATATGAAAATTTGATTAACCAAGACCGAAGCGTAATTGTATTTTTGTTTTCATTAAAATAAAATTTTAATTTACATTATGTTTTGATTTTCATCATTGTATTTATTCTACTATTACAAAACACAACAAATGTTTATCCAATTGAGTGGATTTATCACTATGATTATTGACCTAAAAAAAAAAGTAAAGTATTAGTTTTTATATTTTTATTTTTAACTTTTCACTTTCTAAATTTCAAAATTCAAACTTAATATTTAATATTATTTAATTTTTATTAAATTCATTGATGTGAAATTTTAAAATAAAAAATATTCACTCAATAATTATGTAAATAAAAAATAACATTATAATATATTTAAATTTAATAAAATAAATTTTAACAATATTAATATTTAGAATTAAATTTTAAAATCTAAAAAATAAAAAATTAAATTTTTAAATTTTTAACCAAAAAGAAAACGTCTGGATGCTGACGTGTCTTATACATATTGAACGGAAAAACACGACTATGATCTGGTTGAAGTTTGATCAAGTAAAGCTTTGACCAATACTCAATGTGTCAGAGATTGAGCAAGCAAGGTGATCAAAAAACTCAGTCTTATGGTTTTTTTTTTTATTGTTTACATTACAGATTACATTACTATTATTACTATAAACTTAATTTTTACATTGCAAACTTAGAAAAATAAACTAAGCTTAGCTTAGTTCAAATGGAATTAAATTTTTGTTTAAGACTATTTTTTAAATCTAATATTTTTGCTTATCCTCCTAAATTTTCATGCTTGGACGAGTAGGCCAGCCTATAAATATGTTTTTTTTTTTTTCAATCTTTGTACACTTGATTTTCATATTGATTACTTTATTAACATATTCAAGTTCAAGTAAATTAAGTTTTAATTTAGTTGTGTTGAGTAATTTTGTCTTGTGTCTTATTAATGGGAGTATTCGGGTATTTATACATGTTATCACAACTCACGATAGATCCTACTATTTTGTCTTGACTTCATCATTTCTAGCACTGACATTCTGTGCGGGCTTCAAGCTTGTTGGACACGTGTTTCACTTTGGGTTGCCTGCGAAGCACGCGGTTCTTTCTGTTCCTAGTACTGACATTCAGTGCGAGCTTCAAGCTGGCTAGGCATATGTTTCTGATAAACCATAATTTACACATATTTTAACCCTATACTTGGCTTATTTTTGGATGAATTTTCATTAGATTTAATGAATTCAATGCTCCTAATCCTTTAATTTCATGTTTTACACTCAAGAGAGCTTAGGGAGTCGAAAAGAACGAGAAACGGGCCAAAAAGGGACAAAATGGGCCTACACGGCCTGGACCACTGCACACGGGCGGACCACACTGTCGTGTGTGACAAACAGGATCGAACATGGCCTGGACTATCGACCACGGGTGTGTCCCTGCCGAACCTAGGTTTAATTCTATTCGGAAAAAGCTACTTGTGGGCCAAGAAAGGCGTTCCAAAAGCCTATATAAACACCCTAGGGGGCAACCTAAAAGGGACGTCGAGTATACGCCGAGGAGAAGGCAGAAAATACTCCAAAACAACCGTCGGGAACAGCTTAGGAGAAGGATCTCCATCAAGATTGAAGATCTCCCATCAAGTTCTTTAGAAGTTTTTGGGTTTTCTTATGTTTTGTTGTTTTTCCTATTTTAAGATGTTTCCCTCTATTAGTATGAATTAAATCCCCTAAATACCTAAGGGGATGAAACCTAAGACAGATCTTATTATTATTTGATTTATAAAATAAATACTTGTTCTTATTCTTAATTGTGAGCTCTTATTCTTGTTTTGATAATTCAGGTTATTGATTCAAGTCGAATGTACTTATTCAGTGGAGCAAAAGTCCCTGTTTAAGAGTAGATCAACACAATTAAGCGGAGTTAATTGCAACCCTAGAAATAGGGCGACGAAAATCTGCCGGATTAGAGTCAAATCTAATAAGGGAATCCATAGATCGAGTTAATGCGACAATAGGGGTTTTAATTAGAAAGAGATTTTAATTAATCAAAAGTAATAAGTAAAGTCTAGGTGGATTCTTCTTTAGGTATTGCCTATCTCATATAAAGTTGTCTAAAAAGTATTTTCCTAATTCTTTCTCTGTCGCGTTCATAGTCAATTAGTTAGTTTAAATTAGATTAAAACAAATCCCCTTTAATTATTAGGCTAGATAATAAAAAGATAGTAATTACTAGTAATTTTAGTCCTTGAGGATACGATATTCCGGACTCACCATAACTATACTACTGTTCGACAGGTGCGCTTGCCATTGTCGAAATAATGGTTAATTTTGAGCCCATCAGTTTCCTTCTAGGTTGCCTGTGGAGCATGCGATCCCTCTTCTGCAAGCTCCTTAGACGTATGCAAGCTGAGACCGCGACCTTTTATTGGTTCGTGCGAGCTAGATCCACGAGCCTACCATGTGAACTGGGTCCGCAAACACCTCTTGCTATCCTTTTGCGGTTCGCTTCTCACTTGATCATCTGGTGGGATCTGTTTAGGTCATAGATAGGTGATACGAATCCTACCTGGGACTCGGGTTGGTGGTAATTGATATATAACAATAGTCCCCCATTGGTGGGTCTAATGAGGGTTACAAAGTGGTGCTTCTTAGATCCATCATATCAAGTTTAAGTGTGGCTTGTTAGGTACACTGTGAGCTATTAGAACATGACGTTTGCCTCGCCACGTGAATGGGTGGATCGTGCTCGCATTAATCTGGCAGTTTAGACTCTTTAGTTATTGGAATCGTCATGTTGAGTTTAAATACAGCTTGTTGGGTACATTGGGAGTTATTAAAACCTGACATCTACCTTGCCACATGTATGGGTGGATCGTGCTTGCATGGATCTGACCGTTGAGATTTTTTGGTTATTGGAATCGTCATATCGCAGAAAAAATTTTCTTTAAGAAGGGGATGCTCTGAAACCCTAAATTCATTCTTAACGCTTTCGAAATCAGAACCAGTTGAAGATTTCTCTCAAGGTAAAAATATTTCTCTGTTTGTTTCTTTTCTTTTCTTCGTTGACATGCTGAGAATGAGAAAAGTCGATAATTGAATAATCCCAAGCCATCCACCACTAAAATGATCATTGAGGGTTCTAGTGACGGATAACTTTTATGCTTGTATTATGAAAATGGAGGAAATATGACGAGTTTTGGCCTTGCGGGGGATAAAGATTCCTCATTTCTCCTACGAGTTTTCTATCATGTAGATAGCTTCCTACTCCCCCTTTACGCGCTCGAGGCTGAGTTCCATCTACAATTGCACCCTTTCTTCTGCAGCCTGCTTAAAGACTACAAAGTTGCCCCTGGTCAACTTTGGGGTTTCTTATGGTGGATTGCTGTGGCGTACTTCATCGATTTTTGTCAGTGTAATGAGGTTCTCTTGCTCGCCATTTTCTAGCACTTATACTAGTTGAAAAGCTACAACCGGGAGAACTTATCGGGGTTCTACTACTTTTCCCTCGCGAAAAGGTAAGGAGTATTATCGTAAACCAATGTTTTAAACTTCGCCTGAATAGGGGAAAGTACATCCGAGTCCATATTAAACTCGACGATGACTTTGGATTTTCCATCAAGTGGTCTTCGCCAAGCTGATACATGTGCTCATTTCAACAAACCCTCTCCATACCAGAATTTCTAACTCAATTTTAGAGGTTTCGCATTGGACGTTTGTTGGTTCTAGAGGACCTTATAATACGAAGAACATGTTTTGCTATTATTTAGAGGGTTTCAACCCCAATGGGTGGAGGCATGGTGATAATAGAGAGGTCATCTAGTCTATTGACGCTCAGCCTGAAAATAATACGTGACCTCATTACTCTACGGACGAGTTGGGTTTAATACTATAAGGCAATGAGGAACCACTGAATTTCTTTTATCATTTTTGCGAGATGAAACTTTGTCCCTAGGCTTCTACTGTGTCTTTGCGAGAGGAAGGTGGTAAGCAGAATGTTAATTTGCTAACTACTCCCACTAATCTTAGACTTGTTGCTGATGCAGGCATCGATCGCATCTTCGGGAACAATTCGAGCGAGATTGACAGTACCTTTCATGAAATCAACGAGGCCATGGACATCGATGCTTTGATAAGGGGAGCGCGTAAGAAGTGCAAGACCGCAACGGGGCTATAAATATTGTTTCCACTAGTGAGGAAGAGGGGAATAATGGTCTTTTGGAGTAGCGTCATAAATGCGGTTGAATCCTGCCGCTCTCACAACTACATCAGTTAATATCTCTGTTTCTCCTTCAATGAGCCAGCCATCAGTGCACCTTATCAGCTCACCGATTTCTGTTGATGTGGACTCCCCATCCTATTGTTCCTTACTTTGCACCAACCTTGGCTGCGAATGAAAAGGAAACATTTGAATGTAATAGTGACTTATCTCCGTGGCGTGGTCATGTGAGCTTGCTGGAGATTCCTTATGATCCAACTCATGTGGCTCGAAAATAAAAGAAGTCTATGCTTGAAACTGGGAAGAAGGATACGCACATCGCGGGGTCATTGGCCAGCGCACGAAAACCCTCAATGTCCAACCTTGCTTCCTCTTTGAATTTCCTACTTTTTAAAGATAATATTATTGGGCTAGAGCTAGATGAGGTTTATCAAAGTGAGCTCACTGAAACTAAGGTAGAATTGGAAAGGGTTCGCAAACTGTACCCCAAGATGAGAGAGGAGAATAAACTCATCAACAAGTAGAATATGGACCTTTCGGAGTGCTTGGGGGTTGTTAAGGTCAAGGCTAGTACGCTGTCACATGAGATGGCTATTGAGAGGGGGGATAAAGAGGCCACGCAAGCTGAACTGGACTGGGTTACTGTGGAGCACACTGTTTAACTAGATAAGATCATCAGGGAGTGCCACACTGAAGTGACGAAGACCAACAGCAAACAAATTGAGACCCTAGAGAAATTCAAGTAGGAGACTAGTAGGAATGTGTGTAACTCCATCTTTCAGCTAAATATGAACATTTTTTATACACCTAGGTTACAGGTGGGCCTTTTGATGCTCGCAAAGTTAACCTCGACGCTCTCTACGATATGGATATAGGTGCACTAGGGTTCGACGTGTGTTTTCTTTTGAGTACTGCATGGGACTCGTTCGTGTCCACCTAGAAAAATTCACAAGATTTTTACTTAGCCGAGGACCCAGTTGAGAATGACAACATGACCCTTCCTGTTGAGAATGACAATGTGGCCCCTCCTACTGAGAATGATAATGTGGCCCTTTCTGCTGAGAATGACAACGCAGGCTAAGACCTTGATGGAGGGGAAGAGGAAGCTAATGTATCTTAATTATTTAGCTCTTTGTATTTCTCCCATGAAATAAAGTAAAAATTTATTTCCGTCAGCTATTGCTATAATGTTATTGTTTTTGCGGGTCTTTCACATCTATTGGGCGAAAATATTGTTATCACCAAGACTATGAGCAGTTTTACACTTAGAGAAATTTTCCAAAATTTTCAACTGGGAATATTAGTTCGCAAACTATTTTAAGCTTTAAGGAAATTTTTTAAAATCAACAACTGAGAATATTAGTTCTGGAGCTGTAACACCTCTCACCCGTATTCATTATCAAAATAGGGTTACGAGGTATTACCAATCAATACACATTATTTATCAAATATAACTTATACATTTAATCATTCATTCTCAAACACCATTCAATCATATCCATTATGTCCATTACACGTGCCTATGAGGCCTTAAACATGCTTTAGAAGTGGTTCGGGACTAAATCGATAACTTATAAAAATTTTGGAAACTTAGAAAAATTTCAAACATATAAGGGTTACACGCCCGTGTGAATAGGCCGTGTGCCTAACACGGCTCCAGACACACTCGTGTCTTAGGCTGTGTGAAAACAGGGCATACATACTAACTTGGGTCACATGGCCGACCACACGCCCGTGTGTCTAGCCTATGTGCCTTTCGAAATGGCCGCACATGCCCATGTGCCAGGCTGTGTGCTAGGCCGTGTCAATCCTATAGGGTATACTGACTTATGCAACACAGCCAAGTCACACGCCCGTGTGCTAAGCTGTGTGCCATTTAAGGGGTATACTAACTTGTGCCATACGACCGGTCATACACCCGTGTGTAAGGCCATGTGAAGCATATTGAATTCAATTCAATTTCAACACCAGGGGACACACGGCTGTGCAGCATGACCGTGTGTCGCACACGACTGAGACACACGTCTGTGTCTTTGCCCGTGTGGATAAAAATAGGCCATTTGTAAGGCCAATTTGCCACCCTTTCTCATGCTCACCTAAAAAACCAAAATGGTACCAATTCATCATACAATAGACATCCCAAAACCATCAACCAAGTACACAAATCATACCATATTCATTTCAACTATTTCAATACTCAATTCCATATCATTTACCTATTCAAATACTTATATCATTAAACATCAATTCACAAGCACTTAACAAATCAAACTAACAACTTCAATCACACCTTATAGATCAATTTCCAAATTCAAGTATAACCATAACCACATTCTTGCCAAACAAAACAAAATGAGCCATTACTCATGACTATATATACATACTAAGACATATACCATTTACAAGCCAAATCTCATGGCCATTATCACAACCAAAACATATCATCATATCACTAGTCTATACATGCCATATACCATATTTACAAAGCACCAAAAGTACTAACAAGTTGACCGATAGTGTGATGATGTTCCTGATGATCCCCTAGTCCGAGCTAGCTTCGATTATCTATAAAATAAGGAAAGAACACACAAAGTAAGCTTTAAAAGCTTAGTAAGCCATATACAAATAAAATTACCACATGAATCAACATCATTTCCATCAATAGGCAAACTATGAGTAAACACATATAAGCTCACAAACCTTTCCCAATGTATACATATTCAATATCATAAGTGAATTTATCAAATACTTCCCTTTTCAATACTTGTATGAATCTCATACGTACCTGAGTCACTTAACTCATTCACACATTCTTTCTCGACTTGACTTTTCCCGTTGAACCTTTTGGAATTGTTCAGGATACTCAGACATCACATATAGCTCGTACAATGCCATATCCCAGAATTGGTCTTACATGTTATCACATATCGATGCCGATAGCCCAGCTATGGTCTTTCACGAAATCAAATAACGATGCCAATGTCCCAGACATGGTCTTACATGTAATCACATAATGATGCCAATGTCCCAGACATAGTCTTACACATAATCACATCTCGATAGTCCTAATGTCATCACATTCGTATTCTATACCATTCCTGAGGTTCATACAATACTTTCGAATATTGTAACCTTATCGATTCTTGCTCATATTTGATCATTTAACATTCATAGTAGTTCAATGAAAATTAAACATATATAATTCAATTTAAAGACATTTATTTGCATATGAACTTACCTTGTATTCGGAATAAACGGACTGAATCGACTATTCGATAACTTTTGATTTTCCCCGATCTAAATCCAATTTCTTTCGTTCTTGATCTATATACATTCAAAATTAACTTATTCATTCATCAATTCATTCGATTCAACCCACAAACACATATTTGGGCATTTTTATACTTTAGCCCCTAAAGTTCCACATTTTTACAATTTAGTCCTTATTTCACAAATACACAAAATTCATGAAATTTCATTAAACTCAAGCCTAGCCAAATTTCATATAGGTTCCTAGCAGCCCAACACTTACAGTTATTTCATAATTCAACCCCTCAATTTACACTTTTCACATTTAAACCCCTAATAGGCATTTTTACTCAAAATCACTTAACAAAACTTGTGTAACTATCAACAAATATTCATTTTTCATCATCAAACATTCAAAAGCTCAAGTATTCATAAATTGCACTTCACGAAATCATTAAAAACTTCAAAAATTAAGGCATGGGCTAGCTAGAATACAAAGCAACGATCTCAAAAACATAAAAATCATCAAAAATCGAACAAAAATCACATACCAATTGATCCGTCAAAGTGCCGAACCCTAGAATGCTCTCCAAGAGTTTATTTTCTTTTGATATTCGGTTATGGATGAAGGAAATAAAGATGATTTTGGCTTTTGTTTTATTTATGTTATGTTTAATTACTAAATTACATATTTAACCTTAAATAAAAACCATTTAAAACATCCATTTAATGCCCTTTATGTCAAATTTCACTATCAATGGTCTAATGTCATCATAAAGACCTTTGTTTTAATGAATCATAGCAATTAAACACTTTTAACAAATAGAATGCAACTTTTGCATTTTACACAATTTAGTCCTTTAATCAAATTGAGCTATTAAACGATAAAATTAGCTCACTAAATTTTTACACATATATAATAACATACTGTAAACACCAAAAATAATATTAAAATAATTTTCTGACCTCGGATTTATGGTTCTGAAACCACTGTTCTGATTTAGCTAAAACTGGGCTGTTACACGAGCTGTTTTGGACTTGATGAAAATTTCCAAAATCATTATCTGGAAGTTTGTAACTCTCATTGACTGTTTGGGGGGTTAAAATTTTAAATCTGCAATCCTTAATGATGACAACTGAGAGCTTTTAACTCTAGCTAACTGTTTGGGGGCTGCAATATTGAACCTACGAGCCTTAATAATAATAGCTGAGAGCTTTTAACTCTCAATAACTGTTTGGAGAGCTTCCATTTTAATTTTGTGAGCCTTAATAATGATAGTTAGGAGCTTTTAACTCTTGCTAATTGCTTGGGGGCTGCGCCTTAAACCTGTGAGCCTTAATAATAACAGTTAGGAGCTTTTAACTCTCGTAAACTGTTTGGAGGGTTACGATTTTAATCATGCGAGCCTTAATGATGACAGTTGGGAGTTTTTAACTCTCGTTAACTGTTTGGGGGGCTACGATTTTAAACCTGCGAGCTTTAATGATGATAGTTGGGAGCTTTTAACTCCCGTTAACTATTTGGGGGCTGTGGTATTGAACCTGTGAGCTTTAATAATGACAGTTGGGAGCTTTTAACTCTCGCTAACTATTTAGAGGACTGCGATTTTAATCCCGCAAGCTTTAATAATGACATTTGGAGCTTTTAACTCTCGCTAATTGTTTTGGGGCTGCGATTTTAAAACTACTAGCCTTAATGATGACAACTGGGAGCTTTTAACTCTCGCTAACTGTTTGGGAGCTGTGGTTTTAAACCTGTGAGCCTTAATAATGATAGTTGAGAGCTTTTAACTCTCGCTAACTGTTTGGGGGGCTGTGGTTTTAAACCTACAAGCCTTAATGAAGACAACTAGGAGTTTTTAACCCTCGCTAACTATTTAAGGGGTTGTGGTATTGAACCTGCGAGCCTTAATAATGATAGCTGGGAGCTTTTAACTCTTGCTAACTGTTTGGTTTTCTATGAGCACAAGTGTCAACAAAAAAAAATCTTTTATTAAAGAAGCAAAGAACTATAAAAAATATTTTTTGAGGTGTCTGGCGTTCTATGTTCGCAGTAGAACTATGACCTCCATCCTTGCTAACTTGTATGCTCCATAACCAATTTTTTCTACGACTTTATATGGTCCCTACCAGTTTGGAGCCATTTTTCCCTACTGCAAAGTTGGTAAACTGGCTTCGGTATTTTTTAAGATAAGGTCGCCCACTTGGAACTGCTTGCTTTTAACTTTGTTGTTGTAGCAGCAAGCTGTCTGCTAAGCACGTGTTACATTTCTGACTCTAGCTATTTCTCTAAGTTCATCAATCAGGTCAAGATTGAGCCTGATAGCCTCTTGATTAGCATCTTCATTAAACTATTGGGTTCTGTGCGACCTCATACCAATTTCTACAGGGATTACAGCTTCTTCTCCATAAATGAGGGAGAAAGATGTTTCTCCTGTTGCAGTGTAGGGCGTAGTTTGCAAGGCCTACAAAATTCCAAACAGCTCTTCTAACCATAAGCCCTTAGTTTCTCTCACTTTCTTCTTCAAGGCTGTTAAGATATGTAGGTCGGTACAAAAGCTCTTAAATTTCCCTTGAAACTGCGTGCCAATGTCCATGATAATCAAAGGTGGCATGACAAACCTACACATAACAAACTTCCACAGGAAAGACTACATTTTCCTTCCAGTGATGGTTGTCAAGGCTTTAGCCTCAATCCATTTAATAAAATAATCCACCGCGACCACTATGAATTTCTTTTGTGCCGTAGCTATAGGGAATGAACCAAGTAGGTCAACTCCTCATGTTGTGAACGGCCAAGGGCTTGACATGACCTAAAGAGGTTCTATCGATTGTCTTTACACTTGGGCATATCTCTGGAAGGAATCGCATGTGCGAACTAGTTCATGCGTGTCTTTTTGGATTATGGGCCAATAATATCCCTGCCTAAAGATTTTCTGTGCAAGCAGTCTACCCCTAAGTGATCACTGTAGGTCCCCTTGTGAATTTCTCACATTACGTATTCATCCCCAGGTGATGATAGACATCGCAGCAGTGGATGTAAAAACACTTTTTTATATAGTACACCCTCCAAAAGGGTGTATCTATCAAACGTAGAGAAAAATGTTGTTTTAATTCATTATGCAATTAAACGCGTTCACAATATTCAAATACTCGATTCACACACTAAAATTTATACATGTATTTGTAATTTGTGATAATGACATACGTCACAGATTGGTGTTCTAGTCTCGCGAGTTCCTTTTTGTCTTGGTTATCTTGTTATCATCGGAGAGTACGAACTATCGGGGTTATCCAGGTTTCTTCTTGATCTATACTCAATATTTGCGGTGCGTCATACCTCGGGGTCTCTCTATGCTGAAGTAAAATTTTCCATCTTTGCTCGATGATAATAAAGGATGCTAACTTGGACAAAGAACCGGCACACGTGTTGTCCTTTCTCGAAAGCTATTTAATCTGAACCTTGTCAAACCCTGCGAGTAGCTGGACTGCGATAGTATGATATTTTTTTAGCACTACCTTCTCGACATCGTATTTGCCATTCATCTGTTTTGCCACCAGTAGTGATTTTGTGTGGACAATTAGGTCATTCGCTCCTAGTAGGCCTGCTAACTGCAGTCTCGATACCAAAGCTTTATACTCAATGGTGTTATTGGACACTTGGAACCTAAGTGATAATCTGTACTGCCATTCGTTACCACTAGGGTCAACTATGAGCGCACCTGTTCCTGATTCTATTTTGGCTGCGGAGCCATCGACATAAACTAGCTAACTTTTTTGAATTATCAATTGTATGTACACTTTTTGAAGGTAGGTTGACTACTAAATGACACACAACAAGTGAAAAAGAAATCTTAGTATAAAGTGTTAAACTCATTGTGCATTGTCATAAAATATATAAGAGATTGAATTGTTAACAATGTTCACGCGATATGCACTTTTTATAGGATATCATTATCCAAAATTTCAAATTGTAAACTATATTACCTACTGTGTCAACAACTTTCTCAAAAGAACATTCCACTATGAAATTAACTAGCACTTGCAGTTTTATCATTGTTCTTGAAGTGAAGTCTATTCCAAATTCAGCTTGTTCAATATCCCACTTTGTTACCCTTCCTAAAATTTCTACTTTGGACAGTATCTCATTCATGGGCTGGTTGGTCACAACAACGATCAGGTGGGCCTAAAAGTACGACTATAGCTTGCGAGCCGTGACTATCAAAGAAAAATTACACTTTTCTATTTTCGAGTACCTTAGCTCGCCATTTTAGAGTACTTTGTTGAAGTAATACACTGGGAATTAACAAACACCCTCTAATCTAATTAGCACCGCTGCAATCATTTTTTCTAAGGTAGTCAAGTATAGATAGAGAGTTTCTCCTACCCGAGGTGATTTTAGAAGCAGAGGGGGGAGGTAAGATACAACTTCAATTTTTCAAAGGCTGCCTGACATTCTGTAGTCCACGAGAAAGAGGTGTTGAAGGCTTTGAAGAAAGGGAGACACTTATCTGCCATCTTGGAAATCAATCTGTTAGTGTCACTACTCTTCCTGTAAAGCGTAGTATGTCCTTCATGGTTCACGAGGGAGACATTTCCATGACCGCTTTGATCTTTTCCAGGTTCACTTCTACCCCTCTATCTGAAATAATGAAACTCAAAAACTTGCCTACTCGTACGCCAAAGACACATTTCTCTAGATTCAGTTTCATGTTATGAGCCATTAGGACTGCAAATGTTTCAGACAATATGCACACATATTCCTCTATTGATTCACTTTTTACTAACATGTCATCTACATAGACTTTAAGATCACGAATTATCTAGTTTATGTCTGTTCACTAACCTCTGATTGGTTGCTCCCGCGTTCTTAAGGCTAAAAGGCATGACCTGATAGCAAAAAATCCCCTCTTCAGTGATGAAGGCCATCTTTCCTTGATCTCCCTAGTCCAAAAGAATCTAACTTTATCTCGAGAAAGTGTGCATGAAGCTCATGAACTTGTGACCTGCAGAAGCATAAACAAAACGACCAACCGAAGGTAGGGGAAAACTGTCTTTAAGGCACACTTTATTAAGGTTAGTGAAGTTAATACACATTCTCCATTTTCCATTTGTTTTCTTCACCATGACCACATTCGAGACCCAATCCAGACACTCTACCTCCCTGATGAAACCTGCTGACAACAATTTAGCTATTTCTTTCCTTACTGCTTCTACCACCTGCGACAAGAATTTCCTCTTCTTTTACTTCACTGCCTTTTCTTCTAGGAGGAAGTTCAACTTATGGACGATTACTTGAGGGTCTACCTTGGCATATCCACTGTTGACCAGACAAAAACGTTCGAATTCTTCTTTCATCATCGAGCCAACATGTTCTTTTCTTTTACCACCAACGTTGACGAGATTCTGATAGTCTTTTCCTCATTTTCACAAAATAGTTGCAAAGTCTTGCTATATTCTACGGCATCAGATTTTTTTGCTTCTCTCTTCATCTCTTACGTTTAAGTTGTCTATGTAACTGCCCGATTTTGGGGTTAGTCGGAACAGTGGTTTTGAGACCACTAAACCGAGGATAGGGAAAATTATTTCGATGTTATTTTATGTGTTATGGTATTAATATTTGGCTATGTGGAAATTTTGGTGCTTTAATTTTAGCAATAGCATGCTTAATTGTAAAAAAGGACTAAATCGCATAAAGTGCAAAAGTTCTATTTTTCAAGGTAGAGGTATCTAATAGCCATAGAATGTTAAATAAGAGGCCCTTAAAGTGCAATTAGGCCATTAGAAGGGTATGGTCGGCCATAGGGACGATGGGGGACAATAGCATTAAATGTTGGTCAAATTTGGTGAAAATTAGGTGATAAAAAAATGAATAAAATAAGATAAAAAGATGAGATATCATCTTTTACTATTTATACATCTTCTCCACTGAAATTTGAATAGAGAATAGGAGCTTTTGAAGTTCAAAATTTCAGCTACATTTCATCCTTGCTAGTAAGTCAATTTGATGATTATTTTTTGATGATTTTTGTACTTTTGGAGTCCCCAAAGCTTAAACTAGCTAATGAGGGGACTAATTTGTGTTATGGTTGAAAGTCTAGGACTTGCCATGAGAATAATTATGTTGGTAGCTGAGTTTTATGGAAGAAAATGAATATTAGGGAGATGAGAAACAACTTTGGTGAAGGTGTAGTCATGAAAACACCTAAATGGGACCAAGTTGTAAAAGTTGTGATTTTGTAATAAATGCATGAAATAGATGAAATTGTGAGTAGTTGTAGAAGAAATAAATGTTCAGCTAGGCTTGTTTAATGAGAAAATGTGTTGAAAAATGATTTACGAGCCTAGGGGCAAAATCATAATTTTGCCCTAGTACAAGGGCAAAATGGTCATTTTTTCCCAAGTGTATATTTTAAAGCATTATGATCATAGAATGATCTAAATTAATGAATTTTATTGTTATAGATCAAGAAGAGCGCGAAATTGACCTTGACAGGGGAAAAGGTAAGGTTATGGATTAAACCGTTAGTTGACGCGTTTTGCACCGAGGTAAGTTTATGTGTAAACGATGCATTTTTATATACATTGTTGTTGCTAATTAGTGCACGGTATGATTGAGAACATGTGTTGTTCAAATGGATTGAATTTGGTAGCTATTGAATAATTATCGTATGAATTACGAAATAGATATGTAAATGTGTAATGACAACACTTAACGGTGGGCTAAGTGCGACACCACCTTATTATGTAACTACGATGGGCTGTCTGCGATACCATCGCTTATTTATCATTTGGTGAGCTATGTGCGATACCACCGTAACTATCCTTTTGGTGGGCTATGTGCGATACCACCGTAACTATCCTTTGGGTGGGTTTTGTGTGATACCACCGTAACTATCCTTTTGGTGGGCTTTATGCGATATCACTCTATTAGAGAGTGACGATGGGCTAAGAGCGAGACCACCAAGTGGTAGGTAATATGAATGACTTATTGAGAAATTATGATATGTTGTATCGTGTGACTTTGTGGTGCTAAGTGTAGGGATGTATGTTAATGAATGTGAGTACTAAGCTTGAGATGTGGTTGGAAAGTGGTAAAGGAGGAAATGAGTAAGCATGACTAAGAATGTGGATTGTTCTTGTTTAGTATGTAATGTTATTTATTGTTTAGCACATACTATAATGCTAATTGTTTACATGTAAACTTACTAAGCTTAAAGCTTACTCCCCTTTCTTTCCCTTGTTTTATAGAGTTTAAGAGCCGAGCAGGGATACGCCGATTACCAGAAGATCGCCCACACTATCAGCTCACCTCGGTATATTTAGACTTAGTGATTTTGTGTATGGCATGTATAAGGGCTAGACTAGTTAGATTATTTTTCTATTTTGGCCAAAAGTGTGTTGGCCCCTTTTTGAGACAAACTATTTTGTATATTGCCATGGTTGATGGCTCACCTTGTCATTTATGAAAAGATATAATCATTCATGGAAGTTTAAATTGCAAAATATAAGTTGTTTGATGTTATGCTGAATGGATCCATGTTGTGTGAGCTAGAGGGGTAAAAAGAGCTTGGCAAATAGCTTTGTTCTTGTCCACACGGGTAGGCACACAGGCGTGTGTCTAGGCCGTGTGAAGTCTGTACCTTGAATTTGGAATTTAAATAGCCACACGGTTGAAGCACACGGGCGTGCTACAGGCTGTGTGGATTACTCAGAGGAGGGCCAGCCATATGGGCATGTGCCCAAGCCGTGTGAATCAAGTCATTGTCGACCACGAGTGTCGAACACGGGCATGTGAGATGATACACGGGCGTGTCATTTTCCCCCACGGGCGTGTGGTCCCTGTTTGGGTAAAATTTTCTTAAGTGCGTAAAAGTTTCCAAATTATCTCCGAAACCTTTTGGAAGCATGTTTAGGGCCTCGTAAGTCCATTATAAGGACGATAGACATATGAATGGAAAAGTTTTAATTTGAAATGAGTTTTATAGCCCAAAGTTGTATAATTGTACGAGTTAAGTATGGTAATGCCTCGTGCCCGGTTCCGGCATAGAATACGGGTAAGGTGTGTTACAGTCTAAATCCAGGACCTGATTCACTAACACTGTCCCCCGCGAACTTTGTCTTTTGACAATGGGCTCTCTTGCTTGATTGATAGACAACATATGGCATTGCCTCACAGTTTGCTGATCTGAATGAAAGAATCCTACCCCCGTTTTTGTTGAAAACTTGATCTTCGTGCAGAACGTTGTGACCACCATCTTTGCCATCCTCATTATCAGTCGTCTGAAGATAACATTGTACGCCATTGGGTGGTATACCACTTAGAACTGAACATTCTCCGCAGTTGTGTCCTTGCCATTCTCTAAGGTGAATGGTAAGGTGATCGAGCCTTTCACCTCGATGGAATGGTTCGCAAAGCCATGCAACAGACTAGCTTTGGACACACCTGTTCTTTCAGCCCCACTTTTGGTATGCATCCCAAGAGAATACCTCAACTGTGCTACCACTATCTACAAGTATTTTTTTTAACTTCGAAACCTGCAACTGTCGCCAAGACAACCATTGAATCATTGCCTTCTTCGTTGCAAATCAACTCCTCATCAGTACTACCGAAATCAACACTTAACCTTTCTTATTGACGCGACCTCTTGGAAGTGTTGACCGACATCACACTTCTTATGTGTGCTCTTTTCTTTGCTTTGGAATCTATCCACTCTTCGTCCATGCCTACAATTACGTGGATGGCACCTCTAACCTTCTGCTTACCCTTAGGATTGTGATGCGAGCCTTGACCCTATTGAAGCCACTCTAATTTATGAATTCTGTGAGCTTGCCATTTCACATTGCTTCTTCTATAGCATTCTTTAGCGTGAAGCAATCCTCGATTTTATGCCCTATGTCATCGTGAAAGGCATATCTGTCCCTTAAATTTAATCTTCTCACCGTGCTTCTCATCGGGTGCGATTTGGGTAAGATGTTAGGGCTCTTGACTTGGATGAGAATGTAGGTATGAGTGGTATTCAAGGGGGTATAAGTTTCAAACTTACTCTGGGGAATGTACCTCTTGGTGTGCTTTGGTTGAGATTCTTGGGGGGCCCTAGGAGAAACACATTGAGCTTGATTTCTCTATGGCCTATTATTTTTTATTTGTAACAAACGACCAGTAGGGCCCTGTCTACTACGAGGTCCTTCTGTGTTCCTGAATTGTCTATCTTCACTTTGAAAGGTGTCACAGTATGCCATCTTGATTTCCTTCGTATCCGAGAATATGTGGGCTCGCTCGTACAAGTGAGTCAAACTTTATGGTCTATTATCAGTAAAGGGGTATTGCACATGATCATTCTGCACTCCCATTATGAAAGTGTCTATGGCCTATTGGTATTCCAAATTCTTCGTGTTGAGGGTTGACGCATGGAACCTCTTTACGTAATCCTAGATAGATTCACTCTCTCTCTGCTTTACTGACATTAACCCCATAGGTGTATTCATGATTGCTTTGTGGGCTCTAAACCTTCCTAAAAACATCTATCCCAACTACGGGAAGCTCTTAACCGAACCTTGGGGAAGAGACAAATACCAGTCCCCTTAAGCACCGTTGAAAAAGCCTTGCACTTTGCTGCGTCTGATGCCCCAGTACATTTATATAGTCATTGTATTGCATCAAGTGGGCTCGCGGATCCCTCTTCCCTCGAGCATATCCTTTGGGACCTTGAAGTCATGTTGCAAGTTCACTTCTGCGATCTCAGGGACTAATGGGTTGTTGGAGCAAAATAGCCAATCCACATCTCGAGATTCAGGTTGCAATGCCCTCACATCACTCTGTAACTCATCTATTTCATTTTGCCACTCTTTCACCTACATGTTCGGGACCTCATCCTGTGTGTTCACGTTGTCATGAAAGCCAAAGTTATTAGAATGCACCTTTCTTCTCAGGTCCTCGTTCTGCTTCAGCAGCTCTTGTTGGAGAGCTTGTTGTTGCTCGAATCGCGCCTCTTGAGCGGCCATTTGCTCCTTCATGAACCTCATTTGCTCTTCCTGGAGGGCAAAGAACTGTTGTAGTGATACCTCTTGATTAGGAGGGAACGACAACCTTGGCCAACAGAAACATTCAGGTCTAGAGGGTCAGAAATCTCGTGATGAACTGCATTGCCAAAGTTCTCCAATCTATCGATAAACAAATACGCTTCATTGTGTTGATTGCCAAAGCATGAGGCTCCAACATGTTCTGATGAAAGGTTGAAGGGAAAATTCTCACTTGGATGGGCCATTTCTCTTCTCTGACTGAAGAAAAGAAAACCAAACTTATCAAAATCTGATGATCAGAAGTCTGTCCAAGCTCACCGCACCAATTGTTGAGTATTTTTTTCTCGTATCTTATTAATGAGAGTATTTAGGTATTTATACATGTTATCACAACTCACGATAGGATCCTATTTTTTTGTCTTGACTCCACCGTTCCTAGCACTGACAATTTGTGCAGGCTTCAGGCCTGCTAGACACGTGTTGCACTCTGGGTTGCCTGCGGAGCATGTGGTCTTTTCTGTTCCTAATACTGACATTTCGTGTGGGCTTCAGGCTTGCTAAACACGTGTTTCCTTTTGGGTTGCCTATAGAGCACACGGTCCCTCTTTTGCGAGCTCATTGGATGCATGCAAGCTGAGACCGCGACCTTTCTTTGGTACGTGCAAGTTATATCCCTGAGCCTGCCATGCAAGCTGGGTCCGTGAACACCCCTTGCTGTCCTTTCGTGGTTCGCTTCTCACTCGATCATCTGGTGGGACATGTCCGGGTCACAAGTAGGTGACCCAAATCCTATCTGGGACACGGATTGGTGGTATTTTTTTTGTTGCAACAATTTAAATGACATGAGTTTAAATGCACTTTTAAATATATAATATCCTTCATTAGATTGCATGTAACAGATAATTTAAGCTTTGTGTAAAACTATATATTGAAATCTAATTTTTTTAAAAATAATATGAACAAAAAAATGACCACTATTATTATTATGATGTTTTTTTTTGTCTTTTTGTACTTTAATACTATGCATATTGCATGTGTTATTATTAAATAATTTTAAACTTACGTTCTAACTATTATATGTTATATTCAAACGCATGCCTGTATTCCAAATACATCGTGCTTACACGCATACACGTGTGATAAAAATACTAGTATAGATAATGTCACCGATTGAGTTGGTGTCTTAGGTCAACTCGACACGAACTCACACTTGATGACAACGTCGTGATAAATAACTGTGGTGCATTTAAGATTGCTAGTTTGATGTATTTGTGTTTAAATTTTATTTTACTCACAATTTAATCGGATTTTTTATTTTAAAATCGTACATATTCATGTGTTATTATGACTAATTAATTTCAAACCATATGTTTCATTATTTATTATATGTTATTCTTAAACACACATCTGTGTTCTAAATTATGATTTCCACACGTATATGTGTGTGATAAGATTTCTAGTATAAATAATGTCACTAATTGTATTGGTGTCACAAGTCAACTCCATATTTAATTTTTAAAAGATAGAATTTTAATATTCAATTTTCTTTTCACTAACTTGATAAAATTTTTATGTGCAATACAAAAATGACAATATCATGATAAATAATTAGAGTACATTTAATATTCTTAATATGGTGTATTTCCTTATTTAAATTTTCTTTTACTCACAAGTTAAACTCTTTTTTATTTTAATTCATACATATTGCATATGTGTTGTTATTATCATTATTAGTTCCAAACCTTACGTTTAATTATTTATTGTATATTATTTTTAAACACACACTTATGTTCTGAATACATTAATTTTCACGCATGTATGCGTGTGATAAAATTTCTACTATAATTTAAAATGATTAATTTATGCCTTGAACCCAAAATCGTTAGGCCTTTACCTATAATATTAATCCAAGCCCATTAAGTATTACTAAAATACCAATCCAAACGTTACTAAATTATTTTTGAGTTGTTTATTGGTTGCTATTTGCTACTTTAATTGACGATTTGTGTTGAATTTGGTGTGATATGATTTTTTATTTGTATAAAACAAGAATCAAGGTTTTATTTTTGAAAATTTGATTTGGTCGAGGTAGTCCAAAAATCTTTCTTCTAATTTGGGTCGAATTTGATAATAAAAAAAATATAATTCATATTTTAGATTAATTAGGTCAAATTTATGAAAAGATAGATGACATTACTATCTTATCTAACTTGATTCAAAATAGTTTGGTCTGTGTTTTTTTTATACATTATGTTCTTTTTGATACAATGTATAAAACTACTTAAACCCTTAAATAGAGGAATAATATACTTTAGCGCACTCAAACCCACGTCCTCTTATACCTACAATAATGTTAATGCGAATCGAGCTAAGACTCAATCGACTGATCAACACACTGTTAATTACTAATTATATATATATATATATATATATTTAATACACTTTCTAATTATAAAATAATAAAAATTTAATTTTACAATATCTTTAATTATTATTAATTAAATTATAATTAAAATTAGTATATTATATTATATTATAACTCAAGTAAATAATTAAATATTTTGAGCTTTTTTTAATTTATATATTTTTTCAAAATTTACTTTTAATATTAAAATTTAAATGAATATCTATCAAAATCAAGGTAAATTTGATATACTTTAAAACTCTAAGATTAATTAGAAGTAGAGTTTTATTTTATTTATATTTCTTATGTTTATAAATATAGACTTCGAAAAAATATTGTAAATATTTTCTATTGATAAATAAAAATACGTAATTATCTTTTTCTTTCACTCATTTTATTATTTATTTCATAATATATTATCGGTATGATAAAAATTTTCTCTCCTATTTCTCTTCAAAAAAAATTTAATCAATTATTCATGAAAGCCTTATCAATAAAAAGTGTAAATATTAATCTATAATTTTATAATATATGCCATGAAGCACCACTTTATATTAAATTATTATATCATGATTGATTTATTGCGCTCAAATTATAATTAACATGTTATACTAAAATAAACAATAATAAAATATACAAGAAAATTGTTAATATCATCCTCATGACTATTATCACAAACACTATCATAAATACTAAAACAACTTTATTTTTATAAAGCCATAGCCACAAATAATATTTATAAAAATATCAAATCACATAATCCATAATAACGACTTATATATAAAAACTTTTTGAATATATGTATAAAGATATAATGTTTCATATAAATCAATATTTATACACATCATGTGAATAAATCATGATAAATACTTTTCATTACAATTGATTTTTGGTTAGGATGCAAATACAATTTATTTTAAAAGTTTTGAATATGTGATATTGTAACAATTCGAAAATCAGTGGTGTCGGAAACGGTGATTTTAGAATCCTATTTTTCGATGATCGAGTCAATAAATATTATTAATTAATATTTATCAATCAGTTATAATATTATATTGAATTTTGGTCTGACGAATTTGTTAATTGGATAGTTAATTATGGTACAAGTGTATTGACCCTAAAATAAACAGTGATGAAAAATAAGGTATTGGACCTCGTTTCCATAAATTGAGCCCGTAAATATTTTAATTAAATATTTATGGAGTTATTAGATAAGTGATTTGAATTTTGAATAAGTAATTTTGTCGAATTCGTGACTAATTAAGGTATACATACTAAATTGTAAAAATTGCAAAAGTTAATAGTTATGGATTTTTAATTAAGTGGACGACCAATTAAGTAATTGGGCCTTTTTAATTGTGACAAACGGTGGTGGGATACATCTAGCATCTACCAACCATGTTAATTTAGATTAAAAATAAATAAATTAAGTTAAATTAATTAAGATTAATTAATTTAATTACAAATATATAAGTAAAAATTAAAAGTTATCATTCAATATTTTATTTTCTTCTTTCATTGAAACAACGAGGGGAACCTAGCAGCCATTGTTTTGAGTTTCAAACTTTTGGTCCTTGGTAAGTTATTGCAATTAATTTTTTTTATAGCTTTTATGTTTTTGAGGTATTAGGAATTTGATTTAGCTAACCTCAGTTGTAAGACCCCTTACTCATATTCGACGTTGGAATAGGGTACGAGGCGTTACCAGACTTATGCACAAACAATTATGCACTACCGAGACATGACATTTCACTCAAAATTAAAACCTTTTATAACACCTCTTAAACAAGCCTACGAGGCCTAAATCACACTTTAGAAATGGTTCGGGATCAAATCGAACTCTTTTAAAGATCTCTCAAAAGACTTAGAAAATTTTCATCAAACAATCCACACGCCCGTGTGGAGGAAAGGACACGCCCATGTTGCATATCACAAGCCCGTGTTCCACACTCGTATGGAATTATTTTTCAATTCAAACCTACAGGGGTTTTCACACGGCCGGACACACGCCCGTGTCCATGGCCCGTGTCCCTCACACGACCCCAACACGCTCGTGTCTTAGCCCGTGTGCAAAAACTTTAGCATTCTATTTCAGACGTCATCACCCCATAAATGTCACACGGCCAAGGCACACGCCCGTGTCCTTCGGCCGCGTGGTGAATTAAATTCCTAATTTTAGGTGCAGACTTCACACTGCCTGGGCACAAGCCCATGTCCATGGCCATGTCTTCCACACGGTTGAGACACACGGTCGTGTCTCTGCCCGTGTGGTTACTACTGAGAATACTGACTTGCCAACCTAGCATGTAAGGGGACACACGGCCTAACCACACGCCCATGAGGCTGACCATGTGTCACACATGGCCTAGACACACGCCCGTGTGTCTACTCGTGTGGACAGGAACAAGGCTAGTTGCCAAGCTCTTTCTATCACCCCAACTCATACAAACATAAATCACATCAAACCTTCAACCCATTCATGCATAATTAAACTAAGTAAACCAATCATGCAACTTGCACATTCATGAATAACCTCATATTTTCATAGATTAATAAGAAAGGCCATCAACTATGGCCTTATACAAAAGAGTTCACGTAACATCCCGAAATAAGGCCTAAACGGAACAGTGGTTTCGGGACCACAAATCCGATATTGAGAAATTTATTTTATTTATATTTTTATGGTCTACAATTTCACGGAATGATTTCGTGAAAATCTCATTCGAAAATTTTGACGTTTGGGCACTCAATTTAGTCAAAAGGACTAAATTGTAAAAAGTGCAAAAGTTGAGTTCTACATGTTAGAGGTGTCCAATTGTTATGAAATTTTAAATTAGAGGTCCTTAAATGATAATTAGACCATTGGTTAAGTTGGTGGACAAAAATGGACATGGATGGGTATGTTTCAAAAGATTTTTTAAGGGGTATTTTGGTAATTTAGTGAATTAAATAAATTAAAAACAAAATTTAAATGCCAAATATGTCCATCTTCTTCATATGGATGAAATTTACCAAGGGAAGACATGGCTAGGGTTTTCTTAACTTTCCAAGCTCATGACCCCGAAAAACGAGATTTGGACCAAGAACGGGAGGAAAATCGAAAATCGAGAAAGTTGGTAAATTGCCGTTTCTGGATCAGAGGTAAGTTGGTGTGTAAATAATAATGCAATAATTTCGTAATGTATGTTTGAAACCTAAATTGTGGTATTAAATTGATTTTGCTAAATTACATGTTTTGTATATTATGTTGGTGAATTGATTTAATAATAATGTTTATGATAAAAGGTGACATAGGTGACATGGAAAATGGGTCAAAATGTTGTGCTTAAAGGTGTTTTCTATGACTATGGTTATTATGTGAAATGGAAAGTTGATATGTAAATAATGCATTTATTTTACTTGTTCAATAATTATTTTGCTAGATATTATGGAAATCATTGGGTGAGAACTATAATATGAAAATGTATGGAATGTGAAATTTTCGATTGAACCTTCGGAAAATCGAGAGATACGGAAAATATGTAGCTAGGTCACACGAGTGATAAGGGACCTTCACCGTGTGCACAAGAAAGCTACGAGATGGCAAAATTTGATATGTAGCTAGGCCACATGGATGATAAGGGACTTTCACCATGTGTGCAAGAAAGCTACGGGAAAATAATTTCATATGTAACTAGGTCACATGTGTAATACTGTGTGTATACCATGTGTACAAGAAAGTTACGGGTTATGAGTAGCTACGCCACATGAGTGGTTCCTAGTGTTGGACACCATGTAGACAAGAAAGCTACGAGATGGAATGGCTAGGTCACATGGGAAATAAGAGACCTTCACCATGTGTACAAGAAAGCCGAGTTATGTGTAGGTGGAGCTATGTGCTGAGACCACCGAGTATCAGGTGTTTTCCGAAGGGGTTCAACGAGATAAATTACTAATGGTGATTGGTGCAATCATGTTATGAATAAGTGCAAGAGTGAATGTGATCAATTGATAAATGTGGCAAATGTACGTGTGAGCAAGGGTGCATGTGACCATGTGTATATGTGCATAATGTGTTTGATATGTGATACGTGATTGAAATTGTGGTAAGGCTGATATGGTGTGAGCGCCATTATGAGTACTCGTAAATATTGGTGATGATTATTCATTTGTGTGGCTAGTATTGAACATGCTTGGTGTTATGTGTGCATATATGGAAGTAATATAAAGAAAACATGGGAGAGTAAAATTTTCAGTAAAAATAGATTGAAACAGCAGCAGTTATGTGATTTTGAAAAATCACCATAAATATTAAAAATTGAATTATATATTGGATGGGATATTTATTTAAAGCTTATTGAGTCTATTTTCATATAAAAGAAACAGAGAAAGCAAATGATTTGTATATTTTGAGATATTTAGATATTTGTGAGACTGGTTCAGAGCAATTTCGAGATCCCCTATTCTGACTTGGAAAAATCATTGAAAATTGTAAAAAAATAATTTTGGGACATAATTTATATGGTTAGATTCCTTATTGAGTATATTTTTATAAGAAACAAGCTAGAACATAATTTGAATTCTGTACGAAAATATAATTAAATTTTAGCAAAGAATGGTTGGAACTATTGGACAGCAGAACAGGGGAGACTTTGAAGAATAAACTGTACTAATTGGCTAAACCAAAAATTCTGAATATTTTATGGTAATAAGATATTTGAGTCTAGTTTCAGGGAAAATTATCGGATCTTAATTTGGAGTTCCGTAGCTCAAGATATAAATAATTTAGTGACTGTGACTCGAGTAGACAGCTTGAGATGAACATGAATAAAAAGTGGAACTATGTGCAATTATGATTGTATTATCTTGAGAATATATTATGAAGATTTATAAAAGCCTGTTAATAAATCACTTATTATTTGCATACTTACTTACTAAGCAGCTTACTTCCCTTCATTTCCCATATCTTATAGGGTTGTATGTTAACTCGAGTTGGAGATCGCCGGAGATGTAATCACACTATCAAGCTGTCATCGTGGGATAAAAGTGAATACAAACCTCTTAAGTTTATGACATGTATAGGGGACTTAGTCATTTGTATATGTTATAATTGGTTTGGCTTAAAATGTTGGCCTTTAATATTTAGCAGTTCATTTTGTATAATTTGGATGAAATTTTATGACTCAGTTTAATACGTTTACAAGTGTATGTGTTTTGGTAATGCCTCGTATCCTATTCCGGCGTTGAATACGGGTAAGGGGTGTTACATTTAGTGGTATTAGAGCTATGGTTTAGTCGGTTCTCGGACTAACGTAGCAAGTGTGCCACCAATATGTGATAGTGTGATGCCTTCCGACGTGATTGAGGATAATCTTATTAAAAGAGAAGTACTCTCCAACCGAGCTATATCCGACTATTTGATAGTGACACTGAAGTATTTGAATAAAGTGTAGCTATGATGAGTTAAACTCGGAAAAGTATGAATAAGAATTCGTAATGTGTATATGTGATAATGTGTGAAATGAAAGTTTATACAGTAATATGCTTATTCATATTTTTCTGACCTTCACATACTGTAGCATGCTTGACAAAAATTGATTAGTGAATGTGATAAGTAAGTTATTCAAATTTTGTAGAATGTATGAATGAGTGCACTTGTTTGAATGAGATAATTGAAAATTTTATGTCAGGCAAATATGAATGATAAATTGTTTGAAGTGGGTAGTATAGTTATAATGACACATGTTGATAATGAAAGATGTGTCATATGTATATATATATATATATACATATATCTCTGTGTGTGTGTGAGAGAGAGAGAGAGAGAATCGAGTTAGAGGCTGTACGAACTCACCCCCTTACCGATGAGGTGTTTATAACGGAAATTCATGAGAATCATGTTGATTAAGTTCATAAGTGTGGAATCAAAGAGTTCAATTATAGAATAACTATAGATATGATCAAAGACTGAGGATGGTTGACAAATGAAGGGCAAAATTAGAGAAATATCATATTGACTGAAGAATTATTTGGTTTATACAATATCATAATTAGTGAAAAATTTAACTTTGATAAATCGACTTATTCAGATAAGATACTGAAAGGAAGTATTAACTGAAATTTTTCTGAACTGATTTTCTTTAGTGAAAGAAATAAATAATTTAGTGACAGCGATTCAAGTAGATAGATTAATGTGAACATGAGTAATAAGGTATAAGCATGTGATTTAATGATTGTATCAATTTGAGAACTTGTTGTGAGGATTTGCCATGTTGAGGTTTTGATAAGGCTACAAATGAGTAAGTTGGGAAAGTAAGAACTTAGCATTATTTATGCAAGTTATGACAGCCTAGTAGTAAGCTAAATTCATTGCTAATGCTTATTATTTTTACATGTGAACTTACTAAGCTTTATAAGCTTACCCCCTTTCCTTTCCCATGTTATAGAGTCATACTAAATAAGCTCGGGTTGGAGGTCGTCGGAGATCGCTTCACACTATCAAGCTATCTATGGGTATCTTTATTTATAAATGATTTAAGTTATGGCATGTATAGGGACTTGACTAAGTCATTTTATATATGTTTTAATTAATTTGACAAAGTGTATTGTTAAGTTTGGTAATACCTCGTACTCGGTTCTGGCATAGGATACGGGTAAAGGGTGTTACATTTAGTGGTATCAGAGCGATTTTGAGATCCCCTATTCTGACTTGGAAAAATCATTGAAAATTGTACAAAAATAATTTTGGGACATAATTTATATGGTTAGATTCCTTATTGAGTCTATTTTTATAAAAAACAAACTAGAACATAATTTGAATTCTGTACGAAAAGATAATTAAATTTTAGCGAAGAATGGTTGGAACTGTTAGATAGCAGAACAGGGGAGACTTTGAAGAATAAACTGTACTAATTGGCTAAACCAAAAATTCTGAAAATTTTATGGTAATAAGATATTTGAGTCTAGTTTCAGGGAAAATTATCGGATCTTAATTTAGAGTTTCGTAGCTCAAGATATAAATAATTTAGTGACTGTGACTCGAGTAGACAGCTTGAGATGAACATGAATAAAAAGTCGAACTATGTGCAATTATGATTGTATTATCTTGAGAACATATTGTGAAGATTTATAAAAGCTTGTTAATAAATCACTTATTATTTACATACTTACTAAGCTTTGTAGCTTACTTCCCTTCATTTCCCATATCTTATAGGGTTGTATGTTAACTCGAGTTGGAGATCGCCGGAGATGTAATCACACTATCAAGCTATCATCGTGGGGTAAAAGTGAATACAAACCTCTTAAGTTTATGGCATGTATAGGGGACTTAGCCATTTGTATATGTTATAATTGGTTTGGCTTAAAATGTTGGCCTTTAATATTTAGCAGTTCATTTTGTATAATTTGGATGAAATTTTATGACTCAGTTTAATACGTTTACAAGTGTATGTGTTTTGGTAATGTCTCGTACCCTATTCCGGCGTTGAATACAGGTAAGGGGTGTTACAGTTCATCTTTGAATGAGCCAACACATTTGGCCAAAACAATATGACATTCAACTAAGTCGAGTCTCTATACATGCCATACTCAAAATGTTAAGTCTAACTATACCAAGATGTGCTGATAGTGTGGGTGATCCTTCGCTTATCTCAGTATCCCGAGCTAGCTCTTCAACTCTATAAAACAAGGGAAAAGAGAAGGGAGTAAGCTTTAAGTCTTAGTAAGTCTATATGTAAACAATAAGCATCATACCACATAATAATCAGTCGAACATTACATGCTATGTAAAAACAATTTATATCCTCATAATCATGCTTACTCATTTCAAGTCTTACCACATCCCAAACACATATCATAAACATTGCTCACATTTACTTACACATATACCTTGCACTTATCACCACAAAGCCACATGAAATTTTTACTTAAACAAGTTTCTCGATGAACCCTTTGGAATGATACAAGATACCTAGTGGTATCGCACACAACCAACCAATAATGATAATTACGGTGGTATCGCACACAGGCCACCAAAATGATTATAAATACGATGGTATCGCACATCCCATCGTTAATAAATAACAAGGTGATATCGCACATAGCCCACCAAAATTTACATATTTACGAATATTCATCCGTACCCATATTTCTCTTCCGAAGGTTCATTCGAGAGTTTTCACCTTTTCTACTATTTCAATAATTCTCACAAATAATCAATTACATCCACACAATGCATTAATAGTTAAAACATACGTAATAGGAATGTACCGTTTACACATAAACTTACATCGATACAAAATATGTCAATTTGCAGTTTAGTCTGAAACCTTGCCTTTTCCCCGGTCAAGGTTGATTCCACGTTCTTCTTGATTTGTAAAGATTGAAGTGGCTGAATATTTTCAAGCTTCTAAACCCTTTCTCTTGCTGAAATTTTCGGTGGTCGGGAGAATGAGAAAAGATGATATCTTTTCTTTATTTATTTTTCTCTTATTTTATTCATTAAGTCACCAAAACTCACCTAACCATTGATCCATTAAATTTTCTTGTCCCTATGGCTGGCCATGACTTCTCTAATAGCCTAATTGCACATTAAGGACCTCCAATTTAATATCCTATAGCTATTAGACACCTTTAGTTTGTAAAATAAAACTTTCGCACTTTATGCAATTTAGTCTTTTTTCGCAATTGAGCATGCAATCACCAAAATTAATGCACCAAAATTCTCATGCACTCATATAATTATGCCATAACACATAAAAGAATATTAAAACAAATTTACCTGACCTCGAATTAGTGGTTTTGAAACCACCATTTCGACTAGCCCCAAAATTGGGCTGTTACAACTCTCCCCCTTTAGAGATTTTCGTCCCCGAAAATCTTACCAGTAAAGAGGTTTGGGTACTGTTCTCTCATGGATTCTTCTGGTTCCCACGTAGCCTCTTCTACACCGTGTTTTTACCACAACACTTTCACTAAGGCTATACTTTTGTTCCTCAACTGTTTAATCTCTCGAGCCAAAATTTTAATTGGTTACTCTTTATAGGTCATATCTGTTCTTATCTCAATTTTGGTCGGAGGAATCACATGCGAAGGGTAGGAACGATATCGTCGCAACATCGACACATGAAACACGTTGTGTATTCTCTCTAACTCTGCTGGCAAAGCCAACCAGTAAGCTACTGGTCCAATCCTTTCAATAACCTCATATGGCCCGATGAATCGCAGACTCAATTTACCCTTTCGACCAAATATCAATATTTTCTTCCACGGGGATACTTTTAGGAACACTTTATCGCCCACCTAAAACTCAATTTCTTTCCTTTTTAAATCCACGTATGACTTCTGTCAATCTGAAGCAGCTTTCAAACTATCACGGATCACTTTCACTTTCTCCTTGGTTTCTTTAACTAGATTAACCCCGTGAATTTGCTTCTCACTAAGCTCGGTCCAATGTAAAGGAGTCCGGCACTTGCGACCATATAATGCTTCATACAGTGCCATCCGTATACTCTACTGATAACTACTGTTGTAGGAAAACTCAACCAAAGGTAGATATTTTTTCCAACTACCTTCGAACTCTAAAACACAGCATCGGAGCATATCATCAAGAACTTGAATCACTCTTTTGGATTGGCCATCGGTTTGCGGATGAAACGCGGTAATAAAATTCAATTTCATACCTAAGGCTTCTTGCAACATTTTCCAAAACCTCGAAGTAAACCTTGGATCTCTATCTGAGATTATGGAAATAGGCACCCCATGTAATCTCACGACCTCTGCAATATACAGTTTAGCTAACTTGTCAAGTGGGTAATCAACATGCACCAATTTGAAGTGAGCCAATTTCGTTAATCTATTAACGATAACCCACACAACATCTTTATTTTTCGGAGTCATAGGTAACCCTGTTACAAAATCCATCGTGATTCGGTCCCACTTCCACTCGGGAACCATCACTGGCTGAAGTAATCTCGAAGGTACTTGATGCTCGGCTTTCACTTGTTGACAGATTAAACACTTTGTAACAAACTTGGAGATATCTCTTTTCATACCCGGCCACCAATACAACTTCTTCAAATCATTATACATTTTTGTGCTGCTTGGATGTACTGATAAATAACCATTGTGCGCCTCATGTAAAATTCTCCGAATCAACTCATTATCTTTAGGTACACTAACTCTATCACGAAACATCAAACAATCATCTGCACCATGTAACACCCCTAACATGTATCCGTCGCCGGATCATAGTTAAGAGGCATTAATAAACTAGACCCAATCCATAATTGACAATATTACCTATTGATCATGCTTCTGTAGAGCCATTTTGAACAAAAGGAAATTTTACATCCCAATATAAATGCTAAGACCGAATCTTAATACTACATACATCTATTATTCGAATGTATTCAAAACTACCTAAAAGAATTATAATTATATATATATATCATGCACATCATTATTCAATCTATACACATGACCCAAACACCTTTCAACCATAAACATCTTTCAATAAAACTCATTTACTATTCATTTGGTCATTTCCATTACCTTAGCCAAATATGTACAAGCTTTACTCACTTTATTAAGCAAATTATCTATCACCCAAAACCAATTATACATGTACCAATATCACGATCCCTTTCCCCTTGTCGAAAGCATCCCAAGCATTTAATTATTCACATCATTTTCAATCAGCATAGTCACATTATCAACATCAAACCTAATTTGTAAACAACCTAACATATAAACCCAACTCATTATACACATATATGACTTAACATGAAATGATAGTTACCAAAATACACAAACACCATATTCAGCTTTGCACAATAAAATTCATACATCAAGCATAAACACATTAATAATTATACTTTTATAATAGGTTAACCTCATGGCCGAATATACACAAGACCAAAGTACCAAAAAAATTTAGCCATTTTTGCATGGCATACATCCATTAAAGATTCGTTTTATACAAATCCTAAGAAAACAAATTAGCTTATACATGCCATAATCATCGAAGGTTAATTTACCAAAAAAGGTACCAAAATAGATGATAGTATGATGAGCTCCCAAGCTGATCCACGAGCTTAGATTGTACCTCCCAAAAGTGATCTACAAATCCAAAGAAACAACGGAGAGAAAGTAAGCTTTGCAGCTTAGTAAGATTTCAGCTTGATATACTTAATTACATTTACTCAACTTAAAATCTTTAATGAGCATTTCATATACAACAACAAGGCCAAATAATCAAAGTTTCAAGGTTCAATTTACAAATATCATATGAAATAATTGGTAAAGATACCTCATCCAAATAAGTTTCCAACTTACTTTACTAATCTCGTTCATCTCAAATTAGTATGAATGAAACGTACCTCTAAATTTACCTACCACTCAAGAATTAGTCACTCATGCATATCCCTAGGATATTGTATTCAAACATTTCTATATACTGATTCGCATTTGTAAAGAAGTCTCTTTAAACGAGCTCTATACCTGCATATTGACAAATAAGTTAAATAATAATTTGCACGCTTAGTGCCATTACTAACTACACTCGGTAACGTATCGCTCACTTAGAGCTGTTACTAATCAACCTTGTAACGTATCGCTCACATAGAGTCGTTACTAAATATTTCCGTAACGTAGCGCTCACTTAGAGTCGTTACTTAGTTTATCTCGTAACGTATCGCTCACATAGAGCCGTTACTTAATTTATCTCGTAACGCATCGCTCACTTTGAGCCGTTACTAAATATTTCCTGCAAACTTATTGCCAAATCATAGTTTCGTATCCATGGTACATTTCGCAGACCCGTATTTCATTTTAAAAGTATTCAATCAAACATATAATCAAGCTCACGTCTTTTTAAGCATATAATCATACATACATGCAGTCATAAAAACAATAATATACTCCTACTCAATACAACTCACACATTCGGCACATCACCTCCAAATTTTATTCTCACATTTAACACATTTCCCGACCTTATTTAGTACCATGTATATGCGCTTATATTCAAATTTAAAGTGGTATATAAATTCTACTATCCAACCCCAACTGTCAAATTACCCAGACATGATACAAATTATTATTCAATCCCATTAGCACATTCTGCACACCTTAGCTTTACAAGTCTATGACTATTTAACACTAGCATTTTATAAAGAATCATTTCAAATAAATTCAATTGCTTGAAATCTTACCTCAAAAAGCGACGGTTAAGGGTTTCCTGGCTACTCGTCTAGTTTAGCTTTTCCCCGATCCTTTTCCAAATCTTTCCTTCCTTGATCTAAAACCAAATTTAAAAGAACCTATTCAAATAAATTTCATTCATCTCCAATCAAAACACATAATCATACCATTCTTTCCATCTATCATTCATAATTTGAAACCTTTACAATTTAATACTATTTCTTTTCATTCATTCGAACATAATCTACAAATATAAAAATTTTATACACCTTTACTCTAGAGCCGAATTCTCCTCAAGCTTAATTAAATCTCTTTGTAACATTTAAAATCATTCATAGCATGCAATTTATTAATTTGCACATTTACCCCTCTAGTTTCACTTTCTTGCAATTTAATCCTCAAACATAAAACACATGAATTCCATGAAATTCGGACAAGTCCCTTAAGAGCCGAATTTTCTCTAGATCCCTACAACTCTCCACAAACCATCCTTCTAACATTTTAACCCTTCAACTATTTAACTTATACAATTAAACCCCTAATACTTAATTCAATCAAAATCTCCAATCAAACATTTCTATTCATCACCTATCCTCAATATTCTATTAACAACACTTCAAAAAGCAAACATTCATCCATGGCCGATTATGCTATTTCAATATATCCGTGTTTCCATATACATATACATAATATATAACTAAACAATTAAGTTAAAATAACCCTCATACATACTTACTTCAACATTCGGCCGAATGTGAAGAGTATCACTATGCTCCAATTAGAAAAATTTCCATAACATTCATTCAAATTCAACTCACTATTCTCCAATTCATTTAGATTTCTATCTCAAATTATCTTATATCCATCAGCACAACAAATTACAATTACTCCTTCCCCCCCCATCGCCGAAACGATACATGCTTAACTCCAACAATTTTAACATGATTTCGATAATGTCCAAGGTAACCAATTCAATTATGTGAATATTTATTAAAACAAAGCTCAATCACTTACCTTAGCTCCACATGCAATGGCCAAAAATGGGGGTTTCAAATTCTTTTCTTTCTTTGAAGAAGAATTCGGTGGAGAAGATGATAAAAGAGAGAGAAAATAAGTTTTTACATGTTTATTTTATTTTCACCATATAATACATATTATAATAATCATAAAATATAATAATTTAAGATTATAAAATGCTTAAAAATTCTCCCCATCATCATTACCGTCCACTACATGAGAAGTGGAAAATTTGACATGCAAATCCTCAATTAAATAGAACAATTCAATTAACCTTCCTAATTTCATGCACACTACTTTTACCACTTTAGCTATTTGATCCTTTTATTTAATTAAACATCCAAGCAATTAAATTATACTACAATATTTTTACTCATGCACAACCACTTAACATAGACATCATTCGTGGTCCCGAAACCACCATTCTGATTAGGGTCGAATTCAGACTGTTACAACTCTCCCTCCTTAGGGATTTTCGTCCGCGAAAATCTTACCAAAAAAAAGGTTCGAATAGCGTTCTTTCATCACATCCTCCGATTCCCAAGTTGCTTCTTCAACTCTGTGTTTTTGCCATAGTACTTTAACTAAGGGAATTTTCTTATTTCTCAATTCTTTTATCTCACGACTCAGGATACGAATCGATTCTTCTTTGTAGGACATATCAGATTGAATCTCCACCTCAGTCGGGCAAATCACATGCGATGGATCAGATTGGTATTTACAAAACATCGAAACATGGAAGATGTTATGAATCTTTTCTAACTCAGGTGGTAACTGTAATCTATAAGCAACCGGTCCGATTCGTTTAGTGATTTCATACGGTCCAATGAATCTTGGACTCAACTTGCCTTTACGACCGAATCTGAAAATTTTTTTCCAAGGTGACACTTTCAAAAATACCCGATCTCCAATCTGAAACTCAATGTCTTTACGTTTCAAATCGGCATAAGACTTTTGACGGTCTGAAGCAGCTTTTAAACTATCACGGATCACCGCCACCTTCTGTTCAGTTTCTTTAATCAAATCAACCCCGTGTATCTTGTTTTCACTTAGCTCGGTCCAGTATAAGGGTGTACGGCACTTACGACCGTACAAGGCTTCGTAGGGTGCCATTTTGATACTAGATTGAAAGCTATTATTGTAAGCAAATTCAACCAAAGGTAAGTATCGTTCCCACGTACCTTCAAACTCGAGGATGCAACATCTCAACATATCCTCAAGGATCTGAATGATTCGTTCAGATTGACCATCGGTCTGCGGATGAAAAGCTATGCTAAAGTGTAGTTTAGTACCTAAAGCATCTTGTAATTTCTTCCAAAACCGCGACGTGAACCTTGGATCCCTATCCAAAACAATAGAAACAGGTATTCCGTGCAACCACACAATCTGTGATATGTACAGCTCAGCTAGCTTATCAAGTGAAAAATCGGTACGTACCGGAATAAAATGAGCCGATTTTGTCAATCTATCAACAATAATCCAGATTGAATCTTTCTTATTCAGTGTCAGTGGCAAACCCGATATAAAATCCATCGTGATTCGATCCCACTTCCACTCAGGTATCAAAATCGGTTGAAGTAGTCCCGACGGCACCTGATGCTCAGCTTTCACTTGTTGACATACTAAACACCTTGTCACATAGTCTGAGATGTCTCGCTTCATACCATGCCGCCAGTAATGCTGTTTCAAGTCGTTATACATTTTTGTGCTGCCTGGATGTATCGAAAATTTACTATTATGAGCTTCTTCACAAATCATTCGAATCCATTCAGAGTTTTTAGGCACACCTATCCGATTCTTAAACCATAGACACCCTTCATCATCTATTTGAAATTCGAAATCCGCATTCGAATCACCCATACTTCTTTTTTGCTCTTAAATCATCATCGATCTCCTGAGCTTCACGAATTTGTTGCACAAACAAAGGTTTCGCCTTTAATTCAGCAATGAGTAGATTTGCATTCATTGCACGCAGAGCAAATAACGATTTCTGACTAAGCACGTCAGCAACTACATTAGCCTTTCCCGGGTGATAATAAATCACAAGCTCATAATCTTTCAATAGCTCTAACCATCGTCGTTGTCCCAAATTCAGATCCTTCTAAGTCATTAAATACTTTAGACTCTTATGATCCGAATAGACGTGACATTTTTCACCTGTCGCCATATCTTCAAAGCATAAACTATAGCGGCCAATTCAAGGTTATGCATTGGATAATTCCTCTCGTGCTGTTTCAACTGTCTCGAAGCGTAAGCTATAACTTTAACCTCCTGCATCAGTACACAACCCAAGCCATTTAAAGATGCATTGCTATAAACAATAAATTCTTTACCTGATTCTGGCTGAACAAGTACCGGAGCTTCTGTTAATAAAGTCTTTAGCTGATCAAAACTCTCCTGACACCGTTCTGACCACTCAAATTTAACGTCTTTCTGCAACAATTTTTTCATCGGAGTTGCTATCATAGAAAATCCTTTTACGAAGCGTCTGTAATACCCGGCAAGTCCCAGAAAGCTACGAACCTTAGAAATATTCCGCGGGGGCTTCCAATCAAGTATGGCCGAAACTTTACTTGGGTCAACCCAAATACCTGATGCCGAGATAATATGCCCCAGAAAGCTAACTTCCCTTAGCCAAAACTCACATTTGCTGAATTTCGCGTACAATTGTTTTTCACGCAAAATCTGCAACATTAACCTCAAATGCTCAGCATGCTCCACTTCGTCTCGCGAATAAATTAGTATATCATCAATGAACACAACTACAAATCGATCTAAATACGGTCTAAATACCCGATTCATCAAGTCCATGAAAATAGCAGGAGCATAAGTGAGTCCAAACGGTATTACTAAGAACTCATAATGACCATATCTCGTTCGAAAAGCAGTCTTCGGTATGTCAGATTCTCTAACTCGCAGCTGATAATATCCCGACCGCAGATCAATTTTTGAGAATACAGATGCTCCCTTAAGATGATCAAATAAATCATCAATACGTGGCAATGGGTATTTGTTCTTTACAGTCACCTTATTGAGCTGTCGATAGTCAATGCACATTCTCAAAGTTCCATCTTTCTTTTTCACAAAAAGAACGGGAGCACCCCAGGGAGAGAAACTCGGTCGGGCGAAACCTCTATCTGTTAACTCTTGTAATTGAGTCTTTAATTCTTTTAATTCAGTCGGTGTCATTCTGTACGGAGCTATTTAAATTGGGGTAGTTCCCGGCACTAACTCAATCCCAAAATCTACCTCAAGAACTGGTGGTAGTCCTGGTAGTTCCTCTGGAAACACATCTGGATACTCATTAACAACCGGTACTGATTCGATCTTTTTCTTAGTTACCTTCTCATCAATCACGTACGCAAGATAGGCTTCACAACCCTTCCTCAAATACTGCCAAGCCAATATCGTCGATGTCACATTAGGTAATCCGTTTAAATTCGTAGACTCAATTCGGATTATCTCATTATTTTGGCATCTCAAATCAATAGTCTTTCGTCTACAACTTACTACTGCATCATACATTGTCAGCCAATCCATATCGAGAATAATGTCAAACTCGTCGAACGGTAATAGCATCAGATCAGCCGGGAAACACATATCCTGAATCATCAATGGACAGTTTTTACACACTTTATCGACTAACACACATCGACCCAGGGGGTTTGAAACCCGTATCACAACATCAGTAGACTCAACAGGTAAAGTCTTACTGGATACTAATGCTTCATACATATATGAATAAGTTGAACCGGGGTCAATCAAAGCAGTTACATAGTATCAAAGAGAATGAAAGTACCAGTGATGACATCCGGGGATGAGGCCTCATCTCTGGCACGGATGGCGTAAGCTCTAGCTGGTACCCGAGCATCAGATCGAACAATCGCATCAGAGGCTCCCCTCTGTACACCACTCCTACCTCCCCCAAATCGAGATGATCTGCCTCGAGTTGTAGTGCCACTCGGTCTCGCACTCTGAACAGTACCCTTCCCAGCATTCTCCGGGCAATCTCGAATAAAGTGATCCTGAGAGCCACACTTATAACAAGTGCGGGAGATAGATTTACCCCAACACTCTCCGAGATGTCGTCTGCCACACTGGTGACACTCTGGCTTGCTCAATCTCTCGTTGCCAGCGCTTGCAACTGACGTAGCCTGAGAACTTATTGGTGGCCTTTCTCGTATAGAAATCCCGGTGTTGGGTTTGGATCGACTACCGTTATTCTTGAACTTCTTCATAGTCATCTGTGAAAATTTACTTGCAGATCTCTTCCGAATGTCTTTAGACTCAAGTTCGACTTTCCGTTTTTCCTTTCCCAATTCTTCAGCCTTACAGGCTCGTTCGACCAGTACAACAAGCTCGTTAATTCCGAGAATACCAACCAGAAGCATTATATCTTTATTTAAACCATCTTCAAATCTCAGGCACATTGCAACTTCTGATGAAATACACTCGCGAGCATAGCGACTAAGTCGCACAAACTTGGGTTCGTATTCAGACACAGTCATACGGCCCTGTTTGAGTTCAAGGAATTCTTTTTGCTTAGAGTCAATAAAGCGTTGGCTTATATACTTCTTACGAAATTCTGTTTCAAAAAAGTCCCAAGTAACCCTTTCTTTTGAGACAACTGATGTGAGTGTATTCCACCAATAATAAGCAAAATCCCGTAATAATGATATAGCACACTTCAAACACTCATCAGGTGTACAGGCCAGTTTGTCGAAAACACGAATAGTATTGTCGAGCCAAAATTCAGCTCGCTCCGCATCATCATCATCCTCAGCTCTAAATTCTTGAGCTCCGTGTTTTCTAATACGATCAATCGGAGGCTTGCTTACTTTTTCAAAATTTACGATCGGGGGTATCGCCAGTACTATAGGGGGAGTATTCTGATTCAAGGGTGGTTGCGTAACAGCTGGATTGGCTCGGACATACTGACCAAACCAATCATTCATCATACTGTAAAAGGCTTGTTTAGCCCTCTCATCAGGATCACTAGCAGCGGGTCGAGATTCTTCCGGCGCGGCCCCTTGCACAGGAGCAGGTGCCACACTCTCGACATCATCTGCTATGGCTTGCTCTGGATCAAGATCCATCACTATACGAAAGAAACAAATATATTTAACTGTCAGAAGTCATCATACTATCATATTATAAATTATGGCATGTATAGCTAAACCCACACACACCCTGTTAGTCCGAGAAACGACTAAACCTAGCTCGATACCAATAAAATGTAACACCCCTAACCTGTATCCGTTGGCGGATCATAGTTAAGAGGCATTAATAAACTAGACCCAATCCATAATTGACAATATTACCTATTGATCATGCTTCTGTAGAACCATTTTGAAAAAAAGGAAATTCTACATCCCAATATAAATGCTAAGACCGAATCTTAATACTACATACATCTATTATTCGAATGTATTCAAAACTACCTAAAAGAATTATAACATTATATATATATATATATATATCATGCACATCATTATTCAATCCATACACATGACCCAAACACCTTTCAACCATAAACATCTTTCAATAAAACTCATTTACTATTCATTTGGTCATTTCCATTACCTTAGCCAAATATGTACAAGCTTTACTCACTTTAAGCAAATTATCTATCACCCAAAACCAATTACACATGTACCAATATCACGATCCCTTTCCCCTTGTCGAAAGCATCCCAAGCATTTAATTAATCACATCATTTTCAATCAGCATAGTCACATTATCAACATCAAACCAAATTTGTAAACAACCTAACATATAAACCCAACTCATTATACACATATATGACTTAACATGAAATGATAGTTACCAAAATACACAAACACCATATTCAGCTTTGCACAATAAAATCGTAACCAAATGGTCATTCAAGCTACATTTTCATACATCAAGCATAAACACATTAATAATTATACTTTCATAATAGGTTAACCTCATGGCCGAATATACACAAGACCAAAGTACCAAAAAAATTTAGCCATTTTCGCATGGCATACATCCATTAAAGATTCGTCTTATACAAATCCTAAGAAAACAATTAGCTTATACATGCCATAATCATCAAAGGTTAATTTACCAAAAAGGGTACCAAAATAGATGATAGTATGATGAGCTCCCAAGCTGATCCACGAGCTTAGATTGTACCTCCCAAAAGTGATCTACAAATCCAAAGAAACGACGGAGAGAAAGTAAGCTTTGCAGCTTAGTAAGATTTCAGCTTGATATACTTAATTACATTTACTCTACTTAAAATCTTCAATGAGCATTTCATATACAACAACAAGGCCAAATAATCAAAGTTTCAAGGTTCAATTTACAAATATATGAAATAATTGGTAAAGAGACCTCATCCAAATAAGTTTCCAACTTACTTTACTAATCTCATTCATCTCAAATTAGTATGAATGAAACGTACCTCTAAATTTACCTACCACTCAAGAATTAGTCACTCATGCATATCCCCAGGATATTGTATCCAAACATTTCTATATACTGATTCGCATTTATAAAGAAGTCTCTTTAAATGAGCTCTATACCTGCATATTGACAAATAAGTTAAATAATGATTTGCACGCTTAGTGCCATTACTAACTACACTCGGTAACGTATCGCTCACTTAGAGCCGTTACTAATCAACCTTGTAACGTATCGCACACATAGAGCCGTTACTAAATATTTCCGTAACGTAGCGCTCACTTAGAGCCGTTACTTAGTTTATCTCGTAACGTATCGCTCACATAGAGTCGTTACTTAATTTATCTCATAACGTATCGCTCACTTAGAGCCGTTACTAAATATTTCCTGCACACTTATTGCCAAATCATAGTTTCGTATCCATGGTACATTTCGCAGACCCGTATTTCATTTTAAAAGTATTCAATCAAACATATAATCAAGCTCACATCTTTTTAAGCATATAATCATACATACATGCAGTCATAAAAACAATTATATACTCCTACTCAATACAACTCACACATTCGGCACATCACCTCCAAATTTTATTCTCACATTTAACACATTTCCCGACCTTATTTAGTACCATGTATATGCGCTTATATTCAAATTTAAAGTGGTATATAAATTCTACTATCCAACCCCAACTATCAAATTACCCAATCATGATACAAATTATTATTCAATCCCATTAGCACATTCGACACACCTTAGCTTTACAAGTATATGACTATTTAACACTAGCATTTTATAAAGAATTATTTCAAATAAATTCAATTGCTTGAAATCTTACCTCAAAAAGTGACGATTCAGGGTTTCCTGGCTACTCGTCTAGTTTAGCTTTTCCCCGATCCTTTTCCAAATCTTTCCTTCCTTGATCTAAAACCAAATTTAAAAGAACCTATTCAAATAAATTTCATTCATCTCCAATCAAAACACATAATCATACCATTCTTTCCATCTATCATTCATAATTTGAAACCTTTACAATTTAATACTATTTCTTTTCATTCATTCGAACATAATATACAAATATAAAAATTTTATACACCTTTACCCTAGAGCCGAATTCTCCTCAAGCTTAATTAAATCTCTTTGTAACATTTAAAATCATTCATAGCATGCAATTTATTAATTTGCACATTACCCCTCTAGTTTCACTTTCTTGCAATTTAATCCTCAAACATAAAACACATGAATTCCATGAAATTCGGACAAGTCCCTTAAGAGCCGAATTTTCTCTAGATCCCTACAACTCTCCACAAACCATCCTTCTAACATTTTAACCCTTCAACTATTTAACTTATACAATTAAACCCCTAATACTTAATTCAATCAAAATCTCCAATCAAACATTTCTATTCATCACCTATCCTCAATATTCTATTAACAACACTTCAAAAAGCAAACATTCATCCATGGCCGATTATGCTATTTCAATATACCCGTGTTTCCATATACATATACATAATATATAACTAAACAATTAAGTTAAAATAACCCTCATACATACTTACTTCAACATTCGGCCGAATGTGAAGAGCATCACTAAGCTCCAATTAGAAAAATTTCCATAACATTCATTCAAATTCAACTCACTATTCTCCAATTCATTTAGATTTCTATCTCAAATTATCTTGTATCTATCAACACAACAAATTACAATTACTCCTTCCCCCCCATCGCCGAAACTATACATGCTTAGCTCCAACAATTTTAACATGATTTCGGTAATGTCCAAGGTAACCAATTCAATTATGTGAATATTTATTAAAATAAAGCTCAATCACTTACCTTAGCTCCACATGCAATGGCCGAAAATGGGGGTTTCAAATTCTTTTCTTTCTTTGAAGAAGAATTCGGTGGAGAAGATGATAAAAGAGAGAGAAAATAAGTTTTTACATGTTTATTTTATTTTCACCATATAATACATATTATAATAATCATAAAATATAATACTTTAAGGTTATAAAATGCTTAAAAATTCTCCCCATCATCATTACCGTCCACTACATGAGAAGTGGAAAATTTGACATGCAAATCCTCAATTAAATAGAACAATTCAATTAACCTACCTAATTTCATGCACACTACTTTTACCACTTTAGCTATTTGATCCTTTTATTTAATTAAACATCCAAGCAATTAAATTATACTACAATATTTTTACTCATGCACAACCACTTAACATAGACTTCAAATAAATAAATAAAATATTTTTCTAATTCGAATTCGTGGTCCCGAAACCACCATTCCGATTAGGGTCGAATTAGGACTGTTACACACCAACTCGAAAGTCAGAGTTATTTCCCGATCCACATTGAGCTCTCTTAATTTGCATTTCACTGTCATTCTTTTGAGCTTCACATATCTGCCGAAGAAATAATGGTCTAGCCCTCAACTCGACCAATATAGCACCATCATAAGACAACACTAAGCTCGTACTCATAGCTCTCAAAGCATATAGGGATTTTCTACTCAAAGCATTCGCAACTGCATTCGCTTTTCCCGGATGGTAATAGATTACTAGCTCATAATCCTTCAATAATTCGAGCCACCGCCGTTGTCGCAAATTTAAATCCTTTTGGTTCATCAGGTGCTTCAAACTTTTGTGATCGGTAAAGATTCGACACTTTTTACCATACAAATAATGACGCCAAATCTTCAAAGTAAAAATGATAGCAGCCAACTCCAAATTGTGAGTGATAATTCTTTTCGTGCGGTTTTAACTGTCTCAAGGCATAAGCTACTACTTTACCCTCTTGCATCAGCACACAACCAAGACCATTCATTGACGCGTCATTATAGATTACAAACTCCTTTCTCAACTCCGGTTGTACTAAAACCGGGGCTTCAGTCAATAATGTTTTCAGTTTCTTGAAACTCTGCTAGCATCTCTCGGTCCATTCAAACTTGACATCCTTATGCAGCAATCTCGTCATCGATGTAGCAATCATAGAGAACCCTTTAATGAACTGTCTGTAATAACCCGCTAAACCCAAAAAGCTCCTAATCTCTGACACATTCCTCGGCAGTTTCCACTCTTTAATAGCTGAGATCTTACTCGGATCAACTCTAATACCATCGCCCGACACGATGTGTCCTAAGAATCTGACCTCTCGGAGCCAAAACTCACTCTTGCTAAACTTAGCATACAACTGCTCGTCTCTTAGAGTCTGCAAAATAGTTCTCAGGAGCTTTGCATGCTCACTCTCATCCCTGGAATAAATTAGTATGTCGTCGATAAAAACAACTACAAATTTATCCAAGTACGGTCGGAAGATAAGATTTATTAAATCCATAAATACCACAGGAGCATTTGTTAAGCCAAATGGCATGATAAGGAACTCATAATGGCCATACCTCATCCAAAATGCAGTTTTTGGCACATCTTGCTCCTTAACTCTCAGCTGGTAATAGCCAGACCTCAGGTCTATCTTAGAAAACACCGTGGCTCCCTTCAATTGGTCGAACAAATCGTTGATCCTTGGCAAAGGATACTTATTCTTTACTGTCACCTTGTTGAGCTGTCTGTAGTCTATACACAGTCTCATCGACCCATCTTTCTTCTACACAAAAAGTACCGGAACACCCCACGGTGAATAGCTCGGTCTTGCAAAACCCTTGTCCGTTAACTCTTGTAGCTGAACCTTCAACTCTTTTAACTCCAACGGTGTCATCCTATATGGGGCAATTGAAATAGATGCTATACCCGAAATTAACTCAATGCCAAACTCGACCTCTCTAACTGGAGGCAATTTAGGTAACTCTTTCAGAAACATTTTCGAATACTCACATACCACAGGCACCGATTCAATCCTTACTCCGACTCTTGGGCATTTAACACAAATGCAAGATAGGACTCATACCCTTTTCTCATGCATTTCTCAACTGCCATAGACGAAATCATTACAGGCAAACTATCCGATTTACCTGATTAAACCCGAATGATATCTCTATTTACACATCTCAGTTCAATAAACTTACTACCACAGTTTACTAAAACATTATGTGCAGTCAACCAATCCATACAAAGAATCAAGTCAAATTCATCAAACAATAACAGCATAAGATTAGCCGGAAAACACTGACCTCTAATTATCAATGGACAAATTCTACTCACTTTGTCAACTAGCACATGTTTGCCTAACGGGTTTGACACTTTTATCACAAATTCTATAAACTCAACAATCATATCGTGCTAGATACAATTTCATACAAATATAGGAATAGGAAGACCCCGGATCAATCAAAGCAACAACAGAAATATCATGAAGAGAAAAAGTACCAGTTATCACATCTGGAGATGATGCCTCTTCGTGAGCATGGATGACATAAGTCCTTGCAGGTGCTCTACCCTTTGATCTCACAGCAGAATCTCTAGGCACACCTCTACTACCAGTCCCACTTCCCGGGTTCCTCTATGGTCTACCCCTCGAAGGTACATTGCTCGCTCTTAATTCTTGTTTTCTGTCTTTCTCATCCCTCTCTGGACAGTTTCAAACAAAGTGGTTTGGTGAACCACACTTGTAGCAAGTACGATTGTTACTCCCTAGTATGTTGTCTACCACAATTTAGTCACTCTGGTTTATTTAGCTTTGCATTGCCCACGCTTGCCATCGAAGTGGCTTGAACTCTTGAACCCAAATATGTGTTACCACGATCTCGGTATGAATATCCAGCTGAGGCAATCTTCCGAAGGTTCATTTCTTTGGATCTATTTGACTGGGTTTGAAACGACTTACTCATCAGCCTCTTCCTTGCATCTCGAGCCTCAATCATAACTTTTTTCTCTTTTTCTTATTCAACTCTTCAGCCTTGCAAGCTCTATCGACCAACACCACAAATTCTTTCAATTCCAAGATTCCAACTAGCAATCTAATATCCTCATTCAGCCCATCGTCGAACCTCTTACACATAATAGCTTCCGTAGATACACACTCTTGCGCATACTTACTGAGTCTGACGAATTCATGTTCATACTCTACTACAGTTATCTTGCCTTGCTTCAATTAAATAAACTCTTTCCGTCTCTGATCAATAAATCACTGACTTATGTACTTCTTTCGGAACTCTTCTAAGAAGAAGTCCCATGTCACTCTCTCCCTTGGAACTACAGATATTATTGTTTTCCACTAGCGGTATGACGAGTCCCTCAATAACGACACATCACATTTTCAACTTTCCTCAGGTGTGCAAGAAAGCTCATCAAACACCCTTATAGAATTTTCGAGCTAGAGCTCTACTTTCTCAGGGTCATCATCTAAGTTGGCTCTAAATTCCTCGGCCCCTTGTTTTCAAACCTTATCGACTAGGGGTTTGGTTATTCTCACCAAATCTATACCTTGAGGAACCACGGGGACTGGCTGAGGTATAGGTGGGGGTGGAGGAGGTTGAGCATTAGGGTTTACTCGTACAAACTCAGTGTATCAATTACTCATCATATGAAGAAAGCCTTCCTGAGCCTCTTCTCCTTGACCCAAAGTCTTGGGTCTACTTTCTACAGGTGCGGTCCCTTGCGCGAGAGCCATCGCATTATTAGCAGCATCATCAGCAGCAGCTCGGTAAGGATCCATTTACTATACAAAAACATAGTTTAAAATTTTCAGGAGTCACCACACTATCAATATATATTTATGGCAAGTATAGCTAGACTCTCACACCCGCTACAGCAGTCTGAGAATCGACTAAAGCATAGCTTTGATACCACTAAATTTAACACCCCTTACCCATATTTGACGTCTGAACAGGGTACGAGGCGTTACCAGACTTATGCACAAAAAATTATGTAGTATCGAGACATGACATTTCACTCAAAATTAAAACCTTTTATAACACCTCTTAAACAAGCCTACGAGGCCTAAATCACACTTTAGGAATGGTTCGGGATCAAATCTAACTCTTTTAAAGATCTCTCGAAAGAATTAGAAAATTTTCATCAAATAGTCCACACGCCCGTGTGGAGGAAAGGACATGCTCGTGTGGCATATCACATGCCCGTGTTCCACACCGATGTGGAATTTATTTCAATTCGAACCTACAGGGATTTTCACATGGCTAGACACACGCCCGTGTCCCTCACACGGCCCCAACACACCCGTGTCTTAACTCGTGTGCAAAAATCTTAGCATTCTGTTTCTGACGTCATCACGCCATACATGTTACACAGCCAAGGCACACGCCCATGTCCTTCGGTCGTGTGGTGAATTAAATTCCTAATTTCAGGTGCAGACTTCACATGGCCTGGGCACACGCCCATGTCTACGGCCGTGTCTTCCACACGGTTGAGACACACGGCTGTGTCTCTGCCCGTGTGGTTACTACTGAGTATACTGATTTGCCAACCTAGCATGCAAGGGGACACACGGCCTAACCACACGCCTATGAGGCTGACCGTGTGTCACACATGGCCTAGACACACGCCCGTGTGTCTACCCGTGTGTACAAGAACAATGCTATTTGCCAAGCTATTTCTATCACCCTAACTCATACAAACATAAATCACATCAAACCTTCAACCCATTCATGCATAAGTAAACTAAGTAAACCAATAATGCAACTTGTACATTCATGAATAACTTTATCTTTTCGTAGATTAATAAGAAAGAGCCGTCAAATATGGCCTTATACAAAAGAGTTCATCGTTGAATGAGCCAACACATTTGGCCAACACAATATGACATTCAACTAAGTCTAGTCCCTCTACATGCCATACTCAAAATGCTAAGGCTAACTATACCAAGATGTGTTGATAGTGTGGGTGATCCTTTGCTTATCTCCGTATCCCAAGCTCACTCTTTGACTCTATAAAATAAGGGAAAAGAGAATGGAGTAAGCTTTAACCTTAGTAAGTCTATATGTAAACAATAAGCATCATACCACATAATAATCAGTCGAACATTACATGCTATGTAAAAACAATTCATATCCACATAATCATGCTTACTCATTTCATGTCTTACCATATCCCAAACACATATCATAAACATTGCTCACATTTAGTTACACATATACCCTGCACTTATCACCACAAAGCCACATGATATTTTTACTTAAACAAGTTTCTCGATGAACCCTTCGAAATGATACAAGATACCTGGTGGTTTCGCACACAACTCACCATTAATCAATAATAGGGTGGTATCGCACACAGCCCACCAATAATGATAATTATGGTGGTATCGCACACAGCCCACCAAAATTTACATATTTACGGATAGTCATCCGTACCCATATTTCTCTTCCGAAAGTTCATCCGAGAGTTTTCACCTTTTCTACTATTTCAATAATTCTCACCAATAATAAATTACATCCACACAATACATTAATAATTAAAACATACGTAATAGGAATGTATCGTTTACACATAAACTTACCTCGATACAAAATATGTCAGTTTGCGGTTTAGTCTGAAACCTTGCCTTTTCCCCGGTCAAGGTTGATTCCACGTTCTTCTTGATTTGTAAATATTGAAGTGGCTGAATATTTTCAAGCTTCTAAACCCCTTCTCTTGCTGAAATTTTCGGTGGTAGGGAGAATGAGAAAATATGATATTTTTTCTTTCTTTATTTTTCTCTTATTTTATTCATTAAGTCACCAAAACTCACCTAACCATTGATCCATTAAATTTTCTTATCCCTATGGCCGGCCATCACTTCCCCAATAGCCTAATTGCACATTAAGGACCTCCAATTTAATATTCTATAGCTATTAGATACCTCTAGTTTGTAAAATAAAACTTTCGCACTTTATGCGATTTAAACCTTTTTTTGCAATTGAGCATGCAATCACCAAAATTAATGCACCAAAATTCTCATGCACTCATATAATTATTCCATAACACAAAATAATATTATAACAAATTTATCCGACCTCAAATTAGTGGTTTCAAAACCACCATTTTGACTAGCCCCAAAATTGGACTGTTACATGAGTACTAATTTGCAAAACTGTTAAAGTTTACAAAATTTTTCATTGTTGAATATTTGATGAAATTGGTGTTAAAGTTTTAGATTTTAAGCTTAGATATGAAAAAAAACTAGTTTATAAAGTGAAAATTGTTAATTTTAAACATAGGGACTAGTGTAAACATTTCAAAATTGACATAAAATTTATGTAATTATAGATAATAGAGGGCTATGGAAGGATGAAATTGAGATCAATTTCAAAATCGAAGCTCAAAATTGAAAGTTACAATAATTTCTATTTTAGGGACTAAATTGAATAAAATGTAAAAGTTTAGGGGAATTAGAATAATAAAATTAAATTGATGTACGCTTATAATAGGATGATATGAGATATTTGAAATCGATAAATTGAACTGAATTATTGAATAGACTAGAAATTGAACCAAATTGAAGACAATCGAAGAAATGGAAAAATTTGATGATTAGTCCTTAAAGAGTTGTTTGTTTACTATCTTGGCCAAGTGATGTGATTTCTTGAACTTGAATAGATCCTCAAAAATATGCCAACGAGGCCTGTATTTGTTAGTTAGAAAAATTCATGTTTTTGTTAAAGGCCGTATTGATTAGGAACATATGGAGGGAACCTTGACCCGAGGTACTTGAAGTTTTAAAGAACCGAAGCTATAAGAACCTAACCTGCTTAAATTTAGTAAACTACTCGAACCTTGGTATGTGAAGTCACCATACTGTGGAATGGATCGGAACGGAGTGATAAGATAGGATTGAATGCCACAAAACTGTTAAGTTTTATAAGTTCGAAAGTTCAGTTAAGAACCGAGAGAGAAACTTCTCACAATAAGTTTTATAATCAAAGTTGTAACAACCCATTTTCGGTAAAATTGAAACAGTGGTTTCGGGACCACAAATCCAATTTCGATAGAAAAATTATTTTTATATTATTTTATGGTCTATTGTATGATAGTAATGTCGTATAAAAATTTCATAAAGAAATTTTACAGATTACATGTTTAATTTGATAAAGGACCAAATTGCACAAGGTGAAAAGTTGAGTTCTAATAGCTAAAAGGATTAAATAGCTATGGAATTCAAAATTTGAGGTCCTTATATGAAAAATAGACCATTAAAAATGCTTAGTGGTTAAAGATGATGATTCATCCATGGAAAATAAAATAAAGAAAAGGATGAAATTGGAAAGTGAAATAATAGAATATGATAAATGATAAAAAAATAAAAATATCCTCATTTATATCATCTTTCCCAAATTAAAAGCATGGAAATCTAAGCTCAAGCCAACTTATTTTGATTGATTAGGTAAGTATTCTTGCCCATTTTTAATGATTTTTATATTTTTGAGATCGTAATAGCTTAATCTAGCTATCTCGGGGACTAATTTGTAAAGTTATCAAAGAACTAGGGTTTTTCCATGGATGAACATAGATGAATTAAGAAGTTTTATGGTAGAAAATGAAAGGTTGTTGATAGATAAACAACTTTTGTAAAGGGAACTTTGATGAAATTATGATTTAGGGACTAAATTAAAAATATGTAAAATTCATGGAAAAATTTTAAATTTTATGAAATACATGGGCTGTAAATTTTACATGTAAAAATCGGCTAGGCTTGGAATTAGGATTAAATTGCATGAATTTCATTTTTTAAGCCTAGGGATGAAATCGTAATTAATTAAAAGTTTAGGGGCAAAATGGTAATTTTTCCTAAGATGTGAATTGAATTGAAACAAACATGAATTAATGTTAAATTCATTCATGTAGATTCAGATAGACCAAATTTGGAGTTAGAACGAGGAAAAGAGAAAATGTCAGATTAGTAGATTTTACGTACATGAACATTTGTCGAGGTAAGTTCGTGTAACTAAATTGTGTATATTTATATGCTTGAATTGAATGTTGTGTATGTGAATTGTATATGAAATTGATTACATATCTGACAAAGCCCGATAAATATTAAATCCTGTTTGAATAATGGAATTCGATGGATATAGGATTTACCGAATTGGTTGTAGTCCTACATATGTTGCGGGCACACCATAGCTGTTACGAGCATCCCGTTATAAGCCCTCTCAAGCTTCCTGTTACATGGTTCCTGCGAGCATCCTGATCGGTAGTGATCTTGCATGTGTTGTGGACTACCGCAGCTCTTTGTGAGCCTTCTGTTTTATGACCGGTTGTGATCCTGCATAGTTTGCAGACACAAACCCAGCTTTTTGTGAGCGTCCTGACATGGCTCGCTTGAACTTCCTGATATATGGCTATCCGGAACTCCTGATTAAAGGCTCTTCGTGAGCTTCCTGATTAAAAATTTTTTGTGAACTTCCTGATTATGGCTCTTATGAGCTTCCTGTTATATAGCCCGGATAAGCTTCTTGATAGGCTATTTGTGAGCTTCTCGATTAATGGCTCTTTGTGGGCTTCCTATTATATGGCTCGAGAGAGGATTTCTCGATTATGTGCTTTAATGAGCACTCCCGAATACGAATTAACGGATTGCTAATTTGTATACTTCGAGTGTACTTCCTGGGTATCCATCGATATTTCAAATAAAATTCAATGGGCAAAATCCTGACATGATAAAATATGAACATGAAATGAATTAATACACGTATCTGCCTGAAATACATGAAAATGATGATACATGATAAATAGAAATACGAGATCACAATATATGAACATGGAATTTGTTTGATGAATATGTTCATCCATGATTATAGATTTGTACACCTTTAGTGTATTACCCGTGTGACACTAACATTTCAAATGATTTAATGGGCAAAGTTTCGATATGAAATAATCTAAACTCGAGACGAATTATTATGAAAATGTATGATTGTTGTTTTATGCGATGTCAAAGTCTTAAAATTTATATAAATAATGATCAAACCTGGAAACTAACTATGACAACGATTTGAGGCAAGTGTACGTATCGAACAGTAGTATAGTTAAGGCAATACCGGAATGTCGAACCCAAAGGAACCAAAAGTACTAATACTAACTCTCTTTTTATTATTTAGCCTAAGAATTAAGTGGATTTTTATCTAATCTAAAATTAACTATCTACTAAACTAAACTAAAGACTCTAAGACAAAGAAGAATGAAATTGGGAAAATAACTTTGAGGAAAAGCCAATTGATTAAGACGACACCCAAGGAAGAATCCACCTAGACTTCACTTGTTATCTAACTCTGAACCAGACAGTTTATGCATTTGACTTGATCCGTAAGATTCCCTAAGTTATATTAACCCTCTCTCAAGGCGACTAACGTCTAACCCTAGGTTGATTAATTGAAATCTCTTTCTAATTAAAACCCTTAGAATTGCACTAACTCGATCTATGGACTCCCATATTAGGTTTCACCCTAATCCGGCAAAATCTCGTCACCCTATCTCTAGGCGTGTGATAAACTCCGCTTAATTACGCTAGATTTACTCTTAGGCAGGGACTTTTGCTCCTCCACCCAAGCACATCATACTTGAATTAATATCCCAGAAATATCAACACAAGAATTAAGAACACATAATTAAGAACAAGTCAAATATTTATCATATAGTTCAGAAAACGATAACAAGAGTCATCTTAGGTTTCATCCCCCTCGGGTATCTGAGGGTTTTAATTCATAATAATAAAAACATCTCAAAAGAAAAGATAAAACAAAACATAAGAAATCCCTAAAACCCCCTGAAGGAATTGAAGGAGAGATCCTCCGTCTTGAGTATGATTTCGGCTTCTTGAGATGAATCAACTGGCTATCTTCAAGTAAATCTCCACAAAATCTTCCCTCTTTGGCCTAGCTGGACGCCCCCTGACTAAAGCCCTGGGTTCCCCCGACAAAAGCCCTAGCCTTCTGCTGAACTCCCCTTCAAGTTGCCCCCTTGGGTGTTTATATAGACTTTGAGATGCCTTACTTGGCCCCTAAGTATCCTAATTCAAGTAGAATTCCTACTTAGGGTATTTGAATAGGCTTTGGAATGTGTTTCTTTGCCTCCAAGCATCCAAATCCGAGTAAAACTCCTCTTGGCCGCGGCAGGGACACGCCCATGGCACACGCCTGTGTAAGTCATGGCCAGGTCGTGTTCGAGTCTGTTGGATGAGGCACGGCCGTGTGGATTTCGTTATATGGCCCATTTACTCCTTTTTGGGCCCGTTTCTCGTTCTTTTCATCCATTAGTGCTCTCCTGGGTATAAAACATGAAAATAAAGGATTAAGAGCACCAAATTACACAATTCAAGGCTTAAATCATCCAAAAGCATACTAAATGTGGGCCTAAAATATGTTACTTTTACGGTTTATCAAATACCCCCACACTTAAGCTTTTGCTTGTCCTTAAGCAAAATTCTCAACTCATAATTAAAACAAACTTCCTCGATTCATAATATTCATCAATAATGTTTCATCATAATTCAAAGGTAATTCATACATGGATAATTCAACTTAAAGAGTCCTAAAAATTCAAACAATCAAAGTCATAGTTTTTATAGTATGAAAATATAGGTGTTTCCCCTTACCTGAATAATTACCTCTGATTCAAAATTGACAAGAATTGACATCCTCACTAAAGATTCACTTAAATCACTCAAAGTGTTTAAGGTTCAAAATTAGGCACTCAAAAGTCGAACATGAAAAGTTAATCCCATAGGCTTGCATGAAAATCAAATCTCCACCACTGTAATATGAGATGGTACACAAATCAAAAGGTCTTTAAAAAGGGTTGTAACAGGATTTTAGGTTAAAGGTGTGGATAAAGGTTGAATTAGAAGGTTAAAATCAAGATTGACCTGACAAATTACCTAACTAGGAACAACAAACTGAATATAAGTAATTACATCAATAGGAAACTAATAATACTATTATTGGTAATACTCTAGTATGAGCTTCTTCAATAATTGGAACTTAATGTATAAACTCACCTAATCACAAAACTAATAATGAATATACTTTGTTTTTTTAAGAACAAGTCAAATATACATAATAAAGGATAAATTTAACGATTGAAATAGATAAAATAGTTAGGCAACTGATCAAATCAATTCTCGACATAAGGGTAGTCAAAAGGAATGGTGATAACAAATACAAAGGGTTTTGGGTTAATATTAGTAGGTGAGTCAATAAATGGGGTTTGTTAGGATCAACGGGGTTCAATAGGGGTTAATTGTAAAGGTAGGCTTTTAGTGGAATAAGTGGGTTAAAACCTAGGTGCCTTTGTCATCTCTGTATATCAAATCAAAGGTGTGGTCTCGACAAGTATAATCGATGCAAGTTCTAGAATAACAAATCAATGTTGATACACTCATAATCAATAAAGTGATCAAGAAAAAGAATATATGCTCTATAAGGCTCAAAATCTCACAAAAATTATGGTTATTTGATATCAACCTCGTAAATTTCAAACTTCAAGGTAATAATTAGATTCAGGTAGACAACCTAAAAAAAATTTTAATTCTGAAAAATAGACTTATCAAGCTTGGTTCTTTAGTATCCTTCAAATTTAATCATCAATGCATAATTATCAATGACTTAATCCAAAACATATCAATAAAAATCATAGATCAGGGAAATTTCATTCTAATCATAATATGAGAAACTTACTTTAGAATAAGGCATAATTCAGGGATTTTCAAATAATACTATAGTTAATCCCCCCACACTTAAGATGTACATTGCCCTCAATGTACAAAGATAGATAATATCAAAATAATCATAAAATCATAAGATGGGGGGAGAATTGAAACTTCCTAAATTTTGGATGAAGTCAATAAAAAGAAACCGAATAAGATTGGAGGTGAACATGGGGAAACGCCTTGAACCGTTTGAATTTGAATCCTCGAAGCAGCCGGTATGATTTTATTGTATCCTAAGCTAAATCTAAACGGTACGAAGAATAAGAAGAAAAAAATAAAGAAAAATAAAAATAAAAATAAAAGTAAATAATGGAAAATGAAAGAAGAAAGACAACTGGAAAAGAGAAAATAAGAAGGGGGTTTAAATAGAGATGCAGCCCGTGTTTTGGGAAAAATTTTGTCCTGTTGCCACACGTCTATGGCCACGCCCTTTTACCTACTTGTGGTGCCCACACGGCCACGGCCACGGCCGTGTGCAAGGCCGTGTGGGTATGGAAACCTACGCTTAAATACAAAAAGAAATAAAACGAAACTAGTTAGTAGAGTTAGTGCTCGGGTTGCCTCCCGAGAAGCGCTCGTTTAAAGTCTTGAGCTAGACTTACCTCTCATTCGCATAATCATGGTGGTTTGAGGAGGTGAAAATCCTTTCTCATGCGATCAATTTGGTTATTGATATAAAGTTTAAGTCGAGTAGTGTTTACCTTAAAGGTGCTGATTTTAGGACTAGTTACCTTGACTGTTCCATCTGGGAGGATTTTGAGTACCTGATCTCCTATCTTAAGTTGGGTTGTCCCATCATTAAGTTCGTCGTGGAGTTGCCTCATTTTTGCTTCGTGTGTTTTTAGTTTCTCTTTGAAGTGTGTCTTCCACTCATCTAGTTCATCGATCTGAAGCTTTTGTTCCACATGAATTTCTTCTTTATTGACACAAGGTGTAGGATCTGGCATCTGCGAAAGAGCTTCAAGAAACGGCAAGCTAATAAGAAACTTCTTTCGAGGTTTAAGAAATTTACTGAATTGTTCCTCTGTGTGGTCTTTCTTTATCGTATTGGGGTTAGGCATACGAGCTTGGTACTCTGTAATTACCGAGTTTGGTAAATCCTGGCTTACCTCAACTTTCCCTTCACTGACCACAGGCTCTTGCCTCGGGTCAGATTCCACTAACCTTTCACTTTCATGAGCTGTTACGGCTTGAATTTGCTCTTTTGGGTTAGTTTTAGTGTTGCTTGGCAAGCTTTCTTGTGGTTGTTCTAAGATCAGCTTAGCAAGTTGCCCTAACTGATCCTTGAGCTCCTATGTCGATGCTTCAAATTTTGTTTCTATATTTTGGACAAATGTTTCTATGGCTGCTATGAATTTTGTTAGCATCTCTTCGAGGTTCGGCTCATCTTCCTGTTGGTGAGGTGGTTGTTGAAAAGATGGAGGAAGTTCCGGTCTTTGGCTACTTTGATTATCCCACGAGAAATTAGGATGGTACCTCCAACCTGCATTATAAGTGTTATTATAAAAATTATTTTGAGGTTTAGAATAGTTACCCATATAGTTGACTTGTTCGCTTTCCATGCCATGTCCGTAGGGTGGATACTTAGGATTCGCCACACCTCCATTTTTTTCACACTGCATAACTGGATGTTCATGCAAAGAACCGTATAAACCATCAAATTTTTTATGTAATATCTCTACCTGGTTTGATAGCATGGTTATTGGGTCGAGGTTGTAGATATCGACTGCTTTTGTTGGCTTTGTCCTCATAACTTACCACTGATAGTTATTCAGTGCCATCTCTTCTTTCTGCCAAAATCAAATAAAAGAAAATTTAGCAAAGTAAAAAATAAAAATAAAAAAATAAAATAAAAATAATGGCTAAAGTAATAAAAATTAAGTTTTCTTAATATTTTAGTTCCCCGACAACGGCGCCAAAAACTTGATCGTTGTTTTATGCGATGTCAAAGTCTTAAAATTTATATAAAGAATGATCAAACCTGGAAACTAACTATGACAACGATTTGAGGCAAGCGTACGTATCGAACAGTAGTATAGTTAAGGCAAGACCGGAATGTCGAACCCAAAAGAACCAAAAGTACTAATACTAACTCTCTTTTTATTATTTAGCCTAAGAATTAAGTGGATTTTTATCTAATCTAAAATTAACTATCTACTAAACTAAACTAAAGACTCTAAGACAAAGAAGAATGAAATTGGGAAAATAACTTTGAGGAAAAACCAATTGATTAAGACGACACCCAAGGAAGAATCCACCTAGACTTCACTTGTTATCTAACTCTGAACCGGACGATTTATGCATTTGACTTGATCCGTAAGATTCCCTAAGTTATATTAACCCTCTCTCAAGGCGACTAACGTCTAACCCTAGGTTGATTAATTGAAATCTCTTTCTAATTAAAACCCTTAGAATTGCATTAACTCGATCTATGGACTCCCATATTAAGTTTCACCCTAATCCGGCAAAATCTCGTCACCCTATCTCTAGGCTGCAATAAACTCTTCTTAATTACGCTAGATTTACTCTTAGGTAGGGAATTTTGCTCCTCCACCCAAGCACATCATACTTGAATTAATATCCCGGAAATATCAACACAAGAATTAAGAACACATAATTAAGAACAAGTCAAATATTTATTATATAGTTCAGAAAACGATAACAAGAGTCATCTTAGGTTTCATCCCCCTCAGGTATCTGAGGGTTTTAATTCATAATAATAATAAAAACATCTCAAAAGAAAAGATAAAACAAAACATAAGAAATCCCTAAAACCCCCTGAAGGAATTGAAGGAAAGATCCTCCGTCTTGAGTATGATTTCGGCTTCTTGAGATGAATCAACTGGCTATCTTCAAGTAAATCTCCACAAAATCTGCCCTCTTTGGCCTAGCTGGACGCCTCCTGACTAAAGCCCTGGGTTCCCTCGACAAAAGCCCTAGCAGAAGGCTTCTGCCGAACTCCCCTTCAAGTTGCCCCCTTGGGTGTTTATATAGACTTTGAGATGCCTTACTTGGCCCCTAAGTATCCTAATTAAAGTAGAATTCCTACTTAGGGTGTTTGAATAGGCTTTGGAATGTGTTTTTTTGCCTCCAAGTATCCAAATCCGAGTAAAACTCCTCTTGGCCGTGGCAGGGACACGCCCATGGCACACGCCCGTGTAAGTCATGGCCAGGTCGTGTTTGAGTCTGTTGGATGAGGCACGGCCGTGTGGATTTCGTGATATGGCCCATTTACTCCTTTTTGTGCTCGTTTCTCGTTCTTTTCATGCTTTGGTGCTCTCCTAGGTATAAAACATGAAAACAAAGGAATAAGAGCACCAAATTACACAATTCAAGGCTTAAATCATCCAAAAGCATGCTAAACGTGGGCCTAAAATATGTTACTTTTAGGGTTTATCAATGTACTTGAAATACAAGGATATGATTTGTATATGTTATATGAATACATGATGTGGAAAGCATATGTACATGGAAATCTAATTCTTGTTGAGCCCATACATATTTCCTAATATTTATATGAAATATATGACTAGCAAGGGTGATGAGGATATGTGTTAGGGCTCGTGATCAAGTTGATTGAATGTGCCTTGTATGTTTATATTGAATTTAAATGAGTGGTAAGTTAATTACCATGTTTTACAAACTTACTATGTATTTCATGCTTACTCTATTGTATTTTCCCTATTCTATAGTAATTCAGAGGCTCGTTGGATTGGAAGCTTGACGGAGACCACTCATACTATTCATCAGCCCATTTCAATATATATATGGTAAATTAATTATGGTTATAAAGGCATGTATAGGTTATTTAGCCAATAATGGCATGTAAATGTTTTGAATAAAACTAGCCATTGGAATGGCTTGTGTTTAACATATTTTCATATGTTTATAAGTGGATCTATCATGTTTGAAGAATAAATGTAATCATGCATATATGCATTTGGTAACAAGATAAGTATGAATGATAGATTAACATGATAATAAATTGTCATCTGAGGTACCTAAGGGTACATTGGTTGTATGTGATATTATGTCATGTTTATGACATGATTTGGACTTGTTTTGGATGCTTTGATATGGTTTGTGAATGCGTTTAAGTGTTGGTGTAGGTGAAAGACAAGATGGGTGAGAAATGTGGCTTGGAGAATATCCTATTTTTGTCCACACGAGGGTATGTCTCAACCGTGTGTGACACACGGCTTGGCACACGGGCGTGTGACTTGGCTGTGTGACCAAAGTCAAAGAGTTATACGGCCTGAGACACGGGCGTGTGACCCTTGCACCTAGGAAAAAATTTAAGATTTTGTGAAAAATTCTCTGAGTACCTGGTTTAGTCCTGACTCGTTTCTAATGCATGTTTTGGACCTCAAGGGTTCATATAAGGGACTTTATGTTTGATTTCTGACATGAATACTATATAAAATGAAATATCTATTTACTTGATATGTATATTCCAGTAATGCTTTGTAACCCTGTTCTTGCGATGGCTACGAGTTAAGGGTGTTACAAAAGTTATGTAACCGTTTAAAATGGCATGAAAAACAATACATAGACCTAGGAGACTAAATGCCACATTCAACCATTAAGTAATTCATGCATGGAAATTAAATTAAGTTCATGAATAAAATCAAATTCGTTGAACACATGAATGGACACATACTTCCCTCCTAGACTGTGCATGAATACTTAAGGTAAAAGAATCCCATTGTGCGTTGAATGCTCATTAATAGCTCATATCATTCTCGCTTGGCCGCTCTTGATCTTGTAGGTGTCATGCAGCTTTCATTAAGTCTTACATTAAAGCATGACATGTGCATGAATAGTTGTATGCATCTATTAGTTCATTCACCTAACTCATGCATGAATGTTGTGGTTCAATGTGCAGCAGTTATGATGAATCCCCTGTAACAGCCCGTTTTCAGTGATGTTAGAAACAGTAGTTTTGAGATTACAATTCTGATGAGTAAATTATTGTTTCATTATTTATTTAATGTTTACGAGATTATATTAAGGTCATATTAAAATTTCGTTAAATTTTTTTGAAGTTTACATAGTTAATTAAGTGAAAATGACTAAACAATAAAAAGTGTAAAAGTTGAGTTCTATTAATTAAAGGGGTCAAATGACTATGGAAATGAAAGTAAATGGACTTGAATGGTAAATATACCATTTAAGGTGATAGTGCATGTGCATGGACAAGGTTTAAATGAAATTATGATAGTTTTTAAAGGTTAAAATGGTAATTGATCTATTAAACTTAAATTAAATAAAACAAAATTGTTTCATCTTCTTCAATCTTCTTCACCACCAAAAATTTAAAGGAGAATAGCCTTTTTTAGGGTTTGAAGGTTCAGTTGGTATTCCCTTGTGCGTGTAAGTGATTCTGGGTCCTGTTTTTAATGATTTTTATGTTTTTGAGTTTGTTTTAACTTTAATCTAGCTAGCCCATGGGTTAATTTGCAAAATTGTTAAAATTTTAGGGACTTGACATGGATGTTTTTGAATGATTTTTTATGTTAGTTGATATATTATGAATCTTTGTTGAAAAATAAACATGTTTTGTTAAGTGACTTTTGATGAAATTTAGAATACGGTTAAAAGTGAAATCTATGGGTTTTAGTGTGAATTGTTGATAAATATGAGTTTCTCTAAGGTCCCTTACAACATGAGTTAAGTTTGAATTAAGTTGAAATGGTTAGATTCTAAGTTATGAGCTTAAGGACTAAATTGTGAAAATTTAAAATGTTAAAGGAAAATTTGTAATTTTTCATAAATATGAACTATAGATTAAATTGAATTATATAAGTACTTAATTGAATGAAAATATTTATTTAGATCAAGATAAACCACATATGGACTTAGATCAAGGAAAAACAAAAGCTTCAAATTAACTCGACTAAACTACTACACCCTAACTATCGAGGTAAGTTTGTATGAACTGTAATCGTTTTAATGATAGCTGTAACACCCCAAACTCGGCCCACGAGCCTTGACCGGATCTGGTATGTCACTGCGAAAAACGTTTGAAAAATATTTTGACTTAAAGTAAAAACATAAAAAAAAAATTTGCTTGTTTGTAAAATCTTGGTATTTTAAAATTCCAAATAAAACTAAGTTATTACAAAATATCCGGGTTGAAACTTTAATACATATTTTTAAAATTTAAGTTGCTAAAAATAAACATTTCCAGATGATAATATAATTGACAATCCAACTTAAAACATAATAATAATCCGTAAATACTTTAAAAGGCCATTATTACAATAAATAACCTTTCATAAATAAAATGTGTAAAACAAATAAATTTATCATCTGCATGGGCCACCTCGTATCCACTCCAACCCGGTCCGATCACCTAAAATCATCTGCGATGTTTGATAAAAATTGGGTGAGTCATACAGACTCAGTGTGTAATTAGACCACTGAATTCCATCCACATGTCAAACCATATAATAACCCATATAACAGATATTAAGATAATTTAATCACATGCTTTCACTTATTGGGCTTGGCCCACAACCACATTATATTCTTATAATAGTGTAATCAACCACATGTTTCCACATACTGGGCTTGGCCCATTTCCACATTAATTCACATAGCAGACAGATTTATGCAAAATGCACCCAACCCAGCCTAGGGTCCATCCTTTACACCTACCTTGGCAGACCCCCTGCCCAAGGCCGTGGCTAATCCACCAATCACGTAGTGATCCACATATCTTACCTTGGCAGACTTGCTGCTCAAGGCCGTGGCTAGGCCACCGATCACATAAGTGATCCCACATATCAATCAATCTACGGTGATGCACACAGCTATCAACCGCCGAGATGTGGCACCTAGCCAACACCTCCCTTGATGAAGCACATAGCTAACATCAAGCGCTAATGTAGCACAAGGCTAACATTAGACCACGTACATAATGTACACCCTTTCTTCTTTCACATCCAGATCCCATCCCATGCACATGCAACATATGATAATGTCATAACATAATAAAATGATGCATGCACATGCTATTCGGCATACAAACATATTCTCATTGGCATATTCACATTCTTAATATTTAACACTGACCTGATTTTCGATATACCCCTTAAGGGTATCCATTCATAATTGTCACTGCACACATTAGCATTTACACCACACATACAATATAACATAAACCCGGAAAACAGTGGGTTAATCACACACCTTACTATTTAGCGAAATCCTTAGCTACTTGAATTTAATACGATCCCGGAACTTCCTTATGCCTGTCGATTTACCCTTAAAAACCAAAATACACAATCGGTCACCACTTATACCAAATATGGCCTATGTAGCAAATATAACATTTGGCCCATATAGCAATTATAACATTTTGGCCCATAAAAGGTATTTTCGTAGTTTGGCCCATAGGGACATTTCGTAATTCGGCCCATTAGGGCATTTTCGTAATTCAGTAATCGTACCCACTAAGGGTAATTCGATAATTTACTCTCTAAGGGTAATTCGGTAATTTACCCTACAAGGGTAATTCGGTAATTTCATATTTAACGGTGTTTTCGAATATTAACTATCGCCTCGAGTGATACAGAACTCTATTTGGGTCTCTACGGAACTATTGGGTCAAAAATCCATTTTAAGCCCAAACGGGGTAATTTCGCAACTAAAACTTAACTAGTAATTTGGGGCATACAAATTTAAACTGTCCATTTGCGTCATACTGACTAAATTGCATATAAATCGAGTTAGAAAACTCAAAATCTAGATCCGTAAAATTTCCTTGAAACTAGACTCATGTATCTTCTTACTGAAAGTTTTCCAGAATTTTTGGCCTATCCATTTAGTACAGTTTATTCCTTAAAGTTTCCCTTGTTTCACTGTCCAATGATTCTGACCTCTCTTGACTTAATTTCAAATATCTCACTATACGGTTTTCATATACTGTTCCAACTTGTTTCTCTTGAAAACAGACTCACTAAGGAATACATACATGTAAATTATAACCCACAATTCATTTTGTACAATTTTATATGATTTTTCCAAAACAGATCAGTGAACCCCGAAGTTAATCAGAACCAGTCTCACTAAAATCAAGATATCTCAGAATATAAAATTCTTTTTCCTTCTCCGTTTCTTCCATATTAAAATAGACACAGTAATCTTTAATTTGGTATCTTATTCACTTTCTAATTCATTTTCTTCTATTTTTAGTTATTTTTCAAAAACACGTCACTGCTTCTAACCGAAACTGTTTTATTACGAAATACGATTACCACTACGATCATACGCACACCCGAGTGATTACGGATGCCGGTTTTTAGTTTTCTTTGGTATTTCCACCGATTAACAGCATATTTCATACAAACTTTCAGAGAAGTGTGATATTACACACCATTTCAATCATATATACGAAAGGTACGGGATTACACACCTTATTCGGAATCCGTAACGCGATGCTCTCCGCGGCACAAAAATCCGAGTCACTTATAACGAGGGATAGGTTTTCGATTGAACCTTTGATAAAGTACTTTGAGACCTTGCAACCAGCATAAACTCTCTCATGGCAAGTCCCTAGACTCTCAACCATATTACAAATTAGTCCCCTCATTAGCTAGCTTAAGCTTTGGGGCTCCAAAAATACAAAAATTATCAACTAAAGTCATCAAAATCACTTACTTGCTAAAGGATTTGTTTGCTGAAATTTTTGAGCTCTCCAACCCTTGTTTGCTACCAATTCTAGGTGGTGATGAAGAGAAGAAAAGATGATACTTCTCTTTTCTTTATTTTCATAACCCTTTTTTTTTATCTCTTCTTTCTTTCTTTCTTTCTTTTTTTTATCCACCTACTCCACTCCACAAATTCTTTTATTCCTTTTTCATCCACCTACTCCACTCCTCAAATTCTTTTATTTCTTTTTCATCCACCTACTCCACTCTCCAAATTCTTTTATTTCTTTTATTTCCTTTTTTTTTCTTTTTCCTTATTTTCCTCCTTACCATACTTTTCCACAATTTAATAAGTCCACATTACCATAATTTAAAAATCCAATTTTGCCATATTTACAAGCTTGGCCGAAATTTAGGGAAATAGTACAAAAATAATAGTCAAAATTTGCACACAATGGGATTTGAACCTCTTCCCTCAAGGTACTTCACTTGATGCCATAACCTCCTTGCCATATGCTCATTTATGCTAGCAATTTACTCTTTTATTTCCATAAGCCTTGATGCCACTTACTATCTCTCCTTATTAGGCTTAAACACAAAATTTTACTAAGGCCCAACTTGAACTCGAAACTTCATAGAATCCGGTAACTTTCTAAAATCATCTTCTTAGTAAGTCCAACTTGAAATAATGTCATTCTCTTGTTCTCAAAAATTTTAAACACTCCTATGCCCAAGGCCCATTGGGCCCATTCCTACTAGGCCCAATTTCGGGATGTTACAATAGCTAAATTGAATATTTACTATGTGTTTGATATAAAGGAATTATTATATGAATGTATCAATGCTATGATTAATTGACTAATATAGAGTCCCGATTGAACCTTAAGAATTTTTAGGATACAAATGACATGTCATTATGGATTTCATGTTTCGAGTGCTGGCCTTGAATGTCCTACCAATGGATGAGATCTTGCATTTGTTGTAGATTCTCTACAACTCGTGTGAGCAGCATTGTGTAGCTTACATTCTGACCCACAGCTCGTGTGAGTAGGCCCATTTCACAGCTCGTGTGAGCATTGATGTAAAGGAAAGGTTATGGTTATATGTAAAGGCACACTATGTGTGAGCTTTCCCAAATATCCGATGTAATTCTAGATGGTTAAACGAGTAAGAAAAGGGAACGAAATGGTAAGTATGCAAATGGATTGAATCATGAATTTATGAAAGGATTTATGAACTAAATGATGTTAGTACTTATGGAAATTTACATATCTTATGATTGATTTTATTTGTATCATGGACAAGTATACTAACTTGTAAGATGGTGATGTTGTTTAGGCTTATACTAAGCTTATGGCATTGAGGATGAATTATGTTAATCATTAAATTGTATAAATGATATGGTAAGTTATGTTTTAGTTTGTATGAGCTTACTAAGCACTCGTTGCTTACGTAGTTTCTTTCTTTTATTTTTTAGATTATCGGAAGCTCGGTCAGTTGAAAGCTCTTCAGAGACCTATCACACTATCCATCAATCATTTTAGCAGTTTTTGAGCATTTTGGCCAAGGTTATTAATGACACGTATAGGATGTTTTAGTTTGGTTTAATGTATTTCAATGTTACCAAGTTATGTCATGTTGGCCACTTGCAAGTGCATGTAAATAAGGTCCTTATTGGTATGTTGATGTTGGTTTGAAAATAGTTATTTGTGATGTGATTTGGTACAAAATTGAACTAGGTTATCATGCATGAAATGTGGCAATATTGGCATGTTTTGATGGTTGATGTTTTGGTATAATTGTGGTGCCTTTGAATGGCATATTGGTTAGGTGAATTAGGTTGTTTGAAATGACATGTTTAAGTATGTTTAGATGATATTTGAACCCCTTGAATGTGTGCCAAAATGGTATGAATGGTTAGGTAGGAATTGGTTCTGAAATGGCTTAATTTTAGGTAAATTTTGAGTTCACACGGCTAGGGACACGAGCTGTCACACGCCGTGTGACACACGGGGCTTGGTGACACGACCGTGTGTCATTTGAGATTTCTTAGTGTTCCAAGTTAGTGAGTTACACGGCCAAGCACATGGCTTGGCACACGGTTGTGTATGGCATCTCAGAGAGTTACACGAGCTAGCACATGGCCTAGCACACGGGCGTGTGGGGTAACTCAATGAGTTACACGGGTTAGGAAACGGACTAGGATATGGCTGTGTGTCTCTTGTTTGAATGTTACACAGCCTGGGGTGATGTCACATGGGCCTGGCCACATGATCCTGTGACCCCTGTTTTTCAATTTTTGCAACTTTTTCTTAAACTTCTTGTTTTGATTCAAGTTAGTCTCAAATTGCTTATAAGCTATTTTTAGGGCCTTGAAGGCTCGATTTAGGGACAAAATGCATGTGATTAAATGATTTAAAATATGTTTAATTCATTTAAATGTTATGATGTTAATTTTTTTCTGATTGTACGGTAATACTTCGTAACCCTAATCCGATGATGGAGACGGGTTAGGGGTGTTACATCCCCCCTTGGACATTTATGCATATAGCCCATGCATGAATGAAAACTGAATGGACAAGTTAAGTTCCCATCCTGCCACCGTCCATGCACCTAGCATATCCCTTTAATTTGGCCAAAGTTTAAATGCATGAACCAATGCATTTGGCCTCCAAATATGAATGGTCATATGCAGCAAAACAATTGCATGAATTTTGATCATTCCATGAATGGACTTGTGCTTGCATCTGGCCTTAAATGAAGGTTCATGATGGATTTAAAGTGGCCAATCGAACAGTCCCTACGAAACAACTATAAATAGAAGATGAGCTCACTTCAAGCAAGGCACAAATCAAAACACACAAATGAACCCAAAAAACCAACATATGACACTTTTAACATACCATAGTATTTAATCAAGAACATGACTACTCAATATTAAGAACTAGGCTAAGACATAAGTAAAGTGGAACACACATTATTCAAGATAATAAAAAAACCCAAGGATATAAACTTTGACACATGATTAAGCATGACAAAACTTAACACATAATTGAAACGCACAATATAATAAATCTATGGATAAAATGAAATGCAAGTTTATTGAAATAAAATTAACGATAGAATTAATCTATATGGGTCAGAGTGGTCGAATGGATAAATCAAGCCCACTAGCATGTTCATCCATCACTTGGATCATCTGAATCAGTTTGGATTTAGGCTCGGTCCATCTTGAATGTTATTAACTTGAACTCAGTTCTAAAGCCCACGAATTAAACCATCAAAAGCTTCCCTCCACCGATCAGCTTGGGCCCTCATAAGTGACCTAACAGGGACTTGGAAAGGATCTAGCAAGGCCTTATGCATTCCTTGTGCAATTGGGCTTTGAATGTTCGGCCTATTATCATCCTTCAAAGGTACACAAGCATTTGCCATAAGGCTTGAGTCCGGAATCATATCACCAGGTAAGTTCATACGGTATGTTTGTGTTAAATGTTTATGTATTTAGAATTATAATTGTAAATATGTTTAATTGAAATTTAGATTGTTTATGATTTGGTACAAAAATGTGAGATATGGATTAAATCATAAAGAAATGTCAAATTGACTAATAAATTGAATATAATGAATTGCAATATGAGATTAATTAGTTGAACTGAATCAAATTGATATGATTATGTTTGATCTTTGGGATAGAGAATTAAATTGAATAGATCTGGAAATGTTATGCATACAAATTGATAATTCGTTGATGAAATGACAACATTGAATTGAGAAATTGGCTTATAAATGAAATTGAGTAAATTGTTACCATATATCTGTTTGGGTAGAGTCGGATATAGTTAGCATGCCATAGGATAAGAAGTGTTCAGGGTTACTTCGACTATGTGTTGATGAGGCACTTGGTGCCAAATCACTTCAGTTATACCAATGGGGCACAGGGTGCCAAATACATTGATGAGTGTTGGGTGCAAAGTATTTACTCTGGCATTGTCCGATGAGGCATTAGGTGCTAAACTGGTGTGATTAGTTGGATCCGTGTATCCGTCCGAGTCTGAGTTAGTTTAATAGAGATATAAAATGTAATTTGGATAAATGATTTTCGAATTGAGTTAAAAAAGAGCCTTAAGGGCTAACTGGATACAAAATATGGTTATAAACTCAAAAATTGTTGAAATGAGAATATGGATTTGAGCATATATTTATGTAAAATGGTATGGATGTGATATTGAATTGATTTAATGTTGATTGAGTATATAAATGGAATTCAAATGTTTATTATAAATAAATTGGAATATTATATGTTTGAATTACTATATGATTCGATATATGTTGAACTCACTTTTTTTATATGTGGTAGTCATGTCTAGGCAAAACTGACATGGTAGTAGCTTACCGTATTAGATTGTAAACTGAGGTAAGTTGTTGTTTAAATATCTGTGAACTTACTAAGCATTTGAAACTTTTACCAGATGTTTCCTTTTCCCTGTAGATCACTAACTTGTAGAATGTGTCTAGGGGATCGTCGAGGAGCTTACACTATCTTGTTATTGATTCGATAGTCTTTATATCGTTTAAAGCTCAATTTTTTGGCATTTACGTAGGTGTTATATTAACTGATATCTTGTGAATGGACGGTTTTGGTCTAAACTTTGGCTAATGTTAATTTAGGAAAATAATATCCACATATGCATAATTGTATGATTTTGTAACACCCAAAATCTGGCCTAGACGTTATGGCCGTATCTGGCAATGTCACACGATAGTGTTTTTGAAACCTCGTTGTTACGATGAAAATATTCCATGTTATTATCTTTAGTAAACCTTTGTTAGAACTTAGAAAGTCATCTTTATTCATTTAAAACATTTTTTTTGAAACATCTCTCGTTACGAAAGCTTTAATAAATCAATCTAGGTGATCATGAGTTTAGAAAATACTTTAACTTTTTTTTGAAAATCGAATTTCCTATGACCAGCAGGTATAAATCCATAAAGTAAAATAAATAAATTAAACCCAAATTTAAAACCAAAGTCCTAGAGGGTCCTTAAATTACAACCTAAATAATCAATAATAAACAAACCATAACTCATAAATTGAAAACCATGAAGTCCAAAAATTACTGCGGTCACCACTGAGTCCTCCATCGCACCGATCTGTCTAAGTCTGGGGATTACCTTGCACAGTGCACAGTTGAACAGTCTTGGGCCTAAGCCCTTTTCAGTATCAGTGACAGTTTGGGCCTTAGCCCATCTCAGTACAGTGTTAAAAATGTTGTAGGGACTTAGCCCATCACAGTATCAAGAGCAGTAACAGTTATGCAGTAGCAAAATCCTACCCAACCAGCCTCTACACACCATCTCCGTCCAACCCTATACTCCATGTGGGGATATAATCAACCCACCCATCCCTACACTCCAAGTACTACCGAATGCGGCAAAAAACAGTAGTTTGCAGCTGAGCTGCCAGTAAATTAGGCATAAAGCCTTTCTGTACACTTCCTCCGAATAACAACCCCCAACCCAATGCAATGCAACATACAATGGATGATATGCTATTATGCAATTTCAGTACATATATTCAGTTTAGATATTAACATGCTCAGTATAGATATCATTTAGTCAATTTCACACATTTAGGGGTCTAAGTAGCACTTATCGACCCTATAGTAGGTTCACAGTTGACTTGGGTGACCCGTGCAACCTTAAAATCATTTCGGTAAAAATGGGTCCAAATGCCCATGTGATCTTCCCATGTGGCCCACTCGGCCCAAATTGGCTTTGGCCGTGTGATCCATTTTTAAAGTAACCCATGCTAGCTAAATACTCATATATGTTTTCACTATTTACTTATATGTTCATTCAAAGTTGTCTATTTGAGTCATTGTCACTAAATTATTTATATCTTGAGCTACAGAATTCCAAATTAAGATGCGCTTAATGTTTTTGAAACTAGACTCAAATACCTTTCTACCATAAAATTTTCAGAATTTATAGTTTATCAAATAAGTACAGTAAAATCTTTAAATTTATCCCTATTCTGTTGTTTGACAACTTCATCCTTTCCTTACTAAAAATTATTTATCTATTAGTACGAAATTTAGATGATGTTATCGTTTGTTTCTCTTTAAAATAGACTCATTAAAGATTTAAAAATATATATTTAAGCCCCTAATTATTTTTTTACAATTTTTGATGATTTTCCTAAGTCAGAACAGGGGAACGCGAAATCATTCTAACCTTGTCTCACAAACTTTATTATATCTCATGATTTATAATTCCATTGCTTACACTGTTTCTTCCATGAAACACTAGACTCAATAAAATTTAATTTCATATTTTATTAAACCTCTAACTCAATTCCCACTATTTTTGATGATTTTTCAAAGTTAGACTACTGCTGCTGTCCAAAACTATTTTAGTGCAAAATGTTGATTTCCAAGTTTATAACACCCTTATTTCCTTTCTCTACAATTTTTCACATCATTTTCTCTTATTTCTCGACAGCAAGCAATTTCGGCTTTTCACCGAATCCCATTTTCTGCATTTCGGGTACACACCTGGTATAGATTCACTGTGCAAAGTAACCCGAGCCTTCAAAAACCTATATTTGACCAATATATCCCTTAATTAATCACTTGATTTGTCAATCAAACCAAATATCCCCAACATAAAACTCGAGAAACTAAACCAACGACAATTCGAAAACTTACCGCTATGAATCCGATAACCAGTCGTCTCCACACACTAGAATATCCGCTTAAAACCTTTGAACATCACCTAAACTAGAGTAAAACGAACCCTTTGTTAATTGCCTACTCAAAATACAATAACTAAGGGGAAAAAATTCCACTTACCGAAACAGATGAAGTCAAAAGTTGCATCCAAAGAGATGACTCACAAAAAATACAGAAACGAAAAGAGAGGGGAAAGAGAAGAAACAAGATTCGGCCAAAGGGGAACAAAAATCAAAAGTGAACAAGAAGGGAGAAGAAACGACAGGGAAACAAAAGTCTAACATCAGAAAATTTGTTGGGAAAAAATAAAATAGAAAACTGATAAGAAGAAAATCTTATTTTGATAACTTCTCCCCAATTATCTTCTAAAAACACTCCCTATTAACCCACTAAAACACAACTACTCAACAGTCCAGTTTAATTTGAACTCCACCACGCCACACGCCTCAAACAAAAATTAGTTCCCCTGCTTGCGTAGGGACTCGAACACAAGACCTCCTAAACACTAACACTCAGCTTAACCACCAGACCAGCAAGCCCATTCTGATATATTTTTACCAACAATCAAATAAAATCCTACTGAACAAGAGTAAGGCCTAATTCATTCAAAATACCAAAATTTTCCCAAGCGAAGGCTTGAACTTGGGACCTCCCAAACACTCCCAGAACACATAACCACTAAAGCTGACAGATATTTGTGTCATATTTTCACAATAACGAAATTAGAAATTTTAGGGCGTTACAGATTTTGATATATAATAAGCCATATGGGTGAATCATTATGAATGGTTCATGTAACACCCAAAATCTTGCGGGTCAAAAGTTTTGGTGTACAGTTGCAAGTAGTTGTCTAGCGTAGTATTAAACGCCCAAATGATTGTTTAGGTTTATACATGTGGGTGTATAGTATCCACCACATAAGAAAGTAAGAATTTTATTTCATGATATTCTGCTATATTAATGAGAAGTACGTGTTAGGAGATTAAAAGTAAGTATGAAATGAGTATTTTCCAAAGGTATAGTACACCTGATTTGTCTAGAATATTGTGCTAGATAGGTTTTAAGTAACTTGGTTAGAAATCAACGAAATAGCCAAGCTAGGTAATTGTGATTTCAAGATATTTATTAATATTTCTTTCGACAACTGTAGGGCATTAAGAAGACAAGTTCTGAAACATATGACACTTGTTAAACTCCACTATGTAAGTTAAGCTATTTATATGTGCGTGAGAGATGAGTTCTGAAAGGGTTTTTAGTTTTTCTTCTTCTTTCTTAAGTAGTATTTACTGAAACTCTCCTTAAGTCCGAATGTATCCTACTTCAATGATCTAGAGGCTATGATTCTTTTATAATCGGTAGTTACTTTGCATTACGGTAAGTGCTTTAGCTTTGTATGTTAAGTTCTGAATGAGAAAGTCTATATGTGGTTTTTGAACAGTAAGTTGTAAGTATAAGGCTTTTGCATGAGATTGTCTATGATTGAATTGATAAGTAATTTGTATGTACAAGAGTCTTATTACTAAAATTATGTTTCTAAACAGTGGTTGTTACTGGTTCGTGGTGGATATCTGGATCTAGAGCTTTGAACTGCAGTAGGTGAGTCCTACGTTGGCTCTTGCATGTATATTGTTTACATCGAAATATGTTTGTAGAAGATTGATCGAACTATGAATTCTGAAACTATGGAAATTATAGTATGAATATTATAGATATACAATATATGAATGATTACTAAAGAAAATATAATAGTGCATGAAATTTTTTGCTTTTTTTTTTAATTTAGACCCCATGTTGAAGTTTAGAATCATAACTAGATACATGAATCCATCACCCGAGTTGTTCAACAACTATGGCTATCAGAGTAGTCCATGACCCTCTGGGAATTGGGACTATCCATGACCCTCTAGGAATTGGGGAGTTCTAAATCCTCTTATATAAAGACTCTATGGCATGCCAACTATATCTGATTTTAGTCTAACTGTAAACGGGTAAAAACCAAATTTCATGATCCTTTTCAATTCCATTTTCATATAATTCTCATTTCAATTTCATTTCCTGTTCAAAATTAGGCTTCTAATTCAAAACATATTAATCATTTTCTTGCTCAATCATCTAAAATCATAATACACAAATCCAAATCATAACCATGAATTTGCTAATTTGATCACATGAAAAACATAGTATTCATCTCGAAACATAATTTTATAAATATTAACTAAATCATTCAAAATCAACCAAAACACATAAAAATAAAATAAAATAAAATAAATATAACTAGTCATAGTAAACTAAATATCTAAAGCTTTATGTAATGAAAATAAGATATTAGCACAAACTGAAGTTTCAATCACTTTACACTTTCTCTTTGCCTTTCTCCTTCAAGATGCTCACTTCGTTTTTAGGTATAACAATTCAATATGAAACAATGTCATTTATCCATTCTAATACTAAAACTAGTAAAAACAAACTTAAATATGCATGGTTCATCAAGTTAATAACTTAAGTTTCCTAGTCCAAAATTCGCATATCTTTCGACTCGATTATTCATTTTTAATTTTGTCTTCACCAGAATACTCACTGCTTCACAAGCTATCATTTAGCACCATTATTACAGAAAGTGGTCAATGTTCTCTACTTCCCCTTCACAATGTCCAAAAGTACCAAGTGAACTTTCCATCCATTTTTATTTCTTTTTCACACTTCAAACAAGCTAGAATTCATATTCTAATAATTTCCTATCCAAAAATATACCTATTTCGCTTAAGTTTTCTAAGCTTCCATCAATGTCTTTTAATGGCAACTTTCAATATACTTGATAAAATAAAAAACTATTGGTATATATGTAAAACAAGTTTCAATGATTCAAAACCTATGAAAAATTTGAAGAAAAACTATGTCTTATGCTTGAATTTGAAGAAAAATGATGAAAGAAAAAAAAAACATTTTTCCGTTTAGCTTTCTTAAGAAAGAAGATGAGAAAGAAACTTATCTTTCTCTCTTTTATTGTAACACCCTTCACTCGTATTCAACGCTGAAATAGGGTTATGGAGTGTTACCAAACTTATTTCAAATAACCATACATTTCACATACATTTTCGAATTTCAAATAAACATCATTCAAAATCATTCACAACGTCCCTAATACAAGCCTACGAGGCCCAAAACCTGCATTCGAAGTGATTCGGGACTAAACCGATAACTCAAAATATTTTTGGAACAATTATAAAATTTTACAAAATACAGGGGACGCACGCCCGTATGGCCTGGCCGTGTGTCTCAGATGGCCAAAGACACGCCCGTGTCACAGGCCGTGTAGACATTAGAAAGGGGATCACATGGCTGTGTCCCAGCCCGTGTCCAACCCCGTGTAACTCTCTAACTTGGGTCACACGGCCAATCACACGCCCGTGTGACCAGCCCGTGTGCCCTTTGAAATGGCCTTACACTCCCGTGTGCCAGGTCGTGTGCTAGGCCGTGCCAAACCTGTAGGGTATGTTGACTTATGCCACACGGCCAAGTCACACGCCCGTGTGCTGAGCTCTTGGAGCATACTGACTTGACTTATAATTATACACCAGGGGACACACGATCATGTAACCTGACCTTGTGTCACACACGACTGAGACATATGCTTGTGTAGATAAAAATAGGCTATTTACCAAGCCATTTTTCCATCCAAATTTACATATTCCTACACCAAATCAGATGGCACGCAAAATGGCATAAATAGGCAATCAACCAAACTCAACCAAGCATAATCCATATCATTTCAATACCATCAAGTACAAGGCACAAAAATACTACAATATGCCATTCAATTTCATGCCAAACTTTACTTTCTCAAATCATGAATGTGAATACTTCCAAATATGCATCATTTTGCCTAATCTCACAAGCATGCCAATTCTTAAATACCAACCATTTACCATAACCATTTACATAGCAATTATCAACACAAGACAAAGGTCATTTGCATATATATACACAACCAAACATGAAGCAATTTTAAGCCAATCCAATTGGCTAAATTTATTAACAAACTATATACCAAAATGACCAAAGCTCCTATACATGCCATATACCAAATACATAGATTCAAAAGTACCAAAATGATAGCTTGATTGTTTGATGATATCTCCGACAATTCCCAAATCTGAGCTAGCTTTGATTTCACTATAAAACACGAAAAAATAAACAATGTAAGCTATAAAGCTTTGTAAGCTTGAATAAAAATAAATTTGCAAAACTCACCATTCAATTACCATTCAAAATATGAACATAATTTAACCACAATGTTAACATATATTCAATCACACAATTAACCATGAACTCATAATTTCCATAAATTCGATGCTTATATAGTTTCCGTACATACCTGTACTGATACGTATCTATTTCTCACCATTTCATATCTTTGATATACCCGTTGAACCATTTAGAACACTATCGGATACTCGGGAATCTCACACCCTAAGTGCCACATATATAGCTGAACTTATCTCAATCTTGTATCACATATAATGCTCACTCTGGAGCTATCAACGGTCTGCTCACACAAGCTGACGGTCATGACGAAGCTACACGGTGCTGCTCACACAAGCTGACGGGAATCCGCAACACATGCCGAATAACTCAGCCACTGGTAGGACGTACGAACCAACACCCAAATCACATAACCCCTAATGACTTGTCATTCGTATCCTAATCTATTCCTAAGGTTCAACCGAGATTTCACATTTGCCGAATCGTTGTCGAATATATCCACAAGGTCGTATTCACAATTTATGCAATATTAAAGCATTTAAAATAGAAATATAACAATTTCTTATTAACATACGAACTTACCTCGAATGCAAAAACGATGTAATGAGTCGATTAGTCCAACACTTTGTTTTTCCCCCGATCTAAATTCGAATTTCGCTTTTCTTGATCTAAATATAATCAAAATTAACTTATTTAATTTTCATTCTATTCAATTTATTCTAAAATACACATTAAGGTAACTTTACACTTTTGCCCCTAATATTTCAACATTTTTACAATTTAGTCCTTAGTTCATAAAAATACAAATTCATGAAATTAAGTCCCTACCCATGCTAGCCGAAATTCATATAGACCCATAGCAGCCCATATTTTTCATTTATTTTACATTTCTACCACAAAATTTTCATATTTCTTAATTTAATCCCTAATTAACAATTTTATCCAAAAATCACTTTACAAATATTGTTTATCTAACAAAAACCATACAATTTCTATCATCAAACATCAAAACACACCGACATTCTTAATGGAAAAACCCTAAACCTTTAAAATTTTTGCAAATTAGTCCCTGGGCTAGCTAGATTAAGCTGCAACGATCTCAAAAACATAGAAATCATTAAAAACCGAGTCAAAATACATACCATGCAAGTGGAGAAGTCTAGCCGAATGTTCAACCTTCAAAAAAGGTGTTTTTCTATCCTATTTTCAGTGGAAGCAAATTAGCCATGAAGATGATGCCTTATTTTCAACTAATTTACCTTATTTAATTATTAATTTACTTTATTAACCTTTGTCATTCAACATTAAAATTCACTTAACCATGCACATAAATGTCCACCCACTTTAATAATGATCTAATTACCATATAAGGACCTTTAATTTAAAGTTCTATAGCTATTAGATACCTTTAGCTAATAGAACATAAGTTTTACACTTTACGTGATTTAGTCCTTTTTATCAAATTAAGCATTCAAACGATAAAATTTCTTAACGAAATTTTTACACATTCATACTATCATGTTGTAGACATTAAAATAATTATTTCAACCTCAGATTTGTGGTCACAAAACCACTGTTTCGATTTGACTAAAAATGGAATGTTACATTTATATATAATAATATTTAATAAATTACTAATATTTTAAATAAAACATTAAATAATAATTATTTAATAAAATATCATTTAAAAGCCATCATGAAATCATTGATTTTTTAAGTAATGGTAAAATTGTCATTAGGTCCTTTCCATCAAAATAAAAATAGGATATTGTATTTTAGTTCCTATAATTTCCCAACTTAATCAATTTAATCCCTAAATTCAATAGCAACTTTTTAACTTCACCACATGCTCATAATTCCCTATGTTTTCATGTCTGATAGTTTTCTTTAAAAATGATCATAATTTATTATACTACTATTTATAGATCACTTATTCAAAGACTTCTACCATAAATATTCTTCTTCTTTTTCTCTCTCATTCTCTCTCTTTTAAACTGGGGATGTTTCATTAATCATTTCACAACTTGATTTTGTGGCATGTTGTAACACCCCCAACCCGTATCCCTCACCGGAACCGGGTTACGGAGCATTACCGGAGTTTACAGATCAAACAGACAAAAATTTCAAACATTTCATATCATCAAAACAAGTCATCAAAGCATCATTTTAATCCAAATTATAAACATACCAAATCTAAATCAATTTGCCTAGTTCATGAGCACTTAAACCTAGAATTAAATTCACATGCACCTATCTAGATTTAGTTCAATTTACCATGCCATAATATGGCTTTTAAAAAATAAATACATATTTATATGTATAAAACCAACCAAAATTAAACTTATAATCTCATTTACAAATAATTCACAAAATAACTATTATTTAGACACCTTAGGTACATGCCGACACAAAAAGAACAAACATCACCATGTTTGAGATCGGGACCGTTGTTGGATGCTGAATCGGCGATCAAAAGTTAAGTACCTAACCTGCACACAGGAAACAAAATCGTACATTGAGTATAAACTCAGTGGTATTTCTATAATTTGAATATTTAAAGACAAAATAATATAACAGGCACAATTAACTATTTAGCACAATTGAATATTTAAAATTCACATTTATTTATACAATAGCATTAACCATTCAATACTCAAATCATAAATACATCATTTTATACCATATTCAATTCTCATCATTTGCTATATAAATAGCTTTTCACAATTTATTTCACATTTCATTATACAATTGCATTATCCATTCCATATGTTTGCAACATATTCCACATTCTATTTTCAATTCACTATTTCACTTCCATTTCCCATATCATGCCATTTCAATATCAAATATAAACTTTATTATTCATTTACCCCTATTAACACGACTCGGACTCGGACGGATACAAGGATCCAACCAAAACACACCAGATTGGTACCCAATACCTCATCAGATAATTCGAAGTAATAATTTAACACCCAGTGTCTCATTGGCTAAACCGAAGTAAATTGGCACCCAATGCCTCATCGAATTAATCAGAAATAGTAAATTGACACCCAATGTCTCATGACTCGAAGTCAAAGAAATCCCTAAACTCTTCCAATCCTATGGCATGCCATCTATATCCGACTCAGCCTGATACAGTTAATAGGGTTTAAATTTCACAAACAACAATCAATATCCAATATCAATTTTTCATATAATCACTTAATTACACATATAATTATTTCAATTAAAAAATAAATCCATTCAATACATATATTTATCTACCAATTCTAATCATTCAATCAATTATCAAAATATCAATTACTCACCTCAAGACTTACCATAAACATTAAATCAAAATACAACAATTAAAAACTAAGTTTGGTTTATAGAAATACAAACCGAAAATTCCAAGCTATTCCTTGTTGTCTTTATCTTTTCCCTTTTTAGTCGAGGATTTCGGTACAACGTTAGCTACAGAATTAAAACAACTAAAATTTATCAATACAATACAATTTAAATTTCATATTGAATATTTCAACTTTTTACTCACCATTTGTCTAAATTCCAATTTAGTCCCTAAACCGAGACTAATTTTATTTCTTCACAATCAATTTTATATTTTTATTCAATTTCCACTTTAAACTAGATTTAACTCTCTAATTTCACTTAAATCTCTAAATTTTAAAATTTTCACATTTTAGTCCCCATTACTCAAAATTTACAATTTATTCTACTATTCAATCCTTTTTCATTTCTAACTTGAAAATCTATCAATTTAATCCCTAATACTCAAATTATTCAACATAAACAACATTTAAAAACTCAATAATTTCTAAAATTTTTACATGGGTCGGGTAGTATTTAATACTGGGATTCCAAAAATATAAAAATTAAAAGAAAAGTGGACTAAATTGACAAACCAATTGAACTTGGAAAATTTTGAAGCCCTTAGCCCTTCGTTTCCTTCTTTCTCCCTTTTCTTTCTGTTTTTCATTTTGGCTTTCTTTCTTTTTCTATTTCTTTTATTACTTACTTATTTTATTATTATAATATAATATATATACTTATATATTAGGTAAATATATTTTATACAATATATATATATTATATTACAACTTATGCCACCTCAACTAAAGGCAATGGCATAATTGCTTCTTTAGTCCCTTTAATTTTTCTTTAATCTATAATTCAACTTTCACCCTATATGCAATTTAGTTCTTATACCTAATTGCTTTTAATTTATGCAAATTCACCTAACCAAAACCTAATTAACTTCACAATTAGCTTCGTAAATATTTTTAGTAAATATTTACGAGTCCAATTTACAGGAACAGAGTCCTGGGAATGCATTTTTTTTTAATTTGATCCTTTTTAATTAATTAACTATCGAAATGTTAAAATTTATTAAAAGCTTTAATACCACATTAATGACACTTTGTAAATATTTATAAAAATATTTACGGCTCAGTTTATCAAAACATGGCCCCGATACCTCATTTTCTAAAAGCACTTGAACTTAATAAATCACTTATGTAACATAAATTATCAAATCAAAAACCTTTTTAAAAATCACACTTGTCTCGTAAATATTAAATAATAATATTTATGAACTTACTCGTCGGATTTGGTGGCCCCGAAACCACTGTTTTCGATACCACTGAAAAACGAGCTGTTACACATGTATATGGGTGTTATATATTTGTTGAATCTTGATTGTTGGTATAGCTTGAAACCTTTAATGTTTGGTTTTGGTGAGGTTAATGCCCACATGAAATAGTCTGTTTTTGGTAACGTCATTATGTTATGTTTGGTAAGATAATAAGCTATAAATGTGATATTTGATTGACAAATTTGCATGATGAATTGGTATGGTAGATGATGATATGGAAAGCTAAAGGGTATGATTGATTAGGTTGAGTTTAACTAAGTTGAATTGGTTGGTTTTGGATTGGATAATTGGAAATGGCTAAACGTCATGTTTTAGAATGTATTTGGTATGTTTTTGTGCAGGTAAGATTTGATATATATGCACCAAATGTGCTATTAGTTAAGTTGTCATAAAATAGGTACCAAAATGCAGATTTTTGAGACTTTGCCTCTGAGGTATCGATACCTAAGAAAAGGTATTGGTACTCTTAACAATTTTTCTTTAACTTTGAAAACATCGAACCTTAAAATGGTATCGATACAAAGGGTAAGGTATCGATACCTTGAGTAAGGTACCGATACTTTATAGTCGGTATTGATAAATTGGTTTTAAATTAATTTTTCTAAACATCGATGCTCAAATTGCTATCGGTACCAGGTAAGGGTATTGGTACCTGATCTGAAATTTTAAAAACTTTGCAAATTGATCCTATTTCATGCTTGAGCCAACAAAAGAGCCTTCGTGAACTCGATTGAGACTCGAAAAGATTGTATATCATGATGTAAATGTTTTTATGTTATAATTGGATGTTTGAATGATTTGTTTGTTGAATATTTGACGGTAGGTTCTTCGACAACGAATGTGACATCCTGTAGCTCGGACCTGATGATCGGGTCGGGCGAGCGGTGTTACAAGGAGGGTTAAAAGAATAGATTTTCCAAATGATATTGGTAATGATGATGAATTAGATTTTTCTAATTAAAATAAATAATTAAATAGATAGATATTAGCATAGAAAGATGAAAAAACTTGAGGAAAATCATTGAATCATCATCTCCTTAAGGCTTTTCCCCCAAGCCTCCCTTCTCCCATTTTCTCCAAGTTTTCATTTCCTTCATTTCAGTCCCTCCACCATTTTCAACTATTTACAAGCTTTAAAACCCCAAAATTTCCTTCACAAATTTTAACAAAACTATTACAGAAACTTCATGGCAAGCTAAGTTTTGGTAAAACTAGCAAGAACACATCTTGTAATGCCCCAAAATTTGGGCCTAGAAGTATTGGGCCTTGAGTAAGGGAACAGTTAGGAAACTATACATAAAAGTTTATGTGAGCTAGGAAATGACACAATTAAACGTTTGCTCAAGTGGTTAAGGGTCCTGAGAGGAGTTGGAAAAGTCCTAGATTCAAACCTGGGCTTTAGCAAAAATTTTGGTTTTAAGTGGATAAAACCCTAAATGCTTGGATGTAGCCCTTTTAAATTATTGTGTTAAAAAAATGACACAATGAAGCATGTGGCCTAGTGGTTGTGGCGTCATTAAGGTTGCAAGGGAGCCTGGGTTCAAGTCTTGGCTCTTGCAATTTATTTTGGTTTTTCTTTTAAAGGAACCTGGACTTTGGCCTTTAGACCTTTTAATTAATTGAAGATAAAATGTGACACAAAAGAGCTTGTGGCAAGGAGGCAAGTGGTGTGTTGAGCTATTGAGGGGGGCTTGGGTTCGAATCCTATTGCAAGCAATATTTATTTTACTAGCATGACGCGATAGGAATTTGAGACGGTTTCGAACTCTGTTGGGTGAGAGTTTGAATGGGTCTTGGAGGTTGTTATGGAGGATATCAATGAGGGATAAGGGGAGAGATTTGAGGAGATTTTCAAGGGATTTGGAGGAGAGGATTGTTGTAGCTGAATTGTGCAACTTCTATGTGCAAATTTGGCTAGGGGAACACATTTGGTGCATTTTGGCAATGTGAAAATGAGTAGGTGCCGACTTCTTCTAGTATTTTCGGGTTTTGTTTTCTTATCTTGGCACATTTTTGACCATTCGGGTCCTCTTTTCTTTCAATATTATTTCTCATTTGGCTTTTGGTCACTCTGCCGGAAACATTAGACATCAATTGCCTAAATCTAATTATTTCTTTTTGAAGTCTTTCTCTCTCATTCTTCTTTGGTCAAACTTAACATCTCTCTGCTTCTATTTTCTCTCGACCCAATTCAACCCCTCTCCACTCTTATTTTGTTGTTTTTCTTCTCGGTTTCTTTAGGGCCGAATAGTTCTTCTTCTTCTTACTATTTCTTTTGGTTTTCTTTATAACCGAACTTCTCTCTCGCAATACCATATTCTTTTGATACTAAGCTGAATCTCTATTTCTCTTTCTGTTTCCTTTCAGCTTATAGCCTTGAACTAGATAGCAATCTCGTTCTTCTTTCACTGTGGTCGTTCGCAGTTTGGAGGTCACCTAGACTTTCGGTAAGCTCTTATTATTTCTTGTGTTGTTAGATGCTAAGCATTTTCTCTTTCTTTAATAAATGTTTCCTTTGGTTGTTCACGTGTGGTCGAATCCCTTTTTCTTCCCCGATGATGGTGGTGGCACTTTCAATTTTTAGATCATTGCAAGGGGTGAAAGGGTTTGTCAAGGATCGCAGTGGTAGTCAATCCTTTTCTTATCTCGCAATCTAAGGTGATAATTTGGGCTAATATTATAAGATGTTAGCCGATTATTCTGGTGTTGGGTTCCTAAATCTTTTGATGTTTTCAATCTTTTAATAGAATTCGTGGATAGGCAGATACACGATTAATCGGGTGATCGATTTTGTTAGTAGTCTAAGAAGGCTAGGGGCATCCGATCAAGCAAGGCTCGGGTTTGACATTCGAGAGTTTCTGTGCTATTCCAAAAAAGATGTGTATTAGTACCGTAATTGCTAATCGGTCAAAAGTCGATAATCCGAAATGCTAAAACCTTGGCATTTAAGGCCTCACAAGCCTGCGAATGCATGTGGGGTGAACCGAGCCCCAAATCGTGGGTAGCAAACTATAGGGGCCACCACGTGCGTTTTCGTGGACTATGGCCGTTATGGGCCTTGATAGGTCGAAAGGGGCTGCGTGGGCCCAATGGGCTTATGGGCTCACACGGGTAAAATCCTCGGTAAGAGATCATTGATAGGTTGGTTTATGATGCTCACGATGTCATATGTGAATCTAGACTAAATGGGCCACACGAGCATGTGGACCCACTTGGGCCAAATCTTAGGCTTTGGGCCCAATTGCACCGTTTGACCGTATATGTTATCTATGTCGCTCAAGATGACTATAGGCCTTCGAAAAGGTCGTTAACTATACCGAGAAGCCTAAAGAGCAAAATGACTAAAATACCCTCATAGGGTAAATGACCAAAATACCTTCATAGGGTAAATGATCGAAATACCCCCATAGGGTAAAATGATCGGAATACCCCCATAGGGTAAAATGATCGGAATACCACCATAGGGTAAATGACCAAAATACCCCCATAGGGTAAAATGACCATAATACCCCTGTATGGTAAAATGACCGTAATGCCCCTGTAGGGTAAAATGACCGTAATACCCTTATAAGGTAAAATGACTGTTTTGCCCTTATGGGTAAATGACTGACTTAGATTATGAATTTGACTGATTTGACTGTGATCGTATGACTGTGTTTTAACTGACTTGACTGTGGTCGTGTGATTGATATGCTTTTAATATATGTTTAAATGACTGTTACTGAGCATGGCCATTCTGCATACACATGTGATGATTGAGCATGACATACACGACATATTGCATGGGATTGGGACATTGTTATGGAGGAAGTGTACGGCTGTTGTCGTTCTGTGCAAGGCTTTCAACCTTTCTGCGATATTTATAGCTTTTAGCCGTTCTGTTAACCAGCAGCGGTGCTACGATATTTACGGCTTTTAGCCGTTCTGTCTATGGCGCCAAGCCGTTCTGTTGACTTAGTACCGCAACTGGTGCTAAGCTTGGTGTGTTGGCTGGGTGGGTCGATTTAATCCCCACAAGAGTGTAGGGTTGGACAGGAGACGGAGTGCAGGGTTGGTTTGGGTATTTATGCATTGCATATACTGGTTCTGATATTGAGATGGGCTTAGGCCCAAATATATGTGATAAGTAAATTTTGATATGGGCTCAGGCCCAACCGAGGCTGATGGGGGCTAAGGCCCAATTGCCACCGTTACTGTAATGGGCTAAGGCCCACACTGTACTATTACTGTTAAAGGGCTCAGGCCCAGACTAATTCTGTTTCTGTATTCTGACTGTTTCTTTAATAAGGGGATTACACACTGAGTTTTTCATAAACTCACCCCATTTTCGACCTTTTAGGTAATCCCTAGTGTTAGACGGTTCGGTGTTGCGAGGGACTCGGAGATGGCCACACTGCTGCTCCTATTTTCGTTACTTGGCTTTTATTTACTAATAGTTTTCGTCTGAGTTTTTATATTTGTAATAAGGTCTCTCCAATTTTATAGCTTTCGATCTGAGATTTTAATCATTATGATTTATGCTTGTTAGAAGTAGAACGCGGTTTTCCCAAAACGATAACTGTTTCCAAAACACTACGTTTCCGCAACTCAATTTTTAAATACCATGTTTACGTAAATAATTGCTTTAATTTAAGCTTCAGCAACAATAAGGTTTTAAAGGTAATAATTTTTTTATAAACCTCGATTGAAAATATCAAGAAGGGTTTTCAATGATAACATGGTTTTCGAAAAACACTTCAATGTGACACTCCAGGTTAGGCCATAACGTCTGGGCCGGGTTTAGGGTGTTACACATCTTGAAGAGAAAAGAAAAGTTAAGGGTTTGAGTAAGAGTTTAAGGTAAGATGATGAGATTCTTAAAGATTTCATATTAATTTCAATCTAATGCATGGAAAATAGTATGAGATTGTTGTTTGGATATTGCATGTTATGTGTGTATCATGTAATATAAGAGAAAGAGAAGAAAGGTGAAGAAAAAATGGTGGATAAAGGCAAAAAAGTTGCAAAGGAGTAAGGAAGAAGAAGAAGTTTTCATCCAATTATTTTGTTGTAACTATATCAATAATTTTTCTTAAAATAATTTAAATCCTACATGAAGTTTTGATAACTTAATCTAGTGATATCTATAAGATACATTAGAAATTGAAACATTAAATGAAAAGTAAAGTGTATTTATATGGTGAATGGAAAATATTTGTGTGTGATATATTAATTAATTAATGATTATATCGTAAAATAAAATAAAGAGAGAAAATTTTAAATAAGTGAAATGAATAGTAAAATTTAAGTATGAAGCTTGATGATGATGAAGTAAATATGGAGAGAAAATTTATGATAGTTGATTGTACATAAAAAAAAGACTAAATTGTAAAAAGAGTATATTTTGATTTATTTTTAATTGTTGTACTAATTATAGTGAGATTGTGTGTATTAAGTGCCCAAGTAGACAAAATGAGAACTACTCGAATATAAATGGCATGCCATTACGAAAGTAATCAAACGCACAAGTGGCACTACAATGCTTAATGATGTTCGCAAGATTGTGCGAAGATAAATGACACTCTAGTGTGAGTAGTGACAATTATGCATACCCTATCGTGTTCTATGGTGTCTACATTTGGTCAATTGAATATTGAGGTAAGTAATAAAGGTATAAATGATAGTGAAATGTAAATTGAGGATATGGTGCATTGTAATAGTTGTATTGAATCAATTTTTTTTATGTTAAGTATTAATGTCAGCAAATTATGGACTAGTTTATGCATGGTTATTAAAAAAATTAATAAAAATAGTATTGTAACAGCCCGTTTTTCAATGATGTTGAAAATAGCGGTTTCGAGGCCACAAATCCGACGAGCGACTTCGTAAATATTTTTATTTAATATTTATGAATCAAATATATTATTATAATGAATTTTTAATTGATAATTTATGTTATTTGAACAAATAATTAGGTTCAAGTGGTATATATCCCTAAAGTCAAGTGGTTTTAGAAAAAGGTATCAGGACCTCGTTTCTATAATCCGAGTCCGTAAATCTTTTATTAAATATTTACGAGGTGTTATTATGGTCATATTAAAATTTGGTTAATAAATTTTAATGTTTAAATAGTTAATTAGGTAAAAAGGACTAAATTGAAAAAGCTACAAAAGTTAATAACTATAAGCTTATTTGCATTAAATAGGTGCAAAAGAATGAAATAAAGGACTTAAGTAATAATTCTACCTATTTTAAATATAGTGGACAAATATGGCTTGGCATTTGTTGAAATTTGGTTTAATTTTAAAGGTTAATTTAGTAATTAGAAAAATTAAAAAAAATAAAAGATGATAAAAGAAATAGCATCATCTTCTCTCCTTTTTCATTGTTTGGAAACTGAATAGAAGCCTTAGCTAAGGAGAAGCATTCGGCCATGCTTGAGTCCATTGCATGATCAAGAAACAACTCGAACGAACACAAATCACGAAAAAGTCAAAGTAGCAGATTGGTGGTCGGTTTGTGCTAGAAGTCATTTTTGAGTACATGTAAGTTCGTATAGAGATTAAAATTGTCATTTTTTTTTTGTTTTGGATGAGTTACTATGAACATTTATGTGAATTATAATTCTGATTTGTAATTTATTTGGTAATTGACATTATGGATTAAGTTGTAAGGTTAGTTTACTTAAAGTTTGTAATTTAGAAATGTGAAATTCATGAAAATATACTAAAATGTTATAATGAAATGAAAATAAAGGATTGGAGATGTAAAATCCCTGTTTAAACCTCATGAATACTTAGGACACAAATGACATGTCATTAGGGATTATACGGTTTCGGGTGCTGGCCTTGGATGTCCTACCGATGGTTGAGGTCTTGCATTTGTTGTAGATTCTCCATAGCTCGTGTGAGCAGCATCGTGTAGCTAACATCCCAACCCACAACTCGTGTGAGCATTACAGATACAGATACAGTTACATGTACATGCACACTTTGTGTGAACATGGTTCCCAAGTATCCAACTGTAACATCCGGGATATAGGGGTCTTGCATTTCATCTCGTATCTATGTGTTAGTATGCTCTGTATGTTGTTTGTGTATGTTTGGGGGCTTCGGGAAACCTTGGGGTCATGTAGGAGCCTTAGTGGAAATTTTTGGTTTGAAGCCTTTAGGGGAGAGCTAGGGGAGCTAGGCCTTAAGGGGTTTAATGTGGAGTTTAAGGACATAACAAGTGGAGTGGTGGAGTGGCAAGGAGGCGTCATTTGGTGTGCAGGGGAGTTGCGTCAAGGGGAGTTCCAAGGGGGAGGAGGCTCGAGCAGCATGGGCAGCATTTTGGGTTGTATTTTGCGTCAATAGAGGGGAGGTAGTGGATTCGGTAGTGGCACTTGAAAGGTGGAAGTTTGATTGGGTCAAATATTTTGAATGAGTGGTGGGGAGTGAGGTGGAAAGTTTGAATCATTCAAACCTGTTTGAATGAGTGGAGGGGAGGAATATTAGGAGTGAAACAAGAGATGTGGAGAGGGGTGTGAGTGGTGGCCGAATATGGGGCTCTAGGTAGTAGGATTTTTGGTCATGTTAGGGCGGTAGGTGCCGAATTTGCTTAGTGGCTGTAGTGTGCATCTTTTGCATTTTCTCCCTTCTCTAGTCTTGTGCCGAAAAGTGTTAGTCAAAAGCTCTTCAATTGTTTTCTCTCCATATGACCGAAAGCCGAAAGTGGGAGATCATTTGTGCATTTTGCTCTTCTCTTTGCAACTCTTTCTCCTCTTTTCTATTCACTCTCTAAAAGCCAAAATATACCCTTCACTTTCCCCATAGCCGAAATCTCTCAAACCTCAACCCTCTCTTCTCCTTTTTCACCAATCACTTTACTCTCAAAAGCTGAATAACCCTCCTAGCCATTAGAACCTTGGCCGAATCTCCCATTCACCATTGCTTTTCTCTTTTTCGTTCTCTACTCCTTCTTTTCTTCTTTTATTTCGTTTATTCCTCAAGTTTTATCTTTAGGCCGAATCTGTCAAGCCGAATCTCTTTAGAGTGGTGACTCTTTTCTCATCTCCTTTTATTTTGGTTTGCCGAAATCAAATGGTTAACCCTGTTTCTTGATGTGGCCGAATATATGAGGGGTTGACATCGTGTATCTTTTGGTTGTAGCAAGTGTGAAGGGCATTGTGGATATTTTGAATTTCGACTAACCAAGGGATTTCGAGATTGTTAAAGCGTAAGCGAATAGCCTTCGGGATTTGGTCGACTTTGGTAAGGGCATTCTTTCATCAAGTATTATTTAGTTTCATTTAGAATTGATGTAACGTTTTAACCCGGGTCTTCTGACCAAAGACTTTGTTTGATGGACTCGAGTATCAGCCAAGGAAAGGGGTTGGACACATAGTCCCTACCCCTAAATTCAAGAAGCGATCAGTTTTAGCGGTTCGGGATTGGCCACCTGGGTGTGGGCCAGCGTCTGAGCAGGAAGTAGGCAGATAGCGGTAGTGTCGATTAGCGACAGTGTCGACATAGAGGGCGTGGTATTGCGAGTTTTCAGGTGTGTAATTAACACACTGTTTATTTATTTGCTTTAATTAAAATATATGTGTACTGTGTGTGGTAGCCGAAACAGTGGCTGTGGTGGTGCTATTACCCATATTGGGTAATCCGGTAACCAGGTTAGTATACTACCTATGTTGAGGGTGTGGATAATAATTGTGGATCTATGTAAGCATGTCATATATGCATATCTGGTATGTTCATATGAAATATTGCCATTTCATCATATTATGTTACATGTGCATGGGGTTCGGGATATATTGTATAAGGGGAAGTGTGTACATTTATGTATGTGGATTAGTGATGGCCTCGAGCCTCACTGTTGATTGATGTTGGCTTTGAGCCTCATCGTGGATTGATGATGACCTTTAGTCTCATCGTGGACATTTGTGATTTAATCACGTGGATCAGTGGCTAGACCACTAAGTGGACTTTGAGCAGTGTACTGCCAAAGAGGTGTGTAGCGGATGGAGGGTCGATTTAGTAATCCCCTGGTGTGTGGTGGATGGATATATGGGTGGTGTGTAGCGGTTGGATACTAGGTTGGGTTAGGTTAACATTTTGCATCATTATGCGTGGTATATGGGTTGTGTGGATTTGGGCCAAGCCTATTTGTGGGTTTGTGTGGATTAATTGCACACTGAGTCTGGTGACTCACCTTGTTCTTAAACAATGCAGGTAATTCATAGTTCATTGGACCGGGCGGGAGTGGATCCGAGGCGGCCATGCAGAAGCTGTTTTTATTTCTAAGTACATAATAAACTTTTAATTACTTTTTGGGATATTTTTGTTGTAATAAGGCCGCTTTAAATGTTTTGAGAATTTTATGGTTTTAAGTCGGATTTATTACCAGTCAGATAATTAAAAGTGGTTTTTAAGATATTTATAACATAAAGGTAGCAAATGAAGTTTTGTTAAAATTCTGGATCGCTTATTTTCCAAAATCTCATTCAAATAACGATTTAAACCTAATACAACCGGAAGTTTTTATTCGTCGACAAATTAATATTTACAAAGAAACGACAACCCCTGTTTAACGAACTAATTGTTTTAGAACTTAAACTTAATTTTCATCTTCAAAACAGAACTCTTTTCAACACATTTCCAGTAATATTCCAGATTCGGCCGTGGTGTTTTGGGCCGGGTTTGGGGTGTTACAATTTGGTATCAGAGCCGAGTTTTAAACTCGGCCTACGGGTTTTGAGGCCCAAAACATTTTCAAAATTGGTATATAAAGTTAGCTGAAAGAAATTTTTCGTGGAATGGATTTGTGAAGGCATGGCACTCGAATCTTCCAGCCCAGGTCCGCCAGGTAAGTCTTCTAACTGTTGAATGAAATGAATGAAAGTGGTTATGTGGTGCATCGTTGTGGACACTAGGATTTAAGATATTCTCTTTAGAGACTGAGACTTTTAGGGATGTGTGCTTTTTGCGAAAGAATAACTTAAAATTCTATGCCATAAAACTACTCCTTTAACCAACAAGTGGAAAGAAAGCTAATGCATAAAATTTCTTAAATCAGATTGAAATGCGACGATAGACATGAGTTCTAGGGGACGTGGTCGTAATGCGCGTGGGCGTGGTAGAGGCAGAATGGCTATATCGGAACCAGTTGGGTCTGGTCATGGTTCGGGGAATGAGGCGCCGCCGCCGGTTGTAGAAGCTGGGTTTCAAGATCAGACGGGTGGAGATGACGCAGTGTCACAAGCTATGCTGCGGGTTCTGGAGAGAGTTGCGGGAGCGAATATGGGTACTGAGGACCGGAAGTCCGTGTCGGAGCGACTCCGAGCAAATGGGGCCGAGGTATTTAGGGGTGTTTCTGGGGTAGCTCCGAATGCGGCGGAGTACTGGTTAGAGGCAGTCGAGAGGATCATGGATGGCTTGGACTGCACAGCTGAGGAGAAGTTGAAGGGCGCTGTTTCTTTACTTCGGGATGAGGCCTACCAGTGGTGGCTCACCGTCAGGGAGGGTACTCCGGCAGACCGAGTGGATTGGAGTTTTTTTAAGATAAAGTTCGAAGGGAAGTATGTCGGGGCTAGTTATGTGGACGCACAGAGGAAGGCGTTCCTGAACCTAGTGCAATGGGGTAAGTCAGTAGCGGAATATGAGGCAGAATTCTTACGACTGAGCCGGTACGACAGAGGGATGGTTGCAACTGACTATAAGCACTGTGTGAGATTTGAGGATGGGCTGCGAGATGAGCTGCGGGTGTTGATAGCTCCTCAACGGGAAAGGGACTTTGCTACTTTGGTAGAAAAAGCTCGGATAGTCGAAGAAGTTAAGCGAACTGAGAGGCAGAACAGAGATAAGGACAGAGGCAGAAATAAGAGGAGTTTTGGACCGTCAGCATCATCTGGGGGTTTTCAGAAAAAGCCTAGGGTTGAAGGTCCTGCTCGCGTTTCTATGCCAGCTGCTGGGAATCAGTTTCGCCCGTGTGCTCAGTGTGGAAGGTCTCATGTAGGAGAATGCTAGGGAAGGAGTAAAGAGTGTTACAGATATGGGTCGAAGGATCATTTGGTTAAGAACTGTCCTCAGGACATGGCTAGGACTCGGACAGTAGGACAGGGGTATGTGCAGCCAAGAAGGGGTGGTCAATAGATGTCAAGAGGTCATGGTCCGAACCGGGGAGGGAATGGTTTTGGCCGAGGTCGGGGAGCACCGGGCAGAGGTGCTGGGAGCTCAGATGCAGGACAGCCTGGGTTGGTTTACGCAGCCAGACGTCGTGAGGAGGGGGATGCACCAGATGTGATCACGGGTACGTTTCTTATTTTTGGGTTACCCTTTACTGCTTTAATTGATGTTGGGTCGACTCACTCCTATATTGCTAGTATGGTGTCTGGAACCTTGAATGTGAATCCTGAAATTGTCTTTAGGAAGATGGCAGTACTTAGTCCTTTAGGGCAATCAGTAGTGGTAGATAAACTTTTTAGAGATGTGCCTTTAGAGGTTCAGGGGTCAGTGTTTCCGGCTAACCTGATGGAGCTACCGTTCGGAGAATTTGACTTGATCCTAGGCATGGACTGGTTAGTAAGGTATCATGTGAATTTGGACTGTGCTGCTAAGCGCATGTCGTTGAAGACTCCTGAGGACAACGAGGTTTTGGTGATAGATGAGAGGAGAGACTACTTGTTTAGTGTAGTGTCTGCTCTTAAGGCGGATAGGATGGTGAAGAAGGGGTGCTTGGCTTTCTTGATGTTTGTTAGTGCTTTGGATGCAAAGGAAGCAGCTGTGGGGGAGGTTAGAACAGTGAAGGAATTTGTGAATGTTTTTTCGGAAGAACTTCCAGGGTTGCCTCTGGATCGCAAGGTGGAGTTTGGAATCGACCTGCTGCCAGGTACAGCGCGGGTGTCCATCGCTCCTTACAGGATGGCACCGAAGGAGTTGGTTAAGCTTAAGGCCCAGATCCAAGAGTTGTTAGATTGCGGGTTCATTCGACCCAGTGTGTCTCCATGGGGAGCACCGGTGTTGTTCGTAAAGAAGAAGGACGGATCTATGCATATGTGCATAGATTATCGCCAGTTGAATAAGCTGACGATCAAGAACAAGTACCCGCTACTGAGAATAGACGACTTGTTTGATCATTATGCATGGTATGTGGGTTGTGTGGATTTGGGCCAAGCCCATTTGTGGATTTGTGTGGGTTAATTGCACACTGAGTCTGGTGACTCACCTTGTTCTTAAACAATGCAGGTAATTCATAGTTCATTGGACCGGGCTGGAGTGGATCCGAGGCGGCCATGCAGAAGCTGTTTTTATTTCTAAGTACATAATAAACTTTTAATTACTTTTTGGGATATTTTTGTTGTAATAAGGCCGCTTTAAATGTTTTGAGAATTTTATGGTTTTAAGTCGGATTTATTATCAGTCAGATAATTAAAAGTGGTTTTTAAGATATTTATAACATAAAGGTAGCAAATGAAGTTTTGTTAAAATTCTGGATCGCTTATTTTCCGAAATATCATTCAAATAACGATTTAAACCTAATACAAAGTTTTTATTCGTCGGCAAATTAATATTTACAAAGAAACGACAACCCCTGTTTAACGAACTAATTGTTTTAGAACTTAAACTTAATTTTCATCTTCAAAACAGAACTCTTTTCAACACCTTTCCAGTAACATTCCAGATTCGGCCGTGGTGTTTTCAGCCAGGTTTGGGGTGTTACACCAACGTTGTTTCATTTGGTTCAACGGGTAAATAAAGCCTTTATGAGTATATGAATACATAATATAATTCCCGATTTTGAGAAATGGTATGAAATTTTGATATGAGTTTATGAAAAGGGAAGAATGTGTATTCACTACAGCAAAACAGGTTTTTAGCGGCATTTCTTTAGGCCTAAGCGCCGCTAAAACAATTTGCGGCGCTTATAGATAACGCCGCTAAATTTTGCTGCATTTATGTGGAAAAACGCTGCTAAAGAACATGACTTTAGCAGAATTTTTGATAAAAGCGCCGCTAAAAGTTATGTTCTTTGGCGGCATTTATGAAAAAACGCCACGAACTTCTTTGCTGTTTGAAGTGGGATATCCACCACTATCCAGCTGCTTCTTTGCTTTTTATCGTTCTTTTATGTTTCACATTTGATATTCCTCATAATTTGTAGTTTCGATGATTTTTCTTCATCGTTTACCTTTATTTTTTGTTCGTATAGTAATATCAACTATAGCGCTCCCCATGAAATTAGTCTTATAAATAATGTGTTGAAAATTCAATTTATTACGACAATTTAAATAAATTTTAGTTGAAAAATTTTCTACCAATAAAAAACAGCAAATAGTAAATACCAACTTTCTTCCTTTCACTAAAAAATGATGTTCAAAATTGTTACACTGAACTGCAAAATGAAATCTTATATATCACCAGGATCTTAACGATTTTTCAATAATTAATCAACAACAAAAATAAGCATTCTACTCTAAACAGGTTCATCGTTGCTACGATGGAGATTTGATACCTTATTCGGTTTCCCTTCAACATCTGCTTTAGTAGCTGTATCCTGACATAATCAACGAACCCAACATATTAGCATGCAAAATATAAAGAACAAGAAAGTGTTCCGTTACTAATCATGTTAGATTCAGAAGTGCAAACCTAAATTATCCATGGGGTTCCCAGCAGGCACGGGCTCGGGTTCCTTTATTTCCACAGCCACACAATCGAACGTCAAGAATGTCTTGGCCACTGATGCTGTATGCTCCAAGCAACATCTGACCACCTATATCAAGAAAAATATAATTATCAAAAACTGGGATTTGAACACAAATCCTTTCCCTGAATTCCCCCTAGGCTTCCTTTCTACCGAATATTCTTGCAATTCATGGATATACAAATTTTATTTGAGACCCACTAGCTTTAAAAACACTTGGGGTTAAAATTGTAAACTAGGGACAAAGCTATTTGGCACGAGAGCATTCAATTAAAATAGAGACAAGCACTTAACAAGGGAACTAACCTTGGTTGGATCAATAATTCCTGCAAACATAAGATCCTTATAATTTCCAGTGGCAGCATTGAATCCATACCTAGGGTTATCATTGGAGAGCACCTGCAAATAATTAAATAATAGAAGGTTTTTCACCCATCACGAATTTCATTTATGTAACTTACCAGAGACAAAGAAACTTACAGAAATCATTATTCTCTCACAGGTAAAACCAATAATTTTTGAAGCATTTCAAGTTTTAACAATGTTCAAATATAAGCGAAGGGATTAATATTTTCATTTTCTAAAACTCAAAAATAATAATTAAAATATAAAGCTAAAATATAACCTCAGATCAGAGAAATGTTTAAGTATGGCGCATACCTAAACTTTGCATCATTCTTAGGAATTGAAGGTAGCCTAGTCAGCCTTCTGGCAAAAACACTTCCTCTAAGATTTAAGTGATAAAGATATATCTTATTATCACTAATGCCTGCAGCCAGACACAAAATTGACTTTATTAAATACATAACGAAGAATTTAACAAAAGGGACACACACACACACACACATATATGCATGTATATATATTGTTTAATAGGCTCTAACTGAAAGAATAAATGGACAAAATTTAATATTAAAAAGAAAAGAAGCATGCCTCTTGACAGCATTTCAGGCACTATAATAAGTTGTTCGTGTAACACCCCAAACCTGGCCTAGACGTTATTGCCGAATTTGGCGATGTCACATGATAGTGCTTTAGAAAACATAATTATAATAAAGCCATTTTCGATGTCATAGGTTACTGTAAAAAACGTGTCGTTTACTCATTCATTATACATTTTCAAAACATTATAAGTTGCAGAAGCTTTTAATGTAATTTGCAAATTTGTGTGTATTTGATAAAACATTTGTTTATTTTGAAAACTCGTATCTTATCCTACTGCTAGCAGTTATAAAATAAAAATCCCAAACTTTAAACAAAAATCCGTAAAGGCCATATTACATAAAACTCCCAAATATAATCAAAACCATAATTAAAAGTAAAGACTATAAAGATCTAGATCCGTGGTCACAGCTGAGTCCTCCGCCTTACCGATCTCTCTACTGCTGGGGGTTACCTGAACAGATTAAACAAAAAACGGTGAGTTTTCGTAACTCAGTGTGTAATCCCCACAGAAAACATGCACACGGTCATATCAGAAAACAGACATAAATTCATAGTTCGGGTTTGAGCCCATTACAAAATGTTGTGGACCTTAGTCCACTCAAATATAGAATTAGATATATTCTAAGGCCTTAGCCCATTTCAGACATAATATGCAGATCAGAACAGAGTAGCAAAATCCTACCCACCAGCCTCTACACACCAACTTCGTCCAACCCTACACACCATGTGGGGATAAAATCAACCGACCCATCCCTACACACCATGCTGTACCGATTGCGGCATATAATTAGAAAGTTGCAGCTGAGTTACCAGATGTCAGGCTTAAAAGCCTTTCAGACACTTCCTCCAGTAAAACATCAACCCACCCCGATGCAATGCAACATACATAAATGTCATGCTATAATGCAGTAACAGTCCATACATTCAAATCAATATACATGCTAAGTGTAACATGTTCAACACAGATTTCACATAATCAAATCACATAACTACGGGTCTAAGTACTGCTTACCGACCCGTCATTAGGTTCATAGTCGACTTGGGTGACCCGTGCAACCTTTCCTAACATTTCATAAAAATGGGCTCACACACCCATATAGCATGTGGCCCACACGGCCCAAATTGGCCTTGGCCGTGTGGATCAGACGGCCCGGCCCAGAATCCCACACGCCCATGTGGTTCGCCCGTGTGGCCCACACGACCCACTTGGTCAAGCCCGTGTGTTGCAAACGGCCTTACCCGGCCATCACACAACTGTGTCACTGGCGCACGGCCTGGTTCGTCGATCACACGGCCATGTGGCGACTTACAGTCTTGCACACGGCCTACCATACGAGCGACCACACGCCCGTGTGGAGTCGATAAGAGGCTTTTAGCTTTCGCTGAAACCTCGTTTTCTGCGCTTCCGGGTACACACCTGGTTTCGGTTGATGCTGAAACAACCCCCGAGCACTCCAGAACTTATAATTTACCAATTTCAGTCAGTTTATCACTTAATCAATCGAACCAAAATTGAATCCGAAATGAGAAGCGCATCCTTTAAGCGATGAAAAACTTACCGCAACACCTCGAAATAGTTGATTATGCAATTGCACGTTGAGGCCCTTAATTCACGCGAGATGCTGCTGCCAAACGTCAAAACCCCCAAATCAAAGTTGGAAAAACATAAGTTAAAGAGAGCAAAACTCCACTTACCAGAACGTACGAAGTCAAAAGGTACACTGATGGGGGCAAAATTGCATAATCGAGAAAGGGAAAGAAACAAAAATTTTGGCAGGGGTTTTTGAGAAATATAAAAATGGAACATATTGGCCAAAATGGATGACGCAATTCAAGTAGTATTAAATTCAAAAAGTTTTTGCATCGGTAGTCTAAACATCAAAGGTACAATAAAGCCAATGAGGTACAAACGAGCAATTTTGCAAAAACGAAATAAGAAATATCAAGTTTTTCACTAAGTCTTGACATTGATTATGAAAAATATTCTTTTGTGGTAGATCCAATAACCTTTTGGTATCTTATTAGAATGGTAGTTAATGAAAATTTAATATACAATCTAATCATTGTTATTACAGGCTTTTATATGAATCATTTTATAGTGAAATTTATATTAAATTCATTGAAGGATTTAGAATATTAGAAGCATATAGAATTTTTTGGAAAATTGTTCAACATATTTGCATAAATATTTATATGAATTAAATTGATTTGAACATATGTGGTAAATGATCCAACATGCGCATGTATAGAAGGATCATAGCCAAAGTTTGTTATAATTGTTGTTGGAACTCCTGAAATGATCAAAATATATTTCTCCCAAAATTTTCTTCACTCATGATTTTCAAAAGAATGGTGATATAAATGTTTAGCGAATACATTCAAGTGATTATTTGAAAAGCTAATATTCAATATTAGAATACGTAGAATTTGAGATATCATGTGATGTTGTCATAAGGGGAACTAAATATGCATTGTAACATTTTTCCCCTAACCAAGATTTTGTCCCATTGAGTTTTTTTTGTGAGGTTTTTAATGAGACAATATGTTATGCATATTATAAATATGTATACTTTTTTTCCTTCAATAATAATTTTTTCTTTATAGGGTTTTTATCTTAATAAGGTTTTAACGAGACACATTATCTACCAATGAATATCTAAAGGGAAGCGTTATGAAATTTCTTTTACTAAGATTAATTAGAACTAGAGTTTTATTTCATTTATACTTGCTATGTCTATAAATATGGACTTTAAAGAAACATTGTAAATATCCTCTATTAATCAATAAAAATATGTAATTTTCTTTTGCTCTCATATTTCTTATTCTTTTACTCTATTATTTATTTCATAACATCATTAATTTATTTAATTTTGGTATTTTTTAAATTAATTTGTATCATAAAATTTTACAAAAAAAATAATTTAACGAATTCATATCATTGAAATAAAAAAAAAATCATACGTACTTGCCAAAAAGTTTATCAAGACAAGAAAAAGTAAAGAGAAATGAAAAAGGAAGAAAACAAATAATTATCATCTTGTAGTAATTTATTAAAAGTAGTTTACATATATTAACTTCTACCGTATGTAGAGAAGTAATGTTAAATAAGATTTATATTTGTTTATATATTAAGTACCCTCTCGTACTTATATCAAAATATAATTTAAGTGAATAAAAAAATATCATTTAAATGAAATAAAAAAAATTTGAAGCCAATTCATTATTTAAATGTTTAAATAGAAAACCGATAATTAATTCAAAAATTTTAAACAATAAAAAAAAACAATTTATTTAAATAAGAAAAAGAAAAGGGCTATTACTGAGGAAAATGGATGGTGGGTGACAGTCTTGCAACGTCACCAGGTGTTCTTTATGACGTCATTACACGTATTAATATCCGTACAAGTTACTGAGTATGTTTTATTTTTAATTTTTGGTAATGAGTGTGTTTACAAGATTTAAATAGAAAATATGTTAGTTAATGTTTGAAAAAGAAATGATGTTGGAATTGCAATATAAAAAATCACGCAATTTGGGATTGGTAAAAAAAGATTAAAAAAAGGCAGAAAAGCAAGATATATTGTCACGTCTACCTAAGATTTTCTTTTCTTTTCCAAAATAATAATAAAGTCAAGTCTTGCTTCTAGCTATAGGGATCTGTTAAGTTTTATTCAATTATTATTTTTAAGTTTTATCTTTATTGATTTAAAAATTAAACTTTTCTCTCCTAAATATATGTTTTTGATTCACACTATTTTTTTAATTGACCCTCTAAAAATCCATTTTTATTTCTTTAAACATTTTATCATTAAGTAGAAAAAAAAATCCAAATTTAATTAAAACAACCTACTTGAGGTGAACATCCTACTCCTATTAATATGTTGGTATATAAATTTGCATATCACAACTATATGATGCTATTTATATATTTTATGGAAAAGTGAATCTTAGTATTTTATTTTGTTTTTTTTGTTTAAAATTCAAATATTTATGAAAAAAAATCTGAATGGGGTCTATCTAATATGATATTGTAACGAGGATAGGTATACATAACCTAAAAAGGTCAAAATCTTCTTCACCTAAACAAATACATTTATATATAATTTTTAAGGTTTTAAAGAGACAAAACCCTAAATCTCCATCATTTCAATGGTTTTCTTTTTCCAACCACGTAGGTGCTGCGACTTTGTGAGAAATTAAGGACTTCCCACTGCTGATAATTCCATCACATAGAGAAGTCAAAGGGCATGAGTGGTGTTGATTTAGGGTGCAGGTGAGAAGGAAGAGATGGTGGGAACATATTAGGTTTACTTTTGGGGTCCCAATTCGTTTAATATTCTTGTCTGCAGGTTGCAAATGGGTGGGTATTGACCTAAGGGGAAGAAGACAAATATCAATGTTGAGTAGCTAAGAGACATGAAGATTTTAAATGGCCTGTTAGACTAATGATTGGAGCATTTCATGAATTTTATAATTTATAAGATACCCATTTTCCTTTTATCCCTGGAAAATCCACTAGTGCTTATTGTTTATTAGCCATGGAATTGGAGAAAAAGTTAAAAAGGGGATTGTTTGATTTTCTGTTTCATTAATAAGGCAAGGACAAAAATGGAGCTAAATCTCAATGAGTGGTGGCAAATACGTAGCCAAATGCAGTGATCTTATGTTTCAAACAATGCTCAGGTGAATTTGGTTGGCATAGTGGATGGTTTTCAAGTTTACTAAAACTGAATATGGCAAAGCACCAACGGCTTCACACACGGTCAAGGTTCATGATGGTTCAAACATCAAAGGGAAAGCTAGAATTGGCTTTGCTTCCCTTTGGCTGCTGTCTTTGTCAATCAAAAATTGGAAAACAATAATTCCGCTACCTTTTCCTTTGCTTGTATCTTTTTCCTTCTTTTCCTCTTTTTACCCTATCTTTTCTTTCTTCTTGCTTCTTCTTCACGTTCCATTTGATTCTAAGTCTGTCAAATTCTATTATTAGTTTATGTAACTATAAGTTACCCATTTAATATTTATACTTTAATTTAATTATTTTAGATTTTGTATTTTTAAAATTTTGAAATTTCAACTTTAACCTAAATTTTTTTTTTGAAGGTTACATATGTTAGGTTAAATTTTGCTATTTTCAAAATGATTTGTAGCTAAAATATTATAACATATCTAATATCATGTTAGCATTTTTTTTCACAAAAATTTACGTTATTTTAGTTAATAAATTTAATAATTACAGTTTAAATCAATATTAAAATTTTAAAATATAGTTTAAATTCACACATAGTAAGAAAATAATAGTATAATTTAATCTAATAAATTTAACTACCAACGACTAAAATTTTAAAAATTAAAAGGACTAAAAATACCGACTTATGCGTACTAAAGAGAGTGAGAGCATAATTTAACTTCTTTTCCCTCGTAAAGGTACAAATCTAAATTTAAGCATGAAAACCCAACAATTAACGGTAGCTATAATGTGTGTAAAAAAAAACGAAGAAAAAAAGTGGATGATATTTTACATCGATGCATGATTCATACACCTCCTCCCTCTCCTCCTATACAATTTCAAACAAAAGCGTGAACTATGGTGAAGTAAAAAAAAAAAAGCAAGCAGAAACAAGTTTTTGAAATTGACTTTCCTTAACCTTTGGTTCGGATAATAGTGATGGTGCCTCTCCCTTGAGTGTGTATTTTGGTGAGGGCCACCACAGCTTTTCCAGAAAGCCCAGGACCATCAGCAGATACGCATGGCCTACAAGCGAAATCCCCCACTGGGTGCCTTACCGGCCTTGTCGGTGGCATTAGAATCCTTTCGTTAATGTCGTTTAGTGTCATATCCCCTTCTATCCCTCCGGGCTTAACCAATGCAAATGGATAAACAACCCTTGTTATCACCCTTTTCTTCTTCTTATCCTCATTTCCTATAAAACCCACCAATAAAACCATAAATCAATGTTAAATCATTTAGCTATAATAACATCAACAGAAGCATTGTAATAATTCCCTTCGTCTTTACCAGTAGAAATTTGGGTGTCTTTGTTGAAAAATGACTTGCTCTTGGCTGTTGATACTTTGTAAGAAGAAGAAGATGAATCGAAAGCTTCTTCAGGGCTGCGAGGTATTGCCTCTTCTGGTGTTTTTATCTCCGTGACAATGTTTGCTTCCTCACTGCTCACCGATGTGCTCATTGGTTCATCTAAAGTATAAGGGAAAAAAATCCATACTAAGCATCATTTCAACATTGTATACGATTTGATATATGCATGGGATGGTAGAAAGTACGTGGTGGCTAGTAAAAGAGAAAAATGAATAGTAAATCATTACCTGAAACTCCATTAATGCTTGTTAACTGGCTCATGCAGCTGAAATTCTCAGATAGGCCCCAGTTGCAGCTATAATTCCAATATCCCTGCTGCATGATAACAGTGGAACTAGCCATGTTCAGATCACATTGTTAATTTGGTAAAACAAAAACAAAAGAAAACCAGAAAAAAAAGAAAGAAAGAAAGAAAAATACCATGGCCAGATCATTTAAACCATTGAATTGATTATGATCATTGTACAACAAGAGGCGTCTTCGTTTGGATGGTTCAGTGAATTCAAGCAGTGCATCTTCCAGATACCCAGAAGAGAAATCAGAGTCTAGATGTGGAAAGAATGGGGCAGTTCCACTTCCATCCATGACTGCATTCCATTCACATGCAGAGAAACATAAATGGGGTTTAACTCCCTTTGAACTAAAAACATAAAGGAAAAACAAACAGTGAAAGAATGACTGGAAGACAATAAAGCAAGAAAAGAGTGTGTACCTAAAGACATGTCTGCGTTGAGAACTCCAAGGTTTTGAAGATCCCAACCTAGGGAAGGGCTATGGAGGCTGCTACTAGTGTAAGCCATAGAGTTAAGCTCACCCATGTTTGTTGGGGTTTAGGGTCTCTTAAATAGCTAAACAAGAAATCATTTTATAATATAACATTGATTCCAACTGCTTGTAATGGTTCGATTGGGTTGTTCTAAATAACAAAAAAAAAAAAAAAAAGGTGAAAACTACATGATTGTAGAAAGAAAGAAGGAAGGGAATCAGTCAACGGCAATGGAGAGAAAAAAGAGTGTGTTTCTTGGGATATGGAAAAAAAACATATTATTTTGAAATATATATTCTAAATATTTATTGGGTTTCTGTTCTTTGTGCTGGGGATTGGAATTTTAATCATAAATGTGGGGTTTGGTATATGGGGGACTAAATAATTGCAAAAGTTATGATATCATATGCTGTTGTTTTTCATGTAAAAGCAGAGGGATTGTTTTTGAGATTAAAGGACAAAAGAAAACATGGGTAGATAGACATAATTCAAATTTCAGCTTTTCTTTTTCCATCCCTTCTGATATATGGTTACCAACCGTTTCTCCTATTGGCAACTTTTTCCCTACCACCTTCTTACCATTGTGCCTTCTTTTTATATATCCATGTAATTATATTATCAAATTTGAAATTAAGGAATGCAAATCTTTGTCTAATTCATCCTTCACCCTCTCCATTTAGGTGGCGATAGGGTCCACACACTAGCATGCTTGTGGGGTCCATGTGCAGCATTTCAGCAACATGCAAGGAAGATGAGAGGTGGAGATGTGGGTCCAAACCTTTTTCACTCCATGGAGTTTCGATGGTCCAAAAACTGTCTCAACATATCTGTTACCCACATTGTATTTTGTGTGAAATGTCTCTGTTCTTTCTTCTTCGTCTTTTTTCCCTTTAAAATCATGTATATCATACAGTACGCGTTGGTTATAAGGTTTTTTTATACAATTTTTGCTATTATCTATAATTTTCTCTAAATTTTTAAATCTATTCTCTTAATTGTAATAATAATAATAAGATCACGCCATTAATAATATATTGTATTTCTTGAGACGATAAGAATTATTTTAACTTTTATGTATTATTAATATTAGAAAATCACTATCACATTTATCAATAATAAATAATCACAACAACATGGGCATGTAGGTAAACACCCTTCACCAATGTATCAAACAATTTCTAAATCCTTAGCTAATAAAACTCACTTAAGGAGGATATTAAGTGTGTACATTCAAGAGCTTCTAATAATCTTCAATAATATTATACATCTTCCACATCCTATAGCCACCCTATAGATAGTAGGGCATGGTTACACGAGCCCCAAACAGAAAAAAACATGTATACATACCCTCAAAGGACAAAAGAGAAGGGTCTCTTCACCCACTTTTTCCATCTTCTTCTCCCACGAGAGACCCCCACTTTTTTTTTTTTTTTTTTAGATATTATGAATATCCAAGAGAGTTTATATTATCATAGAACTATATTCTTTTCCCTCTTTCTCTATCATACTTTCAACCCCATTCAGTCTTGCAATTCTTCGCTCCTTAAAGATGAACTATTCTCAAACTCCCAACTTAAAACTTGTATCAACAAATACTATTGTGCCAACCAGTAAAGCCATCAACAATAGATTTTAGCCTAACATTATATATAAATATTAAAAGTCACAACAGTTAAGGTTTTATTTTGAAAGTTTTGAATTTAAATGTTGAATGAGAGGGGGGTTATAAAACATAATAATTCACCAAACAAAATATATCACAACAGTATAGATTATTGTTTTAGTTTTACTCTCATAATTGATATATTGATAATGATTTGTTTTGACCTGGCATTTCAAATTTACCCATATCATATGCATTCTATAACATAATAATTCACCAATATCAAATTATTACTATGTTTTGCATGTATTGAGAGAGAAGTTTATTTTTTGAACACTGATTACTATAATATAAAGGTGAACACATATAAAAGAAATAACAACATGGTGAAGTAACCTCGAGATCTAACACAATTTCCCAAGATTGCACTAAATTTGATATATATATATATATATATATATGAACTGCCTTAATTAAGGGGTGAATCATCCAGTAACCGTGCAGTAATGCAGCATCAATACTTTATTTATTAGCTCTCTCTCCTAATAGTAAATAACTGAGATTACTCATAATTTTTCTCCTTCATGGTTTCTTTCTTATGGGACGGTGTACCCTGAAAAGTATCAAAATTTTAATTGTTAGCCTCAGCATATTAGCATAATTAAGATTAATAAAACCTTTAAAGGAAAAAAAAAAAGAAGAAGTAATTAACTAGTGTTTTAATATGCACTTTAAATTTAGGATTTTACTTTTTTGCTCACTTCTTTTCTTGACAACCAATCAAGTAAAAAAGTGAAAATAGTGGGATTTCTTTAGGGTTAATTAGTGTTTCTAGACATAGAAAAGATATTATTAAATTATAGGCTTAATGACAAATTTTGCCACTAACGTTTACATATTTTGTTAAAACGACCCTAATTGTATTTTTAAGCATTTTTTGGCCATCAACCTTTGTTCTTTTTTTCAAATTGCTTCTTTTTAACAGATTTGATGAAAGTAAAGTTAACAAAATGATGTGAAATTTCATAGTGAAAAATTTTTAATTAGATGTAATTTATTACTTAGATAACCCAATAAAATAATTATATGTGGAAAATAATAAAATAAATAAATAAATCATGAAGTTAAAAAAAAACTCTTTTATCTAAAAAAAGTTTCAAAATGAATACACACCTTTAGTATTTTCAGTTTGATTTATTAATTATTCTTTTTAAACCTCTTGTAATCATTCATTTTGAAATTCCCTTTAGATAATTACATTTATTTTCTTTAAATTAAGAGTTATTTTTTAATTTCATGTGTGATTTATTTATTTTATTATTTTTCACATGTAATTATCTTATTGGGTTACTTAAGTAATAAATTACATCTTGTCAAAAATATTCCACATCATGTTAGTTAATTTTCTAATGGTACTTTCATCAAATCTGTTAGAAAAAACAGTTTAAAGAAAAAGCAAAAAGGTTGATGACCAAAAAAGACTCAAAATACAGTTAGGACCATTTTGATAAAAAAATATAAACATTAATAACCAAAATTATCATTAAGCCTAAATTATATTACAATATGGATTTTATTATATTAGACTCATTGTTAAAGTAAATGGGAAAAAAGGTAAAAGCCCATTGAAAAGAATGAGGGTGTCTTGGACCACTCATCACTTGAGGCTTATCCCATTAATTTTCAAAAGCCCCAAAAGGAAATATGCAAATAACCTACCATTTGCCAGTCTTGAGCCCAAAACGTGGCATTAGTTTATGTAAAAGTTGGATAAATTTAAACACCACTTTCAAAAGATAAAAGAGCAAAGCAGTAACTACTTTATTACGGGGTTTTTGTTATAGTATTGGTATATATGGAATTTAAAATCGGGAAAAAGGAGGGTAAAAAATAAACAGAATGGGGTAGTGTACTTACTTCCACATTTTTTGCCAGCTTGCCTGTTCCTAATATTGCATTTTTTGGGAATGGCAATAGCAATCCCAGGCATGATCCTGGCCTGCTTTGCCAATGGTGATAACAAAATAGCACAAAGGCACCTTGGAGAGGTCCTGAGTAAGGCACCCACCTTGGCGCAGCAAGCTGGAGGAACTTTAGCCCTTGCATTCCGAGCCGCTCCCAGGCATGGGCTTAAGCTTGCTGCAGCCGACCTGATTGGGGTCCTCCCACACTCTCCTGCTGCACCTACATCACTGACCAATGCATTCAAACTTATCCAAAACAAACACAAAACAACCAGACAATAAGGTTTCAAGCTCAAAGCCATCTCTGTTACAGTCTGCGAAACTCACTCTCTTTCCACACTGATTTTGCTGACCTCCACCAATGCATATTTATACACACATTTAAAAAAAAAAGGGGGGGGGGGTTCGACCTTAGGGGTGGTGAAATTTGGGTTTAGTGCGGTGGTTGTGGGAGACTTACGTGGAAGCATTTTGTGTCTTCTTCTTCCCTTAGGTTATTCAAGATGTAATGATTAGTTGAATGTTCCCACTGAAAGGATCCATCGCTTGTTACTTTGGTTCATAAATAGAATGCTATTTCCTTGGCTTTTTTGTTAAAATTTTCTGGCATGTTCTCTTCTTCAGGTTGCCTTAGGGTAGGTGGCAGTGTGAACATATGCATCGAAGGGTTTCCGTTCTTTTTGGCATGCTTGGAGACTTTCAATAATTTGCTCCACTATGATATATTGAAATATATTAGACTATACGTGGTTTAAACTTATTAACCTACTGCTGGATATGACCTTACCTCAATAAGAAAAGCATATACATGACGTATGTGCTCTCCTATATGCTTTCATATAACCTAATTGTTTCTTAAATATCAAACCATGCATGATCAATGAAAATCAAAGCAGAAAATAATTAAAACAACATATATTTAGTGATTTCAACCAAAAATCTGAAATTAAATCAAGAGTCAAGCAAATTGGATTGCAACCTAATTATTAGTCATTATTATCCCAAAACACATTCCAGCTAAAAGAACATATATTATGGTAAGGGATTGTATGAAATTGTGATTCCATGTCATTCTTGTCACTTTCTAATGGGGGAATGACAAATCAGATTTTTCCTCCTGATTTTTTGCATTTTTAGTTGACAAGAGAAAAAAAAAGTTAAAAATCAGGAGAAAAAATCTGATTTGTCATTCTCACATTAGAAAGGGATAAATATGACATGAAATCACAATTTTATACAATCCTTTCTCCACATCTTATTACATAATTACTATTTGTTTCATTTTATGCCTTTTTTTTCTAAATTTAATATACTTTTTACTATTAAAAATAAAATATTTATTTTATAAATTATTAAAAGAATATATATTATTCACTATTACCACATTTCTAGTCTTGAGATTGATATTAATTTCTTGACAAAAATATTATAATGAAAGTTCCAACAACTGTTTAAATTTTAATGACAGTTTTGATTTTACTAATTGTTGAGTGCACTTCAATATTTTCTTTTCACTAATTGTTCTCTTTAGCTAAGGTGATTTTTTTTTACTAGTTTTTTTGTATTGTGGTTTTTTGTTTTTGTTTTTTTTTGTTTTTTTTTTTAAATTTGCTAGTTTGTGAAAGAAGTGAAACTAAGTTTTCTGGTAAATTGGTTAATGGAAGTAACTGATGGTCACGAGATTATCTAAAATTTTAACTAAGACAAGTGCACCTATCAATTGTAACTACAAGTACTTGTAATTATTGTCTTTTTATTATTTAACCGAATAATTCGAATGATCGATTAAAACTAAAATTAACTAATTTAATTAACTAACGAACACGACAAAGAACAAAACACGAAATAATCGAGTAACAACCAAGAAACGATACAATACCCAGGAAAGAATCTGTCTAGATTTAATCTTCTACCAGCAATCTAAATTACACAATTTCTTTACTTAACACATTGATCTGTAAAAATCCCTAAATTATACTAATATCTCTTTCGAGCATAAGAGCAACTAACTCTAGGTTGATTAATTGAACTAATCAAAACCCCTATTATCACATTAACTCGTGTTATTGATTCCCTTATTAGATTTGACTCTAATCCAGTAGATTTATGTCGTCCTACTTTTAGGATTGCATGCAACAACTCCACTCAATTACGCAATATCTAATTGTAAACAGAGACTATTTCACCACTGATTTAAGCACATCGACTATGGATCAATACTCTAGAAATATCAAACCAATAATTAAGCACACATAATTGAGAACAAGAAACTAAGTATTTATTGCGTAAAATAAAAATCAAACGACATAATCAATCATATGATTCATCTCCCCTAGGTATTTAGAAAATTAGTTCATGCTCGAAAATAGAAAAAATCCAAGATACAATATAACCAAAAGAAATAAAGAAACTGATGATAATCTCCTAAGAAATCAACTGGGAATCTTCAATCTTGATAGAAATCTTCTTCCAAGTCGGCTTCAATGATGCTTTTTGAGTTGTTTTCTTGAGTATTCTCTGACGACTCCCTCTTATCTTCCTTTTTTTTCATATGTACATCTTAGATTGCCCGCAAAACCTAAAAATCATGATTTTTCACTGTTCAATACACAATCTTGTGAAATTGACATGGCCTACAACAAATCCATATGGTCTGGTCGTGTGAAAAAGTGTAGCTCGTGTGGTTCCTTCAACTTGCTTCGACACTTCGATTTTTGCCCAGGTTCTCCATTAAGCATTAAAACATGAATTTAAAAGATTAGGAGTGTAAAATTCAAAATTAACATCGAAAAATCACCCAAAAAATGCAATAAGAATAAGGTTAAAACATGTTACTTTTAGCACTTATCAGTAACATTAGGCCAAATGATAATGAAATCGAGAGTAATAATTTTGGATGCATAGTTAAATTTGAGGAGATGAGTCCAATGTTGTTGCAAAGGGGCATCAAGATGCCCATTACTAATATGAATTTCCCATCCTAAAGGTATCCATCTGTTGAGAAATCTTCCCATATTGTAGTAAACATGTAATTATTTTCTATTTATTTGAATGATGAATAAATAAATTTCACATTTCACTATTATGCCTTTTGTATTTCTATTTTTCATATTTTGCATGCATAGAAAATTTGTGACAATCAAATATTTGCTCATTGATTGTCTAAGTTTAAACTTATGATAAGTGGCATTGAGAAAACGTTTATTGCGAGAAAGACAACTTACTTCAGTAGATAATCTAAACGAGTCTGTAATCCCGTAAGAGAATCAAAGTGAGCATTTGATTCAAATACTGAAAAGGATTATTATGTCGTCTACAATTCCAATTAAGGAGATTACTAGTCTTGACTATCGGGGCAGTTGACTGCACGGGTAGAGACATAGATATACTCATTTGTAGAATGATACATTGGATTAGACCCAAGATGAATTAATTCTGAATTCGTTTGTAAATTAATTTACTTGTGATATTCATGGTGTGATTTACCTAAATCCTATGTTAGTCACTGACCATGCGTATGTAACACATGTGCTTTGATATAAGTGGAGACTTATGCTCTAAAGATGATCGAGACGATAGTCGGTATGTTGGGTACGTAACTTGTGAATGGCATGGCTTTACTAGCAACAGTGGAATTCATAACTCAATTAAAGAGTTAACGATATCCTCTCATTAGCATTGTGTGGATTGATAAATATGGAACGTGCCACAGGTTGCTAGTTCTTGAACGAGCAATTTATCATAGTCATTTGTTGAAAGTGATCATATTAATCATTAAGAAGACACAATGGTGACAATGAGATAAAATAGGATTGTATTGAGTGAATGAATTTAACTCAAAGGAATTAAGTATATCATATGAGGGTAACACACACATGACGAAGTCATTGGATAAAACAGTTGGATGAATTGCTTTCGTAACGATGCTTCTGGACATTATTGCAATTACTAGAGCTTAATTGTATATGTCTGATTGATCTCTCCGTTAGGTCAACAAAAGCTCATTTGGACTGCATTTGAATTAGAAGTAAATTCTATGAGTTTGGAAATAATTTAATTGAGTTGATTTATTTGATGTGGAATTAAATTGGGTGGGTGTAAGAATTATTCAACTAGAGAATTTGATTAAAGAATTTTCTTAAAAAATTAATTTGGAAAATTTAAGTGATTTTTGGGAAAATTAATTTTGATAAAGTAAAATTAAATTAATTAAAATTAATATGATATTTTTGGAAATTAATTTTTAAGTCAAAAAATTGGCTCAATGGGTAATTGAATTTGAAAATTGGACCTAAGATTGTAAATTGGGCACGGGAACCCAAAACTGAGACCAAGACCCAAAAATTGGTTGAACCGGGCATGGTATGTGAAACCGAGTCAATGGTTCGACTGATGGCTGAACTAGACCGGTCAGACCGTCACTGGTTCGAACTGAACAGACAGAAATCGAACCAGCTAGGGGTGTCAGTGGCTACGACGGCTGCATTTCGGTGGCCGAAAAATGGTTGGCGACGGAGGGTCTTCTGTGGTTAAGCAGTGGAAGATTTACATTCGTATTGGGCCTCTACCGGAGAATTTTGATTTCAGATTAACTATTCCAAAAATAATATTATTTTAATAGATTTAATATTAAATTATATTTAATACTTATCTTAATAGTATTTTATTAATTTAATATTAAAGTGATTAAGTTTAATAATAATTGAACTCTCTAAACTCTCCCTATATAAAGAGAGCCTTAGGCAATTATTTTTCACACTTGAATTCAAGAGAAAGTTGTAGAGAGAAAATTATCTGAAGAAATTATTTTAGAAAATTTGTAGAGATATTTTTCTTATTTACAACTCAACCCAAAATTTTAGAGAAATTGCGAAATTACCTCACTGGTAATTTTTATGAAAAAATGTCTGATTTGAAACGAGCCCACACTCGACAGACATGACCTTTAGGATAATGGAGAAGACTACTCGATCAAAGCATTCATCCTAGACGAATTGAAAATGTACAATTTTAATTAAGTCTTTATTACTTTAGATATCACAACCAAGTTCTTGTTTTGGAAAAAAAATTAAAACTCTAGTTTTTCCCTAAATTTATTCGCCTGTATTTTCCAAACCTGATTTTTCAACAGTTAGTATCATAACCCGGTTGTGCTCTATCTATAAGTATAAATAGATAACCAAAATAAATATATCTTCTTCTTGAATGATTTGATTACATAAAAAGTGCCATTATTTAGATCTTATGCATGTTTTAAGTTATATGGGAATGGATGCACTATTATATATTTGTTATATAATTGTTTCTTTGTCAAGGTTATGGTTCTTAGGAAATAGACCGTGGACTATCATCTCCACGTAGGACTACTTTTTTTTTTTTAATTCATAGAATTCTTAAGAGCCGAAAATGGACATAGGACTTAAATGTAATTTTTCCAAAAGGAGTCCATGACGAGGAGAATGGAGCGATGGTGGTTGAAGACCCAATGAATGTTTTGTGGCAAAAAATTATGTAATTTTAATTTTTTTCATTTATTTTCTAGAAATAGAATCATGAAAACCTTGGCAGACGATTTTATTTTAATTACTTATCTCATTATGTATTTGTTTTATAATTATTTATAATTATTTATATTATGTAATGTTATAATTGTGATATATATATATATATATATATATATATATATGAGATGATCCACAGTTGATCGATTAAAAAAGAAGTGTGATAATGAGAAAATACATGTGTTGTATTGTTCTATTCACTTATTTAGGTTATTCGATTACTGTGAGAAGTGTGGTAATGAGAAGGTACATTTTAGGATTGGCTTTAGCTAGGAAAGGTTTGGTTTTTAAGCGGTCAAATTTGACTCACCTCATTTTCCTAGGACCGTACTTGGTGCATGGTTCACATTTACTTCTTCGGTTTTTCTCTCAAAAGAAAAACTGTGGAGAATAAAAATTGTTTGTTTTATGATTGATTGATTCTTGTGAATAAATGAATGTGAATATTATAAAATTATCATAGCATGCCATGCATATATTAGAAGCATATCATATAGATTAGGTAAGAATGCCACTATGACTATTTTATAATCATTCTTGAAATATGGGATAAAAAACATTGCATGTTATTTTAAAATATTGAGTGGGAGAAGGTGTAACACCCCTAACCCGTAACCATCGCCGGTTTAGGGTTATGAGGCATTACCGGACAATTGGAAACTTTTACAGACATTTCATATTACAGTTCATTCAATGCAATCAAAGCGTCCCTTAAATAGGTCAACAAGACCTTAATCATGCTTTAGAATAGGGACGGGACTAAACCAAACACATACGAAAATTCTCAAAAATTTAAAACTTTTTCTAAGTTACTGAGGTCACACGCCCGTGTGGGCAGGTCGTGTGTCTCCCACGGCCTCAGACACGCCCGTGTGTCTAAGCCGTGTCAAAACAGGGCATACATACTGACTTATCCACATGGCTGTGGACACGCCCGTCTGCCTCACTCGTGGTCGATCCTTACTTCCACTACACGGCTAGTCATACACTCGTGTGCTCAACTGTGTGGGCAAGGCCATTTTCAAGGCCAAATTGCCACCCACACAAGGGTCATCCCTACAAGCTCAAACAAGTAATATCCCATACACAATTGACAACCAAAATCATGTCATAAGATCAATAAATATCATCCCATTCAATCTCATCTATAATCATGCTAACTTGTATACCAAATTGCACAACTAAAACACATGTATAGCCAAGCATGATACATCCACATCTTACATTTCATATAACCATTTCATTGATCAAACATATATACTCATATTGCATCCATATACTTACCATAACCTTGACCATTTCATAGGCATGAGATTATGCCAAAACCAACATCATATAGCATAGCATCACAAACAAAACACAATCACTTATCTAGCCATATCACATGGCCACATATATTCATGTCTCAAACATACTCCAAAACAAATAGCCTATACATGCCATATTTAGCTATTTACACATTCAAAAGTACCAAAGTTGAGTTTGATAGTGTGGTGATGATCCTCGACGGTTCCCGAGCCTCTTATAGCTTTAACGATCTATAAAACAGAACAAACACTCACAAAGTAAGCTTTCCAAAAGCTTAGTAAGTCATATAACAATAAACTTAACATAAATCATTCATAAGCATAGCTATTTGAATTCATTAACATATCTTCATTTCAAGCACATAAAGAATCTCTTTGGCTCACTTGGTTTGCCATTACTTACCAATTTATCATATCTCAAGTATCTCACTTGCTCATATCTCAAACATACATATATCTCAAATGTTCCTTTGCATCAATGCACATACTTACTCACCTTTCATGCTTATACAAATCATACATATCAACGTACCTGAAACGGATGTACAATTCACATAGTAATTCATTTGTCAGACTTGCCCATTGAATCGTTTAGAACTAAATAGGATATTCAGAATGCTCGGAATTGTTGTACAATGCCAATGTCCCAGACGTGGTCTTACATGTAACCAAATATCGATGTCACTGTCCCAGACAGGGTCTTACACGAATCAATACGATGCCAATGTCCCAGACATGGTCTTACACGTAAATCTCATATCGATGCCAACGTCCTAGACATGGTCTTATACGAAATCTCGAATTAATGCCAACGTCCCAGACGTGGTCTTACATGATATCGAATATCGGACACCTATGTCATGACATACATATTCCTATCTATTCCTAGGTTCGTACGAGACTTCTCGGACATCAGTAACTTGTCGATATATTCCTCGGATTTCACATACATCTCATCTCGAGCATAATCATAGCAACCAAATTTCATAGATGCATAAATAACTCAATTCAAATACATTTATTTGTATATCGACTTATCGTAGATTCAGATATTCGATCGGATTCGGTTATTCAATAACTTTAGACTTTCCACGATTTAAGCCCGTTTTCTTTGGTTCTTGATCTATACATATTCAAATTTAATCCATTTATTCAAAAACTCATTCAATTCAATCCAAAAACACATATTTTGGGCAATTTACAAATTAACCCTCACATTTTCACATTTTGACATTTTAGTCCTTATTTCACAAAATTACAAAATACACATAATTTCATATTACCCATGCCTAGCCGAATTTTACTCATGCTTATATGAGTCCATACATTTCATTTATTTCACAATTTAGTCCCTCAAAATACTATTTTCTCAATTAAGTCCAAAATACTCAAATTCATCAAAAACTCAAAAACAAACTATGTTAATCAAACACATATCTTTCATAATTCACCATCAAACTTCACAAAATTCATGTGTTCATCAATGGCTCATTTCAAAAACATCATCAATTCACAAAATTGAAGCATGGGTTTCAAAGTACTCGAAGCAACGATTACGAAAACGTAGAAATTATCAAAAACCGAAGTCAAACATACCTTGAATCAAGCTTATACTTAGCCGAAACCTAGATGTTCTTCTTTCTTCTTTTTCTTAGCTAATTTTCGGTACAAAAGATGATAACCATGCTATTTTCATGCTTTTGTTTCATAAAATTAAACATAATTATTCATTTACAAAACTAACCTTTAATAATAATATATAAAACATATGCACACAAGGTCATTTGTGACCATTGCCGTCCACTTACTCAAATAATGGACTTATTTCCTTTTAAGGACTTCACATAATAAAGACATTAACAAATTAACACTTACACATTTAACTATCAAATTTTCATCTTATGCGATTAAGCCCTTTTTCTCAAATTAACCATACAGACGGACAAATTAACTCCCAAAAATTTCACACATGCTTAATCACATATTATAGGCACGAAAAATAATATTAAAATATTTTTCTGACTTGGATTCGTGGTCCCAAAACCACTATTCCGACTAGGGTCTAAACCAGACTGTTACAGAAGGTCCTTGAACAAGACCTACGACCTCCATTGTAACACCCAAAACTTGGCCTGGACGTCCAAACCAAGTCCAGATAATTACATCATCGATCTAAAATCTCACAGTTATAAAGCAATAACACTAAACCATTCATCATATATTATCCAGCACATGGTTAATTAAGTATGCAATTTCTCAAAACATCATATTATTGTAAAATACAGAAAGCCCTAATAGTAATTATTAAACGAAAAAGCTTGACTGAGCTCCCGCAGTGGCGACCCATTCAAGTTTGTGAACCACCTGCAATTCAGTCAGAAAATAAATGAATTTTGAACCCAGTGTATAAAAGAAGTTCATACTGTAACACACCTAACCCGTAACCATCGCCGGTCTAGGGTTAAAGGCATTACCGGACAAAACGAAACCTTTTACGGACATTTCATAATAATATTCAACTATTCAAGTCAAAGTGTCCCTTGAATAGGTCTACGAGACCTTAAACATGCTTTAGAAAGGGGCCGGGACTAAATCGAACACATACGGAAATTTTTAAAAATTTAAAATTTTTTCTAAGTTAAAGAGGTCATACGCCCGTGTGGGCAGGCCGTATGCCTCCCACGGCCTCAGACACGCCTGTGTGTCTAAGCCGCGTCAAAACAGGGCATACATACTGACTTGTCCACACGACTGTGAACACGCCCGTGTGCCTCACCCGTGGTCGCTATTGACTTGATCCACACGGCCAGTCACATGCCCGTGTATCTAGCTCGTGGTCGAGTCTGACTTGTTTTGAAACACAACCACGAAGGACACGGTCGTACTACACACCCGTGTGCTCAACCCTGTGGGCCATTATAGGCCATTTGCAAGGCCAAAAATGCCGCCCACACTTTGGGTCATTTCTACAAGCATCATACCAATTCAATTCATGCCAAAAAAACCAACTTTTCCAAGTATTCAAAAGCATTTCAAGCACACCATCTTATGTAACAATTAACTCAATATATTCACAATCATCTCCAAGTATAATTCTTCACAAACATACCATTTCATTTTAACAATCATTCATGAAACATATGCTTACTTTGCATCAACAAGCTTACCATTATTATGACCATTTCACTAGTCATCAAGCCTTACCAAATAAGGCGCCATATAACATGACTATTCATTCATAACACAACCATTTATCTAGCCATATCACATGGCTATGTACATATCTCAAACATATTCCAAAATAACTAGCTTATACATGCCATTTTTAACTATGTACACATTCAAAAGTACCAAAGTAGAGATTGATAGTGTGGTGATGATCCTCGATGATTCCTGAGCCTTTCGTAGCTTCAACATCTATAAAACAAAGTAGACACACACAAAGTAAGCTTTCAAAAGCTTAGTAAGCCATATACAAATAAACTTAACATATAAGCATTCATTATTCAAATAAAATATGAGATTACTTATGGCTCATTTGCTCATTCATAGTTCTTCTTGACTCATTTGTTTAGCCATTTACTAACCAACATATATATCACCATGTACTTCATTAGATCATAGTTCATTCATTAATATATCACATTTAACTTCATCAAATCTATACACATATCTCATATAGGTAAGTTCATATATATGTATATACTTACCATTCATACACTTACATAGTGTACATATCAAATGTAACACCCCAAACCCGGCCCATACGTTTCAACCGGATCTGGCGTGTCACGACTTGTACCTTGAAAACTTTTGCTTTGTTGGTTTTGGAAGTCATAAGTTAATTAGACATAATTTAAACAAATAGATGACATTTTAAAAATAAACTCCTTATTATTATTATTATTTGGTATAAATAAACCCCTGACATAAATTCATAAGTTGCAAATATTAAAAAAAACTACTTAGGCGAATATAAACTATGAGGCCTTATTACCTAAATATTCCCAAAATAAAGCTTAAAGGAAAACCCAAAAATAATCTATAGAAATAAAAACTTGATGGCCCCTCTAGTCCGTCTCGGCTCCCATGTCCACGATCTACTGCTCATCTGAAAATTTAAGGAAAAATAATAGGGTGAGTCACCAAGACTCAGTGTGTAAATCCCGAAAACACATAAAAGGCTTAGGCCCACAAACACATTATGAGCCCTGGCCCATACACAATGGCAACAATCATAATCACATGACAGATAATAAATGATGTAAAGCCCAACCCATCCTAGAATTCCATCCTCTACACACCAACCCGTACCAACCATCACACCTTGGGGATTTCTACAATCAACCCTCCATCCGCTACACACCAAAACGACAGTCGTACTGCCTATTCCTATCAATCAAGAATTTTAACGTGGTTTTCTACCACCGATCACCAAGTGACCTAACATTTCATTACGTGGGTTTTCTACCACCGATCACCATGTGACCAATCATTTCATTACGTGGGTTTTCTACCACCGATCACCATGTGACCAATCATGCTCTTCCCCTTTTCATATCAAACCCATCCCATGCATACATTCATGCAAAATCAGACAATATACTACCTAAGAGATTACAGTCTTTCACATACATCGATACACATAGAGAAGTTTCTATGGTTACATACCTGGCATCCTTTGCCTACCCTTTCTGGGTATCGCAACTGTTTACACAGCCCATTTTCTGACTTTTAGCCCATAACATATATATATATTCATACAGATTATTAGTGTGCTAGAGATCTACACACGACTGTTCATACAACCTCATTTTTCGGTTTTTCAGCCCCTAACAGGTATAATACAAAATAAAACTTATGTGATAAGGATCTACACATGACTGTTCATACAGCCTCATTTTTCGGCTTTTCAGCCCCTAACAGGTATAATACAAAATAAAACTTATGTGATAAGGATCTACACACGACTGTTCATACAGCCTCATTTTCCGGCTTTTCAACCCCTAACAGGTATAATACAAAATAAAACTTATGTGATAAGGATCTACACACGACTATTCATACAGCCTAATTTTCCAGCTTTTCAGCCCCTAACAGGTATAATACAAAATAAAACTTATGTGATAAGGATCTACACACGGCTGTTCATACAGCCTCATTTTCCGGCTTTTCAGCCCCTAACAGGTATAATACAAAATAAAACTTATGTGATAATGATCTACACACGACTGTTCATACAGCCTCATTTTTCGGCTTTTCAGCCCCTAACAGGTATAATACAAAATAAAACTTATGTGATAAGGATCTACACACGACTGTTTATACAACCTCATTTTTCGGCTTTTCAGCCCCTAACAGGTATAATACAAAATAAAACTTATGTGATAAGGATCTACACACGACTGTTCATACAGCCTCATTTTTCGGCTTTTCAGCCCCTGATAGGTATAATACAAAATAAAACTTATGTGATAAGGATCTACACACGACAGTTCATACAGCCTCATTTTCCGGCTTTTCAGCCCCTAATAGGTATAATACAAAATAAAACTTATGTGATAAGGATCTACACACCTGATTACCTTTATAACGAGACCCTCTAAGTCGACGCTATCCGTAGCCAACACCACCACTATCTGCCTTGAAATCCCGAAAAGAGATATGAGATTCAGGGATTAGTGTTTTCGGCTTTTAGATCTAAGAGATCTACTTACTAGAGAAGATTCGGCTACTCCCAGAGGATTCCGGCTTTTTGCGAAAATTAGGAAGAGAAGATGATTCGAAGAAATCTATAGAGATTCAGCTTTTAGAAGAAAGAAGAGAAGAGAATAATGGAGTTTTTAGCTTTTAGAAGAAAGAAGAGAATAATGGAGTTTTCGTCTTTTAGAAGAAAGAAGAGAATAATGGAGTTTTCAGCTTTTAGAAGAAAGAAGAGAATAATGGAGTTTTCGGCTTTTAGAAGAAAGAAGAGAATAATGGAGTTTTCGGCTTTTAAGAGAAAGAAGAGAAAAGAATAATGGAGTTTTCAGCTTTTAGAAGAAAGAAGAGAAAAGAATAATGGGGTTTTCGGCTTTTAGAAGAGTAATGGAGTTTTCGGCTTTTAGAAGAAAGAAGAGAATAATGGAGTTTTCGGCTTTTAGAAGAAAGAAGAGAATAATGGAGTTTTCGGCTTTTAGGAGAAAGAAGAGAAAAGAATAATGGAGTTTTCGGCTTTTAGAAGAAAGAAGAGAAAAGAATAATGGGGTTTTCAGCTTTTAGAAGAAAGAAGAGAAAGAAAACGAGGAAACCCTAACTGCCGCAAAATAAAGAAGAGAACCCTCCCTATTTATAGAAATTTCGGCACTTACCTATGAAAAATCGAAAGTGCCCTTCCTGATAACTAAATATTAATCAAATAAAAAGGGAAAATTCGGCACCCCTTTGCCATGAAGAAACTGATTTCTTCACTCCTCTAGGTGATGGAATTTCGGCCAACTCCTAGCCTTGTAGATAGCTCCCATCTTTTCTCCTTTTATCTTCCATATTATCAACTATAATATCTACATTATCTTATTCATATAAATCCTCCTATTTTTGAGCCTTGTTGCCATCCACTCCACCTAACCCAAATGCCAAAAATTAGCTAACTTAAACTAAAAGAATTGGGCTCCATGAAACTTAAATTTGGGCCCCTTATTCCCTTGTGTGGCGTCGCCTCCTTACTCCCTAAGTAGCGCCACTGACCACTGGGCCACAAGCCCATTTTGATGTTTTAAACACAGATACTACCTTTTAAACCCTATAATGCCCAAACAGATAATTTTAATCCAGGCCTCTACCTAAGCCTGAGCCCAATTTGGACCCCTAACAGTTAAATTAACACATTACACATGTTCTCCCATTAAACGCATAGGCCCAAAAATTCAGGATGTTACAGTTCTAGCCCCTTAAAGAAATTTTGTTCTCGAAATTTCCAACTAACTATTAATCGTACTACCCAAGTCTCACCACTACGCTTTCGTTGCGCACTCTAATTCTAAAGCCAAAAGAAACACTTAGTATACTATGGTAGAGTACGCACCGGTATTCGCATCTAGAGCGTCCTCGTCCCCTTGTACTCATTCTACCGATTCGCGTTTATCTGATTAGAATTTTATGAATTATTAGTTTTCTTCCACTGATTAACCCCGAACAGTCTTATGAATAGTAGTTTTAAGGGTAGTTCTTTCGAATTCGCAGTTATATCTATAATTCAGTCTCAAGTTCACATCTCCTAGTTCTAAGAAGCACATATATTCAATCATCACACATCAACATACATATAACATCCGTGAACTCACATTCCTCACATAAAGAGTATTTTCGTCATTTCACTACCCAGGGGTTTTTCCGTAGTTTTGCCCTACAGGGTATTTTCCAAAATAAAGTATCTTAGTGATTTTCTTCGAATTAGAGGTACTTTGGTACATATTTTTTTTAAAGCAAGGGTATGTTTGGAAAACAAGTTTTTTTTAAACAAAATGAGGGTATTTTGGTAATTTCCTCAAAATGGGGTATCTTGGGTTTTTTTTGCAAGCCGAGTTCTTTTGTACTTCTAGGGGTTTTCGAGTAAATTTGCAAAACTGAGGTATTTTCTAAAATCACGGTTGTTTGGAAATTTTCACAAACCAAAGGTATTTTGGAAATTTTGCCAACCAAAATGTTTCGGTAATTTCACAAATTTTGGTAGTTTTACAATTCTGGGGTATTCTGGAAAATTTTCACAAATCAAGTGTATTTTGGAAATTATACAAAACTTGGGGTATTTTGATTGCAAAATATGGTGGCTGGTCCCTTTCGGGTTTTAATTATAGATTTTGGCCTGTCAACAAATCCTCATGGCTAAGGTGAACAGTCACTATGCACCAGGTAGGATTCCAGCGAAGAGGAGGTGAGTCACTAGGACTGCTTAAGTACCAAGCTCTCCCTGATTCCAATCCTAGACATGCGTATGCCTGTTGCCACACCCTAACCCAACGACTTGTTCACGGGTTTCTTTGGATTGATTAAGTCTTATGAATTTAATGAGTTCCATCAATGCCTAACATACTATTCTACATCCATCAAGCCCATCAAACCTAACATACATCACATCAAGAGTTAGAATACTTACCTGCGTGGATCGGGTGCCGGTAGACTCGAAGGCCATATCTTCTTCCGGAATTTTTTTTCCAAATTCACATTAACTTTACAAAACATTACTAGGCCCATTTCACAGTCCAAGTTTTGAACTGGGCTCTGATACCAAATTGTAACACCCAAACCCGGCCCATACATTTCGACCGGATCTGGCGTGTCACGACTTGTACCTTGAAAACTTTTGCTTTGTTGGTTTTGGAAGTCGTAAGTTAATTAGACATAATTTAAACAAATAGATGACATTTTAAAAATAAACTCCTTATTATTATTATTATTTGGTATAAATAAACCCCTGACATAAATTCATAAGTTGCAAATATTAAAAAAAAACTACTTAGGCGAATATAAACTATGAGGCCTTATTACCTAAATATTCACAAAATAAAACTTAAAGGAAAACCCAAAAATAATCTATAGAAATAAAAACTTGATAGCCCCTCGAGTCCGTCTCGGCTCCCATGTCCACGATCTACTACTCATCTGAAAAGTTAGGGAGGGTGAGTCACCAAGACTCATTGTGTAAATCCCGAAAACACATAAAAGGCTTGGGCCCACAAACACATTATGAGCCCTGGCCCATACACAATGGCAACAATCATAATCAAATGACAGATAATAAATGATGCAAAGCCGAACCCATCCTAGAATTCCATCCTCTACACACCAACCAGTACCAACCATCACACCTTGGGGATTTCTACAATCAACCCTCCATCCACTACACACCAAAACGACAGCCGTACTGCCTATTCCTAACAATCAGGAATTTTAACCACCGATCACCAAGTGACCTAACATTTCATTACGTGGGTTTTCTACCACCGATCACTATGTGACCCTAACATCTCATTACGTGGGTTTTCTACCACCGATCACCATGTGACCAATCATTTCATTACGTGGGTTTTCTACCACCGATCACCATGTGACCAATCATGCTCTTCCCCTTTTCATATCAAACCCATCCCATGCATACATTCATGCAAAATCAGACAATATACTACCTAAGAGATTACAGTCTTTCACATACATCGATACACATAGATAAGTTTCTATGGTTACATACTTAGCATCCTTTGCCTACCCTTTCTGGGTATCGCGACTGTTTACACAGCCCATTTTTCGGCTTTTAGCCCATAACATATATATATATATTCATACAAATTATTAGTGTGCTAGAGATCTACACACGACTGTTCATACAGCCTCATTTTCTGACTTTTCAGCCCCTAACAGGTATAATACAAAATAAAACTTATGTGATAAGGATCTACACACGACTGTTCATACAGCCTCATTTTCTGGCTTTTCAGCCCCTAACAGGTATAATACAAAATAAAACTTCTGTGATAAGGATCTACACACGACTGTTCATACAGCCTCATTTTCCGGCTTTTCAGCCCCTAACAGGTATAATACAAAATAAAACTTATGTGATAAGGATCTACACACGACTGTTCATACAACTTCATTTTCCCGCTTTTCAGCCCCTAACAGGTATAATACAAAATAAAACTTATGTGATAAGGATCTACACACGACTGTTCATACAGCCTCATTTTCCGGCTTTTCAGCCCCTAACAGGTATAATACAAAATAAAACTTATGTGATAAGGATCTACACACGACTATTCATACAGCCTCATTTTTCGGCTTTTCAGCCCCTAACAGGTATAATACAAAATAAAACTTATGTGATAAGGATCTATACACGACTGTTCATGCAGCCTCATTTTCCGGCTTTTCAGCCCCTAACAGGTATAATACAAAATAAAACTTATGTGATAAGGATCTACACACGACTGTTCATACAGCCTCATTTTCCGGCTTTTCAGCCCCTAACAGGTATAATACAAAATAAAACTTATGTGATAAGGATCTATACACGATTGTTCATACAGCCTCATTTTCCGGTTTTTCAGCCCCTAACAGGTATAATACAAAATAAAACTTATGTGATAAGGATCTACACATGACTGTTCATACAACCTCATTTTCTGGCTTTTCAGCCCCTAACAGGTATAATACAAAATAAAACTTATGTGATAAGGATCTACACACCTGATTACCGTTATAACGAGACCCTCTAAGTCGACGCTATCCGTAGCCAACACCACCGCTATCTGCCTTGAAATCCTGAAAAGAGATATGAGATTCAAGGACTAGTGTTTTCGGCTTTTAGATCTAAGAGATCTACTTACTAGAGAAGATTCTGCTACTCCCAGAGGATTCCGTCTTTTTGTGAAAATCAGGAAGAGAAGATGATTCGAAGAAATCTATATAGATTCGGCTTTTAGAAGAACGAAGAGAAGAGAATAATGGAGTTTTTGACTTTTAGAAGAAAGAAGAGAATAATGGAGTTTTCGGCTTTTAGAAGAAAGAAGAGAAAAGAATAATGGGGTTTTTGGCTTTTAGAAGAATAATAGAGTTTTCGGCTTTTAGAAGAAAGAAGAGAATAATGGAGTTTTCGGCTTTTAGAAGAAAGAAGAGAATAATTGAGTTTTCGGCTTTTAGGAGAAAGAAGAGAAAAGAATAATGGAGTTTTCGACTTTTAGAAGAAAGAAGAGAAAAGAATAATGGGGTTTTGGGCTTTTAGAAGAAAGAAGAGAAAGAAAAGGTGGAAACCCTAAATGCCGCAAAATAAAGAAGAGAACCCTCCCTATTTATAGAAATTTTGGCACTTACCTATGAAAAACCGAAAGTGCCCTTCCTGATAACTAAAAATTAATCAAATAAAAAGGGGAAAATTCAGTACCCCTTTGCCATGAAGAAACTGATTTCTTCACTCCTCTAGGTGATGGAATTTCGGCCAACTCCTAGCCTTGTAGATAGCTCCTATCTTTTCTCCTTTTATCTTCGATATTATCAACTATAATATCTGCATTATCTTATTCATATAAATCCTCCTATTTTTGAGCCTTGTTACCATCCACTCCATCTAACCCAAATGCCGAAAATTAGCTAACTTAAACTAAAAGAATTGGGCTCCATGAAACTTAAATTTGGGCCCCTTATTCCCTTGTGTGGCGTCGCCTCCTTGCTCCCTAAGTGGCGGCACTGACCACTGGGCCACAAGCCCATTTTGATGTTTTAAACACAGATACTACCTTTTAAACCCTATAATGCCCAAACAGATAATTTTAATCAAGGCCTCTACCTAAGCCTAAGTCCAATTTGGACCCCTAACAGTTAAATTAACACATTACACATGTTCTTCCATTAAACGCATAGGCCCAAAAATTCAGGATGTTACATCAAACGTACCTGATTCAGTTATACATTTCACATAGCCTTTCATTTTCTTGGAATTGCCCGTTGAACCATTCGGAACCAAATAGGATACTTAGAATGCTCGGAATAGTCGTACAATGCAAACGTCCTAGACATGGTCTTACACGATATCACAAATCGAAAACCTATGTCATGACATATGTAATCCTATCTATTCCTAGGTTCGTACGAGACTTCCCGGACATTGATACCTTGTCGATACTTCCTCGGATTTCATGTACATAACATCTCGAGCATATTCATCGCAATATAAATTTCATAGATGCATAAATAATTCAATTCAAATCCATTTATTTGTATATTAACTTACCTCGGATTTGAGTAAACGAACAAATTCGACTATTCGATCACTTTCGACTTTCCGTGATCTAAATCAGCTTTCTTCGGTTCTTGATCTATACATATTCAAATTTAACTTATTTATTCACCAATTCATTCAATTTAATCCAAGAACACACATTTAGGGCAATTTACAAATTAGCCCTAACATTTTCACATTTTGACATTTAATTCCTTATTTCATCAAATCACAAAATACACAAAATTTCATGTTGCTTATGCCTAGCCGAATTTTCACAAGCTTCATAGAAGTCCATACATTTCATTTATTTCACATTTTAGTCCCTTAAAATATTATTTTCACAATTTAGTCCAAATTACTCAAATTCACTAAAAATCCAAAGACAAAACATATTAATCTAACACATATATTTCATATTTCATCACCAAACATCACAAAACTCATGAATTCATCAATGGCACATTTCAAAATCATCATCAATTCACAAAATTGAAGCATGGGTTTTGAAGTACACTAAGCAACGATTACAAAAACGTAGAAATTATCAAAAACTGAAATCGAAACATACCTTAATTGAGATGAACAAGAGTCGAATACCTAACAAGCTTTTTCTTTCTCTTTTCTTTGTATTTTCGGCACAAACAAGATGATAATGGCCATATTTTATGTTTTATTTTATTTAACTTAACATAATTTCTAATTTACAAATTTAACCTTTAATAATAATATAATATAACACATAATAGTTGGTTATAAATGTCCATTAGCCATGCTAATGGTTTAATTACAACATAAGGCCACCACATTTATAAAGACATAACATATAGGTGCTTTTAACATATGGCATGCTAATTTAGCATCTTTCACAATTAGGTCATTTTATCAAATTAAGCACCCAAACAGATAAATTAAATCACGAAACTTTCACACATGCTTAATCTCATATCGCAAGCACATGAAATAATATTAAAATATTTTTCTGACTTGGATTTGTGGTCCCGAAACCACTATTCGGACTAGGGTCTAAACCAGACTGTTACACATACAAGTGTAATACGATTGAAAGATCATTCTCGAATCCCGAGATCTGATTAAGCAATGGAAGTCTTTCCAGTTTAGATACAGAATAATTAAGTTATAGAAGCAGAAGCAATTTCAGTCTCATTTACAGAACAAATCAGTTTCATATGCAAGTTTTCCTACCCCTAGCCTTTACACATCATCTTCGGTTAACCCAACACACCAATAAGGGCATTCAACGCCCGTCCAACCCTACATACCATAGAGTTTCTGTCTGACATGTTTACAGAGTCACAACTTAACTACTAAATCAGAATGCGTCTAAGTGCTAGATTCAGAGCTATCCGCATTTTGGCTTAGTCACTAGTTCAGATCAGAGTACTTCTTCACAGTATCCCAACCCATGCATATGCAGTGTACACATATCCATATTTACAGAGTACAGTTCAATATCAGAAATAGCTATCACATTACACATACAGTTATGCTATACATATGTCAATCATAAAGCATCAGAGAGCCCCCATACAATCGAATTCAAATCATTCGTACATTGAGGAGTTCAAGGTTAGTGTCGACCACACACACGGCCTTAGAAACAATTAAGAATCAGAGTCAATTATTATGCCACACGTCCTGGACACACGCCCGAGTCTTTACCTGTGTGGTTTTGTAATAGCCCGATTTAGGGGCTAGTCGGAGCAGTGATCTCGGGATCACTAATCCGAGGTTAGAGAAAATTATTATCATGTTATTTTATGTGTTAGAGCATGATTTTAAAATTACATGAAAATTTTGGTACTTTAATTTTAGCGATTTCTTGCTTAATCGCGAAAAAAGGACTAAATCGCATAAAGTGCGAAAGTTCTATTTTTCAAGGTAGAGGTACTTAATAGCTATAGAATGTAATTTGGAGTTCTTTAAAGTAAAATTAAGCCATTTTAGAGTTCGATGGCCGGCCATATAGGAGCTAGGGAGACAAGATTTTAATGTTGGTCAAATTTGGTGGGAATTAGGTGATAAAAATGAATAAAATAAGATGAATAAAAGATGTTATCATCTTTCACTATTCATTCACCTTCATCCACCAAAATTGAAGAGAAAAATAAGGGTTTTGAAGCTCAAACTTTCAGCTAGCATATTCCCTAGCAAGTAAGTGATTCTTGAGGTTTTTATTAATGATTTTTGTACTTTTGGAGTCCTTAAAGCTTAAGCTAGCTAATGAGGGGACTAATTTATGATAGGGTTGAAAGTCTAGAGAATTGCCATGAGAGTGGTTGTGTTGTTAGCTGAGTTTTTATGGAAGATAATGAATGTTAGGGAGATGAGAAACAACTTTTGTGAAAGGTGTTAACATGAAAACACCTAAATAGGACTTGAATGCAAAGATTAAATTTGTGTCATAAATGCATGAAATAGTTGGAATGGTGAGTAGTTGTAAGATTATTAAATGTTCACCTAGACTTGTTAAAGGTAGAAATGTGATTAGAATTTATTTCTGAGCCTAGGGGCAAAATAGTAATTTTACCAAAGCATGATTACCGAAATGATTTTATTAATGTGATGATTAAAATAAGCTAAATTGTTATTATAGATCAAGAAATACGAAGCCTAGATCGAAACCAAGGCAAGAACAAAGTCGAAGACTAAATTGCATATCTACATACATTTTGAGTACCGAGGTAAGTTTGTATGAATTTAAGGTTTCACATGTATTTTCAATAATTTGATTATTATGTTGTATAATATACACTATTTTCATGAAGTTATGATTAATGGTTTATTGATAAGAAAGTGAATGAGAGTATGTAAGAGGACGTCCCGGTTGAAGACTCAGAATAATGAGGAATACTAATATCACAGCATGAGACAAGGAAAGCCCGTGTAAGACCATTTTTGGGACATGGCATAAGGAATGTAGGTCCCGTGTAAGACCATTTTTGGGACATGGCATCGACACCGAACGTAGATCCTGTGTAAGACCATGTCTGGGACATGGCATCAGCATCGAATAAGGAAGGTCTCGTGTAAGACCATGTTTGGGACATGGCATCGACACCATATGAGGAAAGGTCTAGTGTAAGACCATGTCTGGGACATGGCATCGACACCATATGAGGAAAATCTCGTGTAACACCATGTCTGGGACATGGCTTTGGCACCAAAGGAAGATTTCGTGTAAGACCATGTTTGGGACATGGCATCGGATCAAGTTAAGGAATCTCGTGTAAGACCATATCTGGGATATGACATTGGCATCGAGGTACATGGTTGATGAGATTGAGTATCCTCTGTTATTCCGGGTAATTCATCGAGCAAAATAGCCAAGTATGAAAGAGGTAACAAGAAAGTTAAGCAAGTAGAGTTGGTAACAAGCTAAGTTGTTCAAAGTTGATAAAGAGTTTCATTCAAGTTAAGAAAGTTGAAGATTGAATTTATGTTTGTATTAGCAAAATATACTAATTTATGTGATTAAGTGATACAGGTGCAATGAGTACATTCCAAGTATGTAATTATTATGTATCATGTGATGAGTATGAATAAGTATGAGTAAGTAAGCCCAAGCACTTAAAACTCAAGTTGTATTTGTCTCTTGATGGATGAGTTATATTAAGCAAATATAATTGCTATATGAATTTCATGCAAACTTACAGAGCTATATGGCTTACTTCTTTCATTTCTTTCTTTCCTTGTAGTTACGCCATGCTAAATTGGGGGATCATAAATGTCGGAGCTCGGATCACACTATCGGCCATTATTTTTGTATAGCAAAGTTAATTAATTTTGAGTATGGCATGTATAGGTGTTTGATCATTTTGGTCATGTCATATTGTGAGCTAAAGGCCTGGTTAGTAAGATTTTGCATTCTTTTGTATATGGCCATTAGAAATTGGTCCATATTTGTTAAGTTATATACCTTTTCATGATGATAAGTTTATACATTTAAGTTATTGTAATGGATGGAATAATTGAGTTGTTTGAGATAGTATAAGTGTTTATGATTCAGGGTGGCAATTGGCTTGGAAAATAGCCTTATAATTGTCCACACAGGTAGACACACGGGTGTGTGTCTAGGCTATGTGTGACACACGGTCAGCCCCATGGACGTGTGCCCAGGCTGTGTGAATTCTGCACATTAATTGTGGAATTTAATTCGACACACGGGCTAGGGACACGGGTGTGTGCCTTGGTCGTGTGACCTTAGTGAGTTGATGACGTCATAATCAGAGAGCTCCACGGATAGAGGACATGAGCTTGTCAAGGTCGTGTGAAGGACACGGGTTATAGATACGGGCGTGTGCTCAGCCGTGTGAAGTAAGTCAGTGTCGACCACAGGTGTCGAACACTGGCATGTCTTTGGGGCACACAGGCGTGTCCCTTGGATAACACGGGCGTGTGGCCCCTGTTTAGGCAAAATTTTTAAGAAGCACAAAAGTTTTCGGTTAAGTCTCAAAACTTTCTGGAAGTATGTTTAAGGCCTCGTAGGCCCATGAAATGTATGTTATTAGTAAGAAAGAAAATTTTTAAGTTGTAACAAAATTTTATAGCCGATAATACAAGTTCAAGTGAAGTTAAGTACGATAACGCCTCGTATCCGGATCCGGTGTCGGACCTGGGTAAGGGCTGTTACATTTAGTGGTATTAGAGCTACAGTTTAGTTGATTTTCGGACTAACATAACGTAAGTTTAAGTCTAGCTTGGTAAGGGTGTTTATATAATGATAGTGTGACGACTCCTGACAATTTGAATTGTATTTTCATTTTATAGTAAATGGATCTCGAAAGAGCTGTGGCGGATGATGTAGAAAGTAATGTGCCGGCTCCTGCCGAAGGGACGGTGCCAAATGGAAGTGAGAATAGACCTACGACAGTAAGTCAGAGAGGAGGAGAAGAGGCTAGGGAAGCCTTTCTCCACATGATGAATGCTTGGTATACAGAGTTCGTTCGTACGAACCCGAATGCACAACCCCCTCCACCCCTGCCTATTCCTCAACCTACCCCTGTAGCCCTTCAAGTGGCAGAAGTGGTAAGAAGAGAAAAGCCTCCAGTAGATAGAATTCAGAAGTAAGGAGCTGAGGAATTTCAGGCTAGAAAAGATGATGATTCGAAAAGAGCTGAGTTCTGGCTTGAAAATACCATCCGGGTATTTGATGAATTATCGTGCAGACCTGAGGAGTGCATGAAATGTGTAGTTTCTCTTATGAGGGATTCTACTTATCAGTGGTGGAACACCCTTGTGTCAGTTGTACCAAGGGAAAGGATCACGTGGGAGTTTTTTCAGGAAGAATTCAGGAAGAAGTACATAAGTCAAAGATTTATTGATCAGAAAAGAAATGAATTCTTAGAATTGAAGCAAGGTAAGATGTCAATAAATGAGCATGAGCGCGAGTTTGTAAGACTCAGTATTACGCTCGAGAGTGTGTATCCACTGAAGCCATCATGTGCAAGAGATTTGAGGACGGACTAAACAAAGACATTAAGTTGTTTGTTGCTGTCCTAGAGTTGAAGGAGTTTGTAGTGTTGGTGATTGGGCTTGTAAAGCCGAAGAATTAGTAAAAGAGAAGAAAAGCTGAGATGGAGTCTCGCGACTCAAGAAAGAGATAGTGGAATAAGTCATTCCAGTCTTCGTCCAAGAAGTCAAGGGATTTTTCCACCTGATCAGCTACTTCCGCCGGGTTTTCAAGCAGAGGCAAGAGTAAACAGTATTCATGGAGTAAGGCTCAGACTACTTCAGTCGCTGGTGTCAGGAACGTTCGAACTAATAGACTGAAATGCCCACAGTATGGCAGACGACACCCAGGTGAATGTCGAGCACATGAAAATGCTTGTTTCAAGTGTGGTTCCCAAGATCATTTCATAAGAGAATGTCCTGAGATGATGAATGAAGAGAAAGCTCAGAGTGCGAGGTCCAGGAGCGTTGTTAGAGAAAGACCATAGAGGAACCTTGGAAGTGGAGCGAGCAGTAAAGGTAACCCCAGAGAGCAGGCTGTGAAACCTGAGGGTAGGGCACTTGCAAGGACTTATGCTATTCGCGCTCGCGAAGAGGCATCTTCTTCTGATGTTATTACGGGTACCTTTTCTCTTCATGATACTAAAGTTATTGCTTTAATAGATCCTGGATCTACCCACTCATACATTTGCATGAAATTAGTATCTAGTATGAGTATGCTCGTAGAGTCCACAAAGTTTGTGATAAAGGTGTCCAATCCACTAGGTAAAAGTGTGCTAGTTGATAAAGTATGCAAAGATTGTCCTTTGATGATTAGAGATTATTACTTTAAGGCCAACCTCATACTATTTCCATTTGATGAATTTGATATTATTCTTGGTATGGATTGGTTAACCACTCATGATGTGATAGTAAACTGTGGAAAGAAATATATTGAGTTGAGATGTGAAAATGGGGATACCATTCATGTTGAATCAAATGAATAAGATAGGTCACCGGTGGTGATCTCTCAGATGATGGGTCAAAGGTATATAAGAAAAGGGTATGAGGCGTATCTTGCTTTTGTGATGAATGGAAAAGAAACTGGATTAAAGATTGAGGCAGTGCCGATAATAGGTGAGTACTCAGATGTTTTTCCCGAAGAATTGCCAGGATTGCCTCCGATTAGAGAGGTTAAGTTTGGCATCGAGTTAGCTCCCGGTATTGTACCGATGTCAATTGCTCCTTATAGGATGACTCCAACTGAGTTGAAAGAATTAAAGGCACAATTGCAAGATTTAATGGACAAAGGTTTCACTAGGCCAAGTTGTTCTCCATGGAGTGCTCCAGTATTATTTGTGAAAAAGAAAGATGGCTCTGTGAGATTGTGCATAGAATACCGACAGCTTAACAAAGTAACAATAAAGAACAAGTACCCATTGCCAAGAATCGACTTCGATCAACTAAAGGGAGCCACTATGTTCTCCAAGATAGACTTGAGGTCAGGATACTATCAGTTAAGAGTAAAGGACTCTGATGTGCTGAAGACTGCTTTTCGAACGAGGTATGGGCATTATGAATTTTTAGTTATGCCATTCGGTTTGACAAATGCTTCTATGGTGTTCATGGATTTAATGAACCGCATTTTTTGGCCATACCTAGACAAGTTTGTTGTTGTTTTTATTGATGATATACTGATATATTCCTGGGATGAGAGTGAGCATGCCGAGCACTTAAGGATAGTTCTACAGATTTTGCGAGACAATCAGTTGTATGCCAAGTTTAGCAAAAGTGAGTTTTGGCTTAGGGAGGTTGGATTTCTGTGACATATTGTCTCGGGAGATGGAGTCCGAGTTGACCCAAGTAAGATATCGGCTATTGTGGATTGTAAACTACCGAAAAATGTATCTGAAGTTAGAAGTTTTCAAGGCCTAGCTGGCTACTACAGGTGATTCGTCAAGGGGTTTTCCATGATAGCGACCCCAATGACAAAATTGTTACAGAAAAATGTAAAGTTTGACTGGACGGAAAAATGCCAACAGAGTTTTGAGAAAATTGAAGGCAATGTTGATAGAGGCTCCAGTCCTAGTGCAACCTGAGTTGGGAAAAGAAGTCGTGATTTACAGCGATGCCTCCTTAAACAGATTAGGCAGTGTACTTATGCAAGAAGGCCAGGTGATAGCATATGCCTCCAGACAGCTAAAGCCTCATGAGAAGAACTATCTGATGCATGACTTGGAGTTGGCTACCATAGTTTTTGCACTGAAGAATTGGAGACACCATTTGTATGGTGAAAAATGTCAGATATTTACCGACCTCAAAAGTTTAAAGTACTTTATGACTTAAAAGGAATTGAACTTGAGGCAGCGAAGATGGTTAGAGTTGATAAAATATTATGAGTTGGTTATTGATTACCATCCGAGAAAGGCGAATTTAGTCACCGATGCTTTAAGTAGAAAATCCCTATTTGCATTTAGGGCTTTGAATACACAGGTGACCTTGATAGAAGATGGTTATATTCTAGCTGATTCGAGGGCTAGACCGATGTTTCTTCAAGAGATCTATGAAGCTTAGAGTGCTGACAGTGACTTACAAGTCAAGAGAGCTCAGTGCGAGTCAGGCGTTGAGTCTGATTTTCGAGTTAATTCTGATAGATGTCTGATGTTCAGAGATAGAATTTGTGTACCAAGGAATGATGAGCTTATTCGGAGGATTTTGCATGAGGCATATAGCGGATGTTTAACTATACATCCAGGTAGCACCAAGATGTATAATGGCTTGAAGCAACAGTATTGGTGGTCGAATATAAAGAAGGATATTTCAGAGTTTGTGTCGAAATGCTTAATTTGTCAGCAAGTAAAGGCTGAACACCAAGTACCTTCAGGCCTGCTTCAGCCTATTATGGTTCCTGAATGGAAATGGGACCGTATTACTATGGACTTTGTAACGGGTTTGCCATTGACACCAAGCAAGAAAGATGTTGTATGGGTTGTAGTCGATAAACTTACGAAGTCAGGCCATTTCATACCTGTGTGAGTTGACTACTCACTAGACAAGTTGGCAAACTTGTATGTTTCAGAGATAGTAAGGCTTCATGGAGATAGTAAGGCTTCATGGAGTGCCCAACCTTTTCACTGGTAAGATTTTCGGGGACAAAAATCCTTAAGGGGGAGAATTGTAACAGCCCGATTTAGGGGCTAGTCGGAACAGTGATCTCGGAATCACTAATCCGAGGTTAGAGAAAATTATTTTCATGTTATTTTATGTGTTAGAGCATGATTTTAGAATTACATGAAAATTTTGGTACTTTAATTTTAGCAATTTCTTGCTTAATCGCGAAAAAAGGACTGAATTGCATAAAGTGCAAAAGTTCTATTTTTCAAGGTAGAGGTACCTAATAACTATAGAATGTAATTTGGAGGTCTTTAAAGTACAATTAGGCCATTTTGGAGTGTGATGGCTGGCCATATAGGAGCTAAGGAGACAAGATTTTGATGTTGGTCAAATTTGGTGGGAATTAGGTGATAAAAATGAATAAAATAATATGAATAAAAGATGTTATCATCTTTCACTATTCATTCACCTTCATCCACCGAAAATTGAAAAGAAAAATAAGGGTTTTGAAGCTCAAACTTTCAGCCAACATATTCCCTAGCAAGTAAGTGATTCTTGAGGTTTTTCTTAATGATTTTTGTACTTTTGGAGTCCCTAAAGCTTAAGCTAGCTAATGAGGGGACTAATTTATGATATGGTTAAAAGTCTAGGGACTTGCCATGAGAGTGTTTGTGTTGTTAGCTGAGTTTTTATGGAAGATAATGAATGGTAGGGAGATGAGAAACAACTTTTGTGAAAGGTGTTAACATGAAAACACCTAAATAGGACTTGAATGCAAAAATTAAATTTGCGTCATAAATGCATGAAATAGTTAGAATGGCGAGTAGTTGTAAGAGTATTAAATGTTCACCTAGACTTGTTGAAGGTATAAATGTGATTAGAATTTATATCTGAGCCCAGGGGCAAAATAGTAATTTTGCCAAAGTATAGGGGCAAAATAGTAATTTTGCCAAAGCATGATTATCGAAATGCTTTTATTAATGTGATTATTAAAATGAGCTAAATTGTTATTATAGATCAAGAAATACAAAGCCCGAATCGAAACCGAGACAAGAACAAAACTGAAGACTAAATTGCATAGCTACATACATTTTGAGTACCGAGGTAAGTTTGTATGAATTTAAGGTTTCACATGTATTTTTAATAAATTGCTTATTATGTTGTATAATATACACTATTTTCATGAAGTTATGATTAATGATATATTGATAATAAAGTGAATGAGAGTATGTAAGAGGAAGTCCCGGTTGCAGACTCAGAATAATGAGGAATACTAATATCACAGCATGAGACAAAGAAAGCCCGTGTAAGACCATGTTTGGGACATGGCCTCGACATAAGGAATGTAGGTCCCATATAAGACCATGTCTGGGACATGGCATCGACACCATATGAGGAAAGGTCTCGTGTAAGACCATGTCTGGGACATGGCATCAACACCATATGAGGAAAGTCCCGTGTAAGACCATGTCTAGGACATGGCTTCGGCACCAAAGGAAGATTTCGTGTAAGACCATATCTGGGACATGGCATCGACATCAAGTGAAGGAATCTCGTTTAAGATCATATCTGGGATATGGCATTGGCATCGAGGTACATGGTTGATGAGATTGAGTATCTGATGACGTCATAATCAGAGAGCTCCACGAATAAAGGACATGGACGTGTTAAGGCCGTGTGAAGGACACGGGTTATAGACACGGGCTTGTGCTCAGTCGTGTGAAGTAAGTTAGTGTCGACCACGGGTGTCGAACACAGGCATGTCTTTGGGGCACACGGGCGTGTCCCTTGGATAACACGGGCGTGTGGCCCCTGTTTATGCAAAATTTTTCAAGAAGCACAAAAGTTTTCGGTTAAGTCCCGAAACCTTTCAAAAGTATGTTTAAGGCCTCGTAGGCCCATGAAATGTATGTTATTAGTAAGAAAGAAAATTTTTAAGTTGTAACAAAATTTTATAGTCGATAATACAAGTTCAAGTAAAGTTAAGTACGGTAACGCCTCGTATCCGGATCGGGCGTCGGACTTGGCTAAGGGGTGTTACAGGTTTACATGGCCTGGACAGATGCCTGTGTCCTCTGCCTGTGTGGTTCTAAAACATAAACTGTGAGTTATATGACCTAGACACATGCCTGTGTCCTTACCTGTGTGCCTCACATGTCCTGGGCACATGCCCATGTCCCTGGCCGTGTGGTCCTAAGTCACAAATAGAGAGTTGCATGTCCTGGACACGCGTCCGTGTGTCACCAAGATAATGAACAGTGAGCTACACGGCCTAGATACACACTCACGCCCTTTGGCTATGCGAAACCTGCACTAATATGGCCACACACGGCTTGGACACACGCCCGTGTGGCCTCAAATCGATGAACAGTGAGTTACACGCCCAACCACATTGCCTGGGCACATGCCCATGTCCCTGGCCGTATGGTCCTAACTCACAAACAGAGAGGCACATAACCTAGGCACATGCCCATGTGACACCAAGACAATGAACAATGAGTTACACGGTCTAGACACACGCCCGTGTGCCTAGCCTGTGTGGCTCCAAATCGATGAACAGTGAGTTACATGGCCAACCACATGGCCTGGACACACGCCATGTGCCCGGCCGTGTGGCGTCAACAACCACCATTTTTGATGATCAAAACTCACAAAATTAAGGTTTTCGGCACGCACCTAGTCTCGTTTTGATGGAAAAACAACGCAGAGACTACTCAGAGCCTAATTAACCAATCAGCAATCAATCAATTGTCTAAAATGACTAGATAACGCAAATGTTAACACTCAATCAATTATGTCGAATAAATTGACACCAAAAAACTTTCAACAACGAACGCTTACCAATGATCTGTCGAACTAATTTGTAACAACACGCGAAGGATTACCCTCCTTTGAATTCACGCCTAAAGACAAGATTACCGACTAATTAACAATGAATTTACATACAGTAATCGAAGAATTCCCAATTCAATTACATAAACGGAAACTAACAACTTTGCAGAACTTAAATGAAAATTTTCTAACAACTCTTCAAATCACTTAGGACTCTTAATACTTCGACAACCACTTACCGAATGCAATCAAAGAACTCATTTGAAAGAGGAAAAAGAATAAAAATGAAAAAGAAGGAAAAAGAAAGAAAAAAAAAACAAAAGAAGAAAGGGAAGGGAAGAAATTGACGTTAAAAATATTTATTAACTAACTATCATCCTCATACCAGCATTTAGCAAAATTTTTCTAACGCATATGATAGGGCTTGAACTTAGAACCAGGCAGAATATAGATAGATGCTTAACTAGTGAACCATCAAGCTCATTCTTGACACAAATTTACACAGAATTGCACTTAACTACATAACACATGGATATTGGTTGCTTTAAAGTAACAAAACTTTTAACGATGCAACTCTAACTCCAAACCTTAAACACAATAGCAGAACATAGAGCTACAGAAATATAATTTTAATTACTGCAGATTCTCACAATTAAATTCTAAAATTTTGAGGCGTTACACCTTTCTCCTCCTAAAAAAATTTTTGACCTCGAAATTTACCTGACTCAAATAGATACGGATAATGCCGTCAGATCGATTCTTCTGGTTCCCACATGGCCTCTTTAGTACCATGGTTCTGCCATAGAACTTTTACTAGAGGAACAATTTTCTTCCTCAATACCTTAACATCACGTTCCAAGATCTGGGCAGGTTTCTCCTTAAATGTTAAATCCGGTCGCAACTCAATCTCATCTACAGGAACAATGTACGACGGATTAGATAGATACCGTCTCAACATCGAGACATGAAACACATTATGAGTTCGTTCTAACTTTGATGGTAATTCTAATTGATACACGACAGGTCCAACATATTTCAAGATATAGTAAGGTCCAATGAACCTCGGGCTGCCCTTGCGTCCAAATCAAAGAACCTTTTTCCAAGGTGATACCTTCAGAAACACCTGATTACCTACAGAAAACTCAATATCTTTTATTTTTAAATTAGCATAAGAATTCTATCTATCAGAAGCGGATTTTAGATGATCATGAATCATTTTCATAGTGCTCTCAGTTTCAGAAACTAGCTCGGGACCCAATATCTAACGTTCACTTAATTCGGTCCAACATAGAGGAGTACGACACCTATGACCATACAAGGCCTTGTAGGGTGCCATCTGAATACTAGACTGGAAGCTGTTATTGTATACAAATTCAGCCAACGTTAGATAATCTTTCCAACTACCCTGGAAGTCGATTACACAACCCCAGAGCATATCCTCTAAGATTTGGATAACTTGCTTAGACTGTCCGTCAGTTTGAGGGTGATACATAGTGCTAAAATTAAGTCGGGTGCCTAAAGCCTCATGAAGTTTCTTCCAGAACCGAGATGTAAATCACATATCTCTATTAGAGATAATTGAGACTGGAACTTCATGTAGTCTCACAATTTCGGCAATATACAATTTAGCTAACTTCCGTAGGGAATAAACTATTCGGATAGGTATTAAGTGAATAGATTTGGTCAATCGATCAACGATGACCCAAATCGAATCTTTCTTAGTGGGGGTTAAAGGCAACACACTAACAAAATCTATCGTAACCTACTCCCACTTCTACTGAGGAATTTTAACTGGTTGAAGCAGATCGGAAGGCAACTGATGTTCAGCCTTAACCTTTTGGCACGTCAAACAGTGGGACACAAAAGCGACTACCTCCTGTTTCAATCCGGGCCACTAATAAAGTTCTCAGAGGTCCCGATACATTTTGTCCCCACTAAGGTGCCTAGCATAGTGGCTACTATGCGCCTCCTGTAGGATCGACTGTCTCAACTCTTTATCATTTGTTACGCAAATCTGACCTTTGAAACAAAACACATTATCGCTGTTCAAGTTGAAATCAGAAGTCTTGTTCGAACCAACATGTTGCAATCGCTGAACTAGTGACTCATCGCTCAACTATTTAGCTCGAATTTGCTCAACCCAAGTCGGTTTAACCTGGAATTTAGCTAACAACCCACCATCCTTCACCAAACTCAGACGAGCTAACGTTGCTCTCAGATCAGTCATCGTTCTACGGCTAAGGGCATCAACTACCACATTAGCCTTACCTAGATGGTACTCTATCGTGCAGTCATAATTTTTAAGTAATTCAACCCACCTGCGCTGCCGAAGATTTAACTCTTTTTGAGTTAATAAATATTTGAGACTATTGTGATCGGTGTAAATGATACAGCTTTCACCATACAGATAGTGTCTCTAGATCTTTAGAGGAAACACGACTACAGCTAGCTCAAGATCGTGCGTAGGGTAGTTACCTTTGCATGTCTTAAGCTATCGCGACGTGTAAGCGACCACCTTACTTTCTTGCATAAGCACACATCCTAACCCGACATGCGACACATCACTGTATACCACAAATTCTTGACCCGGTTTTGATTGAACCAAAATAGGGGCCTGTGTCAGAAGGTACTTAAGCTTATCGGAACTAGACTATTATGCTTCAGACCACACAAATAGAGTATTCTTATGCAGCAGCTTCGTTAGAGGTGACGCAATCAAAGAAAATCCCTCAACGAACCTTCGGTAATAACCTGCTAAACCCAGGAAACTACGAAGCTCAACTATATTTTCCGATTGCTTCTACTCAACTATAGCTTCTATTTTCTTGGGATTGACTCAGATCCCTTCCACAGTTACCACATGACCTAGAAAAACAACTTCCTGGAACCAAAACTCGTACTTACTGAACTTAGCATACAACTATTTTTCTTGGAGTATCTAAAGTACAATGCGAAGGTGAGTATCATGCTCAAACTCAATTTTAGAATAGATCATGATGTCGTCGATAAAAACCATTACAATTGGTCCAAGTACGGTTGGAACACCCTGATCAGTCGTAGAAGCTCGAGTTTATATTCAGCCATCGATCAGTAGCCCTAAACTAGGCTCATAAACTCACGTCGACGAGCCTCAACATAACTCACCCCCACATACTTACCCTGGAAGGCATTCTTGAAATAATCCCAGTTAACCTGTTTGGGCTGAGCACCTTGCTCAACTGTCAACCACCATTGATAGGCTTCGTCCTGGAGTAGAGACATAACACCCCTTAATTTCTTAGTGGGAGACTGTCAAGATCAGTCATAATACGCTCGGTAACCTCGAGGCAATATTTAGTAACAATAGGAGTGACCCCTATGATGCCCCTGAACAATTCTTCCCCATTCGACCAGAGTCACTCAGTAACCAACCTTCAGCCTCCAAATCGCAAATGAGTCCCTGTGACCCTCTCCAGCGCTCGAATTATGGCCTGAGATCGTGCATTGTCCCCAGCCGCCGGAGTCTGGGACTCCGTCTCAATAGTGGGAGTACCAACTATCTCGCCGGTTTCCAAGTTGGGCATACTACCCATAGAGGATGAGTCCGTTCGAGCTCCTTCTCGGCGTCCTTGCTGCCCCCGAGTACGACGTCCATGACTACCACGTAAACTCATTACGGTAATCTAGCTACAATGTTTGAGAGCACAGATCAGTTCAGACATCCAACAGGATGATTTCACTAGCTCACATCAAATCATTTAACTAGACAACAGTTTAGGTAATACAATCATTATAACAGGAAATACATACTTACAGGGCCAGCGTTGGAGGCTCAGTCATCCGCTAAAGTTTCAGTTTCCAGATTAAATAAGTTATCACCTAACTATTTTTATCACATAGTATGAGCCCAAACACAGTCCGAGTGTTAACTAACTTGGATCTGATACCATTAAATGTAACACCCAAATCCCGTCCTAGACGTCCATACCAAGTCCACATAATTACATCATCAATCTTAAAATCTTATAATTATAACACAATAATACTAAACCATTCATCATATATTATTCAGCACACGGTTAATTAAGTATGCAATTTCCCAAAACATCATATTATCATAAAATACTGAAAGCCCTAATAGTAATTATTAAACAAAAGGCTAAAGCTTGACTGAGTCCCGCAACACCGATCTATTCAAGTTTGTGAACCACTTGCAATTCAATCAAAAAAAATGAGTTGTGAACTTAGTGCATAAGAGAGGGCTCATACAAGTGTAATGCAATTGAAAGATCATTCTCGAATCCTGAGATCCGATTAAACAACGGAAGTCATTCCAAGTCAAATACATAACAGTTCAGTTATAGAAGTAGAAGCAAATTCGATTTCATTTATAGAACAGATCAGTTTCATATGTAAGTTTTCCTACCCCCATCCTCTACACACCATCTTCGGCCAACCCAACACACCAACAAAGGCATTCAACGCTCGTTCAATCATAAAGGACACATCTGGTTTCGTTTAGACAAAAAATAATGCGGAGACTACCCGAAACCTAATTAACCATTCAGCAATAAATCAAGAAACTTTCAACAATGAACGCTTACCGACGATCTACAAAACTAATTCGTAACAGCACGCGAAGGATTACCCTTCTCCAAATTCACGCCTAAAAACAAGATTAACGACTAATTAACAACCAATTTACATACAATAATTGAAGAATTCCTAATTCAATTATGTAAATGGAAACTAACAACTTGGCAGAACTTACACGGAAATCATCTAACAACGCTCCGAATCACTTAGGACTCTTAATACTTCAACAGTCACTTACGGAGTGCAATCAAAGAACTCACTTGAAAGAGGAAAAAGAATAAAAATAAGGGAGGAAAAATAAAGAAAAAAAACAAAAGAAGAAAGTGAAGGGAAGAAATTGATGTTAAAAATATTTATTAACTAACCATCATCCTCATACCAGCATTTAGCAAAATTTTTCTAACGCATATGATGGGACTCGAACTCGGAACGAGACAGAATACCGATAAGTGCTTAACTAGTGAACTAGCAGACTCATTCTTGACATAGATTTACATAGAATTGCACTTAACTACATAACACATGGATACTAGTTGTTTTAAAAGTAACAAAACTTTTAATGATGCAGCTCGAACTTCAGACCTTAAACACAATAGCAGAACACAGAGCCACAGATGCATAATTTTAATTACTGCAGATTTTCACAATTTAATTCTAAAATTTTAGGGTGTTACATCCATTGATTGTCCCTAAATGACATCATGATAAAGTTTTAAGTCGGTTCCTACCATGGTTACACTCTAAGGTAAACTTTATCATATGGGTTCACTGGATGCCATTTCTTTTTAGGGACAACTATTCATGCATGACTCTCAGTGAGATTGTCCCAAGATGACTCACAAATGAAATTGTATTCATGATGGGTGTTGAGTCAATGTTTACACACTTAAGATCTTCTCTTATTAAATAGTTTCCCAAGAAACGATATTTAAACTAGAGATAATGGTCAAACGTTAAATGGTCGTTGGTTCGTGTAGAGTCTTGAGAATTAAGATTCACGAACTAATTGGATGTAATCTTTTTTTGCTAGTTAATTATGGGACCCTAAAGTGACATGGTTGATGGGTGTAAGGATGATTATAGAAACGAAAAAATGTTTTTTTCAAGGTTTTAACACAAGATGCATGCATCATATTGCATACTTGATATGTTGCTGAAATTAAAATTTTTACTTAATAAAAAGATAGTAATTAATGAATCTGTAACACCTTTAACCCGTTTTCATTGCCGGAATAGGATACAGGATGTTACCAGTCAAGTGAGAACAATTTATAATAGTTTAATTCAATAATCAATTAAATCTGTAATTACATGTAATATTCAGCATGAACGAGAACATTTAGCTTTGTGTCTTAAATTGAGTTTTCAAAGCTCTAGAAATAAGTTACGAACGTTTAGGGGCCAAATCGAAACAAATCAGAACATTCAGAAAAAAATTGAAAATTTCAAAACAGGGGTCACACGACCGTGTGGCCAGGACGTATGGTGCAAGGCACAGTCGTGTAGCGCACCGTGTGCTAGCCCGTGTAACATTTGAAATGCCATCAAACGATTATTCCATAGGCTGTGTGTCAGCCTGTGTGAAAAGTGCACCTATTCAATGTTGAAACACTTTCTGGGCACACACCCATGTGGACTGCCTGTGTGCATCACACGAACGTGTGACAGCCCATGTCCCAGGCATTGTGTGTCCAAAAATGACAAATTTTGTAACAGCCGGATTTTGGGGCTAGTCGGAATAGTGGTTTCGGAACCACCAATCCGAGGTAGGAGAAATTATTTTTAATATATTTTAATATTATTTTATGTGTTATATCATGATTACATGAGTGCATGAAAATTTTGGTGAATTAATTTTGGTGATTGTATGCTTAATTGCTAAAAAGGACTAAATCACATAAAGTGCGAAAGTTTTATTTTACTATTTAGAGGTGTCAAATAGCTATAGAACTTTAAATTGGATGTCTTTAAGGTGCAATTAGATCTTTCTAAGGTTGATAGCCGACCATAGGGACAAGAAACTTTAATTTGGTCAAGATTTGGTGGATTAGGTGACTTAATGGAATAAAATAAAATAAAACATAAAAAGGTATCATCTTTTTTCTATCACTTTCTTCCTCCACCAAAAATACCAATAAGAGTAGGGGTTTGAAAGCTTGAAATTTTCAGCAACTTGATCTCCTTGCAAGTAAGTGATTTTGGTGGTTTTTCTTGATAATTTTTGTACTTTTGGGGCCCTTGTAGCATAATTTAGCTAATGAGGGGACTATTTTGCAAAATGGTTGAGATTCTAGGGTTTTTCCATGTGAATATTTATGTTGATTTCTGAAATTTTATGGAAGAAAATGAATCTTGGGTGTTAAATACACAATTTTTATGAAAGGTGTTTCCATGAAAACACATAAAAGGACCTTTTTGTAAAGGTTGTAAAATAGGTGGTAAATGTGTGTGATAATTGAAATTGTGAGTTTCTATAAGAGGGAATGCGAATCGGCTTGGCTTGGGTGTGTAAAAAATGAACACATTTCATTTTACGAGCCTAGGGGCAAAATAATAATTTTTGTAATAGTCTAGGGGCAAAACGGTAATTTTGTCAAAATAGGAATTTTGGAGTAATTTGATCAATGTGATTATCTAATAAACTAAATATGTCGTTATAGATCAAGAAGAACGTGGAATCAACCTTGACCGAGGAAAAGACAAGGTTTCGAACTAAGTTTGCAAATTGACATATTTTGTATCGATGTAAGTTTATGTGTAAATGATACATCCTTTTTACTTATGTTTTACATATTAATGCATAGTGTGAAATGTAAATGAATGTTATGGAAATCTATTAGAATGATCTAAAGTGAGGAAATTCTCAGATGAACCTTCGGGATAGGAAAAGGATACAGATAAACCTCCGTGTTTATATTATTATTGGTGGGCTGTGTACGATACCATTGTATTCATTATTGTTCGTGGGCTGTGTGCGATACCACCGTAGTTATTAATGTTGGTGGGTTGTGTGCAATGCCACCTTGTTATTTATTAATGGTGGGCTATGTGCGAAACCACCGGGTATCAAGTATTACTCCGAAGTGTTCATCGAGAAGTTTTGTCTAAGTGAAATTACATGTGGCTTGACTTTGTGGTGATAAGTGCAGGATATAAGTGCATGTAAATGTGTGCAATGTTTTATGATATGTGTTTGGGATGTGGTAAGATTTGAAATGAATGAGTATGATTATGAGGATCTGAATTATTTTTGCTTAGTGTGTAATGTTCTTGCTTGATAAGTATGTGGTATGATGTTTATTGTTTACATATAGACTTACTAAGCTTAAAGCTTACTCCCTTCTCTTTTCCCTTGTTTTATGGTGTTGAAGAGATAGCTCGGGATATGGAGATAGTCGGAGGATCACCCACACTATCCACACATTTTGGTATAGTTAGATTTAGCATTTTGAGTATGGCATGTATAGGGACTTAGTCTTTGATGGAATGTCATATTGTTTTGGCCAAATGTGTTGGCTTATTTAAAGATGAATTCTTTTATATAAGGCCATCGTTGATGGCTCCTTATTATTAATCTATGAAATGATGAGGTTATTCATGAATTTGTAAGTTGCATGGTTGGTTAATTGGTTTAATTATGCATGAATGAGTTGGTGGCTTGATGTGGTTTATGTTTGTACAAGTAGGGGTGGCAGAAAGTGCTTGGCAAATAGCCTATTTCTTGTCCACACAGGAAGGCACACGGGCATGTGTCTAGGCCGTGTGTGACACACAGTCTGCCCCATGGGCGTGTGGTTTGGCCATGTGTCCCCTTGCATTCTAAGTTGGCAAAACAGAATGCCCAGTGGTAACCACACGTGCTGAGGCACGGCCTGTGTCTCAACCTTGTGGAAGACACAGCCATAGGACATGGGCATGTGCTCAGGCCGTGTGAAGTCTGCACCTAAATATAGGAATTTAATTTGCCACACAGTCTAAGGACACGGGCGTGTGCCTTGGCCATACGACATTTTTGGGGTAATGACGTTAGAAACAGAATCCCAAGGTTTTCGCACATGGGCGTGTCATGGTTGTGTTTGGGGACACGGGCCATGGACACGAGTGTGTGTCAGGCCGTGTGAAAATCCCTATAAGTTCAATTTGAGAAATAAATCTTCACGGGTGTAGAACACGGGTATGCGATATGCCACACGGGCATGTCCCTTCTTCCGCACGGGCGTGTGGATTGTTCGATGAAATTTTTTTGAGTTTTACAGAGATCTTCTAAAAAATTTGATTTGATCCCGAACCATTTCTAAGGTGTGTTCTGCGCCTCGTAGGCTTGTTTAAGGGGTGATATGTAAGCTTATGAAAAGTTTTAAATTTGAGCAGAAAGTCATATCTCGGTTTGTATGATTGCTTGCGTATAAGTCTGTAACGCCTTGTACCTTGTTACGACGTCAAATACGGGTAAAGGGTGTTACATTTAGTGGTATCAGAGCTATAGTTTAGTCGGTTCTCGGACTACCGTAGCGTGTGTGAGAGTCTAGCTATACATGCCATAAAAATATTATGATAGTGTGGTGACTCTTGACAATTTTAAACTGTGTTTTCATATAGTAAATGGAACCCAACTGAGCTACTGCTGATGATGCTGCTAGTAATACGTCGGCTCCTACACAAGGGACCGCGCTAGTAGAAAGTAGACTTGAGACCTTGGGTCAAGGAGAAGAGGCTCGAAAAGCCTTTCTCCATATGATGAGTTACTGGTATACTGAGTTTTTTCAAGCAAATCCTAATGCTCAACCTCCTCTACCCCCTCCTATACCCTAGTCGGTCCCCGTAGCTCCTCAAGGTATTGATTTGGTAAGACTAACTAAATCCCCGGTCGATAAGATTCAAAAGCAAGGGGCTGAGGAATTTAGAGCCAACATAGATGATGACCCTGAGAAAGCAGAGTTCTGGCTCGAGAATTCTATACGGGTGTTTGATAAACTTTCTTACACGCTCAAGGAATGCTTAAAATATGCGGTATCATTACTGAGTGACTCGGCATATCGCTGGTGGAAAATGCTGACATCTGTAGTTCCGAAGGAGAGAGTGACATAGGATTTCTTCTTGGAAGAGTTCCGAATGAAATACATAAATCAGCGGTTCATCGATCAGAAACGGAAAGAGTTCCCTGAGTTGAAGCAAGGCAAAATGTCTGTGACAGAGTATGAATGTGAATTTGTCAAACACAATAAGTATGCTCAAGAGTGTGTATCTACTGAAGCTATTATGTGTAAAAGATTTGAAGATGGGCTGAACGAGGATATTAGATTGTTAATTGGGATCTTAGAATTGAAAGAATTTGTAGTATTGGTCAATATAGCTTCCAAGGCTGAAGAGCTGAACAAGGAAAGGAGAAAAGCTATGAGTGAGGCCCGAGATGTAAGGAAGAGGCCGATGAGTAAGTCATTCCAATCCCAATCAAAGAGGTCCAAATAAATTAACCTTCGGACGACCGCTTCAACCGGGTATTTACACTGAGATCGTGGTAAAACATATTCGGGCTCTAGAGTTCAAGCCACCTCGACGGCAAGTGTGGGTAATGTGAAGTCAAATAAACCCGAGTGTCAGAATTGTGGTAGACAACATATTGGGGAGTAATGGGGAAATAATCGATCTTGCTACAAGTGCGGTTCACTAGATCACTTCATTCGAAACTGTCTTGAGATGGATGAGAAATAGAGAAAATAAGAAATGAGAGCGAGCAATGCCCCTTCGAGGGGTAGACCACAAAAGAACTCGGGAAGTGGGGCTAGCAGTAGAGGTGCCCCTAGAGATTCTGTTGTAAGATAAGAGGGTAGAGCGCCTGCAAGGACTTATGCCATACGAGATCGTGAGGATGCATCATCCCTCGATGTGATTATGAGTATATTCTCTCTTTACGATACTAATCTCGTTGCTTTAATTGACCCCGGATCCACTCATTCTTATGTTTGTGTGAATTTGGAAAATAGTAAGAAATTATCTGTTGAATCGACTGAATTTGTGGTTAAGGTGTCAAATCCTTTAGGCAAGTATGTGTTAGTAGATAAGGTTTGTAGAAATTGTCTTTTAATGATCCGAGGTCACTGTTTTCTGGCTAATTTGATGTTGTTGCCATTTGACAAGTTTGATGTTATTTTGGGCATGGATTGGTTGACATTACATGATGCTAAGGTAAATTGTAGACAGAAAACTCTTGAGTTGAAAATGTGAAAATTGGTTCAAATAAGATGCCTGTGGTGATTTCATACATGTCTACTCAGAAGTGTGTGAGAAAAGGGTGTAAAGCATACCTTGCATATGTGTTGAATACTGAGATGACTGAGTTGAAGATTGAATCTGTGCCAGTAGTTTGTGAGTTTTCAGATGTAATCCCGGAAGAATTAACTGGGTTGCTTCGGTTAGAGAAATTGAGTTTGCTATTGATCTGGTACCTGGGACGGCACCGAGCTCCATTGCTCCGTATAGAATGGCTCCGACTGAATTGAAAGAGTTAAAGGCTCAGTTACAAGAGTTAATCGATAAGGGATTTGTTAGACTGAGTTTTTCTCCCTAGGTTGCTCCTGTATTATTTGTAAAGAAGAAAGACGGAACAATAAGGCTTTTTATTGATTATCGTTTACTTAACAAGGCAACTACAAAGAATAAATACCAATTTCCAAGAATTTATGATTTGTTCGATCAACTGAAGGGAGCAATCGTGTTCTCCAAGATAGATTTAAGATCCAGTTACTATCAGTTGAGAGTCAAAGAATCCGATGTGTCGAAAACTGCTTTTAGAACAAGGTATGGACACTATAAATTTCTTGTAATGCCTTTCGGTCTAACTAATGCACCAGTTATGTTTATGGATTTGATGAACTGAATTTTTCGGCAGTATTTGGATAAGTTTGTACTAGTGTTCATAGACGATATATTGATTTATTTCCGGGATGAGGCCGAGCATGTCGAACACTTAAGAACGATATTGCATACTTTACGAGAGGAGAAATTGTTTGCTAAGATGAGTAAAAGTGAATTTTGGCTTTGTGAAGTTGGATTTCTGGGACACATAGTTCCAGGTGATGGTATTCGGGTTGATCCGAGCAAAATTTTGGCGATTGTTGATTGGAAACCGCCAAAGAATATATTCGAGGTTAGAAGCTTTTTGGGCTTAGCTGGGTATTATCGACGTTTTGTTGCGGGATTTCGATAATTTCTTCCCCGATGACTAAATTGTTGCAAAAGAATGTTAAGTTTGAATGGACCGATAGATGTCAACAAAATTTCGAGAAGTTGAAGGCACGATTAACTGAAGCACCGATTTTGGTACAACCTAAGTCAGGAAAGGAGTTTGTGATCTAGAGTAATGTGTCCTTGAATGGTCTTGGTTGTGTGCTGATGCAAGAGGGAAAAGTAGTAGCCTATGCCTCGAGACAACTAAAACCACATGAGAAGAACTATCCGAGGCACGATTTAGAATTGGCCGGCATCATTTTTTCTTTGAAGATTTGGTGTCATTATTTGTATGGTGAGAAATGCCAAATATTTACCAATCACAAAAGTTTAAAGTACCTGATGAACCAAAAGGACTTCAATTTGCATCAATGGAGGTGGCTCGAATTATTGAAAGATTATGAGCTGGTGATTGATTACCATTCAGGGAAAGTGAATGTGGCATTATGAGCTGGTGATTGATTACCATTCAGGGGAAGCGAATGTGGTCGCAGATGTCTTGAATAGAAAATCCTTGTATGCTTTGAGAGTTGTGAGTACAAGTTTAGCATTGTCAGATGATGGTTCTATATTCGCCAAATTGAAGGCTAGACCGTTGCTTCTTCAGCTGATTTGTAAAGCTCAAAGGAATGATAGTGGAATGCAAGCTAAGAGAGCTCCGTGTGAATCGGGAAGTAACTTTGATTTTTGGGTTGGTCGAGATGATTGTTTGATGTTTTGTGATAGAGTTTGTGTACCGAAAGATGATGAATTGATTCAGGAAATTTTACATGAGGCACACAATGGTTGTTTGTCAGTACATCCGGGCAGTTCAAAAATGTATAATGATTTGAAGAAATTGTATTGGTGGCCGGGCATGAAAAGAGACATCTCCGAGTTTGCTACAAAGTGTTTGATCTGTAAACAAGTGAAAGTCGAGCATCAGGTACCTTCGGGTTTACTTCAGCCAATGATGGTTCCCGAGTGGAAATGGGACCGAATCACGATGGATTTTGTAACAGGGCTACCTATGACTCTAAAAAAGAAAGATGTATGGGTTATCGTTGATAGATTAACGAAATCGGCTCACTTTATACCGGTACGTATTGATTACTCACTTGACAAGTTGGCTGAGCTGTATATTGCCGAAATTGTGAGGTTACATGGGGTGCCTATATCCATTATTTCGGATAGAGACCCAAGATTTACTTCGAGGTTTTGGAAAAAGTTGCAAGAAGCCTTGGGTACAAAATTGAATTTTAGTACCGTGTTCCATCCGCCAACTGATGGTCAATCCGAAAGAGTGATTCAAGTTCTCGAAGATATGCTTCGATACTGTGTTTTAGAATTCAAAGGTAGTTGGGAAAAAATCTACCTTTGGTTGAATTTGCCTACAAAAATAGTTATTAGTCGAGTATACAGATGGCACCGTATGAAGCGTTATATGGTCACAAGTGTCAGACTCTTTTGTATTGGACTGAGCTTAGTGAGAAGCAAATTCACGGGGTTGATTTGGTTAGAGAAACCGAAGAGAAAGTGAAAGTGATCTGTGATAGTCTAAAAGCTGCTTCAGATTGACAAAAGTCATACGCGGATTTGAAAAGAAAAGAAATTAAGTTTCAGGTGGGTGATAAAGTATTTCTGAAAGTGTTGTGGAAAAAAACATGGTGTGGAAGAGGCTACGTGGGAACCGGAAGAAGCTATGAGAGAACAGTACCCAAACCTTTTTATCAATAAGATTTTCGGGGACAAAAATCCCTAAAGGGGGAGAGTTGTAAGAGCCCGATTTTGGGGCTAGTCGGAATAGTGGTTTCAGAACCACCAATCTGAGGCCAGAAAAATTATTTTTAATATATTTTAATATTATTTTATGTGTTATATCATGATTATATGAGTGCATGAAAATTTTGGTGATTGTATGCTTAGTTGCGAAAAAGGACTACATCGCATAAAGTGCGAAAGTTTTATTTTACTAGCTAGAGGTGTCAAATAGCTATAGAACCTTAAATTGGAGGTTCTTAAGGTGCAATTAGAGCTTTTTAAGGTTGATATCCAACCATAGGTGTAACGCCCCGACTTTTAGGCCTAGAAGTATTGGGCCTTGTGTATGGATCAGTAAGGAGGCTGTACATAAGTATTTAATTGTGCAAGGAAATGACGCAATTAAATGTCTACTTCAGTGGTTAAGGGCCCTGAGAAGTGTTGGAGAAGACCTGGTTTCAAACCTGGACTTTAGCAAAAATTTTGGTTTTAGGTGAATAAAACCCTGGATGTAAGTAAGTAGGCTTTAAGAATATTGTTGGGGAAATCATGACACAAGGAAGCATGTGGTCTAGTGGTTGTGGCGTCATTAAGGGTGCAAGGGAGCTTGGGTTCATGTCTTGGATCTTGCAATTTATTTTGCTTTTTCTTTTAAAGGAACCTAGACATTGGCCTTTAGACCTCTTAATTTATTGAAGGTAAAATGTGACACAAAGAGAGTGTGTGATCTAATGGCAAGGTGGCGCTACGTGTATGGCAAGGAGCCTGAGGTTTGAGGCATGGTTTGCACAAATGTATGTTTATTTTACTGCTTGAGCTGGGGAGGTGTTGGAACTAGACTGGAACTCTATGGTTGAATTGGTCATAAGAATTTGAATTGAATTTTAATGGGGAGTTGGAGTAAATCAAGGAGTGAATTGTGGAGAGAATCAAGCATTTTCAAAGGTAGGTGTGTTGTAGCCGAATTAGGAGACTTGTTTGTGCAAATTTGGCTAGGGAGATTCTTGAATGCTTTTCTCTGTTGTTGGTTGATTTTGGCATTTTTTTTGTTTTGGGTGTGTCGAAATTTCAATATACCATTCGTGCATCTTTTTGCCTTGCTATTAACCATTCAAGCACTTTTTGCCTTGCTATTAACCATTCAAGCACTTGGTTGGCCGGATCTCTGCTTCCCTCTCCCTTTTCTCTTTATTCATTTGTTTTTCTTCTTTTCCCTTTCTTCTCTTAAGCCGAATATCATCCCTCCTCTTTTTGTTTGGTTTCGGTTTCCTATTAGCTCGTGAACCGAGTCTTTTCTCTTGATTTGTTCGGTGGTGACCAAATTCTCCATTTCCTTTCCCTTTCTGTTCCGATTCTACAACGGCTCTGTTAATTAGTAAGTCTCTCGGTTCCTTTCAGTACTCTTTTACTGTTTAAGCCAAATGGTGCGATCCCTTATAACCGCTTCCTCTCTTGTGTATGTCCTTTCGGGTCCTAGAACTCCCGATAGGTGAAGAGGGTGCTAGTAATAAAGCGATGGCAAAGGTACCAGCTGAGGTTGAGCGTGTAGCCTCTACTCCCAAGTTTAAAAGGCGTGTGGTATCGGCTATTCGAGATTTTCTGCCAGGATGTGGAAGGGTGATTGCATCAAACTTTGAATTAACTAGGCAAATCACAGTCGACCGATCTAGTTAAGACATGTGGTATCGATCTCTCAGTTTGGTGGTTGCTAAGAGTTTTCTTAACATTATTTGTTTAGTGATTAATTGAATGTTATGTTTGAATATAGGTTCTGGCGATCGTGAATTCTTAGTACTCTACGTGATCAGGTGTGTAACAGTACCCTGTATTCGATAGTTGGCGAGAAAGCCGATAGAGTGTGTGTAACCACACTTCTTCTGATCGTAGATCGACAAAATACCGAAAAGCTGAAATACCGATGAATGATGCCACACGAGCATGCGATCGCACATGTGGTAGACCGAGCCCACGAATTTGGGCATAAGATGGTTGAGGCCACCATAAGCATTCTCATGGGTTTAGGTCGTTTTGGGCCGCGTTGGGGCCGAAATGGGCCGTGTGGGCCTAATAGGCTTGTGGGCCCTACATGGATTAAATTTGCATATTGTGATAAATGTTAGATCGAGCCGTGTAGTCCACATGGCTAGGTCATTTTTGGGCAATGGGCCGTGTGGGCCCACTGGGCTGGTAGGCCCTACACGGATAAAATGCATGTTATATGGTTTCTATTGGTTTGAACTGTGCTGTTCGTATAGCCGAGGCTATTCCTAGGTTAATTGGGCCACATGAACGTGTGGGCCCACTTGGGTCGAGTAATGGGCCTTAGGCCCATTTACAACGTTGTGATTGTGTAGGTTACTTAAGTCGCTCGAGGAGACAATGGGCCTTCTATTGGGTCGCTAACACTCGATTTGTGAAATTATCGAAATACCCCCGATTTGTGTAATTATCGAAATACCCTTGATTTTTGAAATTACTGAAATACCCTCGATTTTTGAAATTACCAAAATATCCCTGATTTGTGTAATTACCAAAATACCATTGATTTGTGAAATTACTGAAATACCATAGATTTATGTAATTACTGAAGTACCCCCGATTTGTGAATTATCGAAATACCCTCGATTTGTGAAATTACCGAAATACCCCCAATTTATGAAATTACCAAAATACCCCCAATATGTGAAATTATCGAAATACCCTCGATTTGTAAAATTACTAAAATACCCTCGGACTGTGAAATTACCGAAATACCCCTGATTTGTGAAATTACTAAAATACCCCAGATTTGTGAAATTACCAAAATACCCCCGGTTTGTAAAATTACCTAAATACCCTTATAGGGTAGGATTATCGAAATACCCTTATAGGGTAAAATGATTGTTTTGCCCTTGTGGGTAAATGACTGACTTAGATTATGAATTTGATTGATTTGACTGGGATTGTATGACTTTGTTTTAACTGGCTTAATGGTGGTTGTATGATTGGTATACTGTTAATATATGTCTAAATGATTGTTTCTGAGCATGGCCATTTTACATACACGTGTAATGATTGAGCATGACATACACGACATATTGCATGGGGTTGGGACATTGATACGGGGGAAGTTTTGATAGGGTCACACGAGTCGCATGAGACGACTGTGGATCTAGTATTGAGCTGTTAAGGTCGCATGGGTCGCATGAGACGACTGTGGACCGACGGACGGCTTAAAGCTGCGTAATCTGATTATGGCTCTGTGCCATCTTGATTATGGCTTTGTGCCAATCGTATTTACTCGTGGCTATGTGTCTAACATATATATTGATGACTCAATGTCGATCATAATTACCCGTGGTTGTGTGCCGATTATATTATCGTCGCTGATGGCTATCTTCCAAACTTATTACAGTTACCGATAGCTTTGTGCCATCCGGATTATGGCTCTGTGCCATCCTGATTATGGTTTATAACCATTTTGTTTATGGCTTTTAGCCGTTTTGTTAACTGGCAGTGTTGCTGCGATACTTATGGCTTTTAGCCGTTCTGTCTACGGCGCCGAGCCGTTCTTTTGAATTAGTGCCACTATCGGTGCTAAGCTTGGTGTGTTGTCTAGGTGGGTCGATTTTATCCCTACAGGAGTGTAGGGTTGGTACGGGTGGTGTGTTGGCTGGACCGGAGTGGGATGCATCCTCATACTGTTGCATATCTGTTTATGAGATCTTTCATTGTACTGGGCTTAGGCCCACTTGTTCTGTTATTGGTTTGGGCTGGGCCCAATTGATTCTGTTATGGGCTGTGACCCAAATGATATTGTAGTGGGTTTTGGCCCACGTATGCTCTGAATTGGACTGTACTATTACTGTTAAAGGGCTTTGGCCCAGACTGTTTCCGTTTCTGTTTCTGTATACTGACTGTTACTCTAGTAAGGGGATTACACACTGAGTTTTCGTAAACTCACCCCGTTTTTAACCTTGCAGGTAATTTAGACGGTTTGGAGCTGCAAGGGACTAGGAGGTGACCACACGACTGTGGCTGTTATGCTTTGGACTTTATATATGTTTTAAATTTCATTTGGGTTTCTAATTTCTGTAATAAGGCTTCTCAGGATTTAATTTTGAAATTGGGATTTTGTTAAGTTTTATATCTGTTAGACGTAGACGAGTTTTCAACCCAATTACTATTTTTTAAAAAATATACGTTTTAAACTTCTTTACCTTAAATTAGCTTCCGCAACTATGAGAGATTTTTAACAAAGTTCATAACATTTTTAAAAGCGATTAACTTTTCAATGAACCACGTTTTGAAACTGAATGAATATAAATTGAGACTTTAGTTTTTGAATATTAAGAAGGGTTTTCAATGAAAACACGATTTTTGAAAAACACTTCAAAGTGATACGCCAGATACGGCCATAATGTCTGGGCCGGGTTTGGGGCGTTACATTAGGGACAAGAAACTTTAATTTGGTCAAGATTTGGTGGATTAGGTGACTTAATGGAATAAAATAAAATAAAACATAAAAATCTATCATCTTTTTCCTATCACCTTCTTCCTCCACCAAAAATACCAACAAGATTAGGGGTTTTGAAAACTTGAAATTTTTAGCAACTTATTCTCCTTGCAAGTAAGTGATTTTGGTGGTTTTTCTTGATAATTTTTGTAGTTTTGGGCCCTTGTAGCATAATCTAGCTAATGAGGGGACTATTTTACAAAATGGTTGAGATTCTAGGGTTTTTCCATGTGAATATTTATGTTGATTTATGAAATTTTATGGAAGAAATGAATCTTGGGTGTTAAATACACAACTTTTGTGAAAGGTGTTTTCCATGAAAACACCTAAAAGGACCTTTTTGTAAAGGTTGTAAAATAGGTGGTAAATGTGTGTGATAATTGAAATTGTAGTTGCTATAAGAGGGAATGTGAATCAGCTAGACTTGGGTGTGTGAAAAATAAACACATTTCATTCTACGAGCCTAGGGGCAAAATCATAATTTTTATAAAAGTCTAGGGGAAAACGGTAAATTTTCCAAAATAAGAATTTTGGAGTAATTTGATCAATGTGATTATTTAATAAACTAAATATGTCATTATAGATCAAGAAGAACATGGAATCAACCTTGACCGAGGAAAATACAAGGTTTCGGACTAAGTTTGCAAATTGTCATATTTTGTATCGAGGTAAGTTTATGTGTAAATGATACATCCTTTTTACTTATGTTTTACATATTAATGCATAGTGTGAAATGCAAACGAATGTTATGGATATCTATTAGAATGATATAAAGTGAGGAAATTCTCGAATGAACCTCCAGATAGGAAAATGATACGGATAAACCTCCGTGGTTATATTATTATTGGTGGGCTGTGTGCGATACCACTGTATTCATTATTGTTGGTGTGCTGTGTGCGATACCACCGTAGTTATTAATGTTGGTGGGTTGTGTGCGATACCACCTTGTTATTTATTAATGGTGGGCTGTGTGCGAAACCACCGGGTATCAAGTATTATTCTGAAATGTTCATCAAGAAGTTTTGTTTAAGTGAAATTACATGTGGCTTGACTTTGTGGTGATAAGTGCAAGATATAAGTGCATGTAAATGTGAGAAATGTTTTTATGATATGTGTTTGGGATGTGGTAAGATTTGAAATGAGTAAGTATGATTATGAGGATCTGAATTATTTTTTCTTAGTGTGTAATGTTCTTGCTTGATAAGTATGAGGTATGATGTTTATTGTTTACATATAGACTTACTAAGCTTAAAGCTTACTCCCTTCTCTTTTCCCTTGTTTTATAGTGTTGAAGAGCCAGGTCGGGATACGGAGATAGTCGGAGGATCACCCACACTATCCATACATTTTGGTATAGTTATATTTAGCATTTTGAGTATGGCATGTATAGGGACTTAGTCTTTGATGGAATGTCATATTGTTTTGGCAAAATGCGTTGGCTTATTTAAAGATGAATTCTTTTGTATAAGGCCATAGTTGATGGCTCCTTCTTATTAATCTATGAAATGATGAGGTTATTCATGAATGTGTAGGTTGCATGGTTGGTTAATTGGTTTAATTATGCATGAATGAGTTGGTGGCTTGATGTGGTTTATGTTTGTACAAGTAGGGGTGGCAGAAAGTGCTTGGAAAATTGCCTTGTTCTTGTCCACACGGGCGTGTGTCTAGGCCGTGTGTTACACACGGTCAGCCCCATGAGTGTGTGGTTTTGCCGTGTGTCCCCTTGCATTCTAAGTTGGCAAAACAGAATGCCTAGTAGTAACCACATAAGCTGAGGCACGGCCATGTGTCTCAACTGTGTGGAAGACACGGCCATAGGACATGGGTTTGTGCTCAGACCGTGTAAAGTCTGCACTTGAATTTAGGAATTTAATTAGCCACACGGTCTAAGGACACGAGCATGTGCCTTGGTCGTGTGACATTTTTGAGGTGATGACGTCAGAAACAGAATGTCAAGGTTTTTGCCCACGGGCTAAGACACGAGCGTGTCATGGCCGTGTAGGGACACGAGCCATGGACACGGCGTGTGTCAGGCCGTGTGAAAATCCCTATAGGTTCGAATTTGAGAAATAAATCTACATGGGTGTGGAACACGGGCATGCGATACGCCACACGAGCGTGTCCTTTCTTCCACACGGGCGTGTGGACTGTTTGATGAAAATTTTTTTCTAAGTTTTTCCAGAGATCTTCTAAAGAATTTGATTTGATCCTGAACCATTCCTAAGGTGTGTTTTGGGCCTCGTTGGCTTGTTTAAGGGGTGATATGTAAGCTTATAAAAATGTTTAAATTTGAGCGAAAAGTCATATCTCGGTTTGTATGATTGCTTGCGTATAAGTCTCGTAACACCTCGTGCCCTATTCCGGCATCGAATAAGGGTAAGGGGTGTTACAAATTTCAAGTTCGAATTTCAGTTATTTGCTTAGGTACTTATAAGCCAAAAACCATCTTCAAATACACTCAAACATGTCACGAAAATCTACCTAAATGCCTAACCAATGTTCCATCATTGACACCTCAATAAATTCCATAGCAATTTACGTCTAAATTTGCAAACACTTCTCACAATTTATATACACCAAACATTCATATCATTGACTACCACACTTCAATGTAATGTCATTGTGATTCATTTAAATTAACCAATTCAACTTAATGCATACTTCCTTAAGTTATTCATCACAACAACTCAACTTAAGGATTTATCTTACACAACTAAGTACTAATACATCATATTTCAAAAGGAGTCCTATTACATGCCATATAAACCAACCAAAATTAAAGTCTACCAAGATCCCCGGATAGTGTGATTTCTATGTTAATATGACCTTTCGAGCCTACAAAAATGTAATCCTTAGTAGGTTTGATTGAATAATCATTCAATTGAATCCTCAACAATCACTACTTCTATTAAATAAATATTGTTTGTAACATTATTTCTGTATTCATTTCCAAACATCAATACAAATGATCTCATTCAGTAAAATTAGTGGATAACAGTCGTTTAAGCAATATACTTAGTATAATCAGTGAATTTTTGCTCGATTGAACAACATTCAGTATATTTCAGTAGGTTTTACTCGATTGAGCAACATTCGGCATATTCGGTTGGTTTAACTTGATTGAGCAACATTCAGTGTGTTCAGTAGATTTTGCTTGATTGAGCAACATTTAGTATATTCGGTAGGTTTTGCTCAATTCATCAACATTCAGTGTGTTCAGTAGATTTTGCTCGATTGAGCGACATTCATTATATTCAGTGTTTCATTTTTGTTCCAAGATTTATATAACATTCAAAATAACGTTTGATAAGATTATATTAACATAAAATATATATAAGAATCATTAGTAGTATAAGTATACGAACTTACAGAACTGATTTGTAGAATTGCCAAAGTACAAGGACTACTTTGTAATTTTTCCTTTTTTGCAATCGTCTACACGTTCTCGATCTAACACAACAGTTTCATTTAATTAACCAATTCAACAATAAAAATTATCACTTAATGCAATTAAGCCCTTTTTTGAAAATTTACAAAACTACCCATAACTTTTCACTTTTACTCAATTTAGTCCCTAAGCCCTAATCATGTAAATTTAACACTTTTCCTTAAACCTAATTTCAACCAAACATTCTTTGGTCTTCTAACAATCTTTATTTTCTATTATTTCATACTTAATAAAAACAATTTTATCAATTTCTCAATTTAGTCTTTAAATGTTAAAATCACTAAAAATCACTTTACATAATTGTCCACCCAAACAATAAAGCTTCATATTCCATCATAAACTTCAAGAAATAACTCAAATCATCAATGGAAACATTTGTAACATTTAAAAGTTTCACAAATTAGTCCTCAAAATAGCTAGATTAAGCTAATACGAGTTCAAAAACATAAAATTACTAAAAATGGGCATCAAAACACCTACCAATTAAGGATTTAATTGAAAAACTATGAAAACCCTAGGTTTACTTGGCTATGTCGTGAGGAAGATGGTAAGATTGCAAAAATATCATCTTTCTTTGGTTTAATTTAATATATATATTATGGTATTTTTGTAATTTTGACAACTTTCTTAATTAACTTTAATTAATCTATGTTTAAGCCTAATTAAGCCATCCACTTATGCAAATCATCATTCAATTCCACTAACTAAATTCCCATGGGTTATGTTACCCCTTTAGTCCCTTTAATTTAACTACTCAACTTTTGCAGTTTTTACGATTCAGTCCTTTTTACTTATTAAACTATCTAAACGATAAAATTTTCCAACCAAAATTTAATATGACCCTAAAGACCTCATAAATATATTAATTAAATAGTATTTAAAAATTATTACACCAGAATTATGGTCTCAAAACCACTATTTCTGACACCAAATCGAGCTGTTACAACTCTCCCCCTTAGGGAATTTCGTCCCCGAAATGTCGTATCAGTAAATAGATTCGGGTACTGTGATCTCATTGAGTCTTCAGTTTCCCATGTAGCTTCTTCTGCCCCGTGATGATTCCATCAGACTTTAACTAATGGTACTCTCTTATTCTGAAGTTCTTTTACTTCACGTGCCAAAACTCTAATTGGTTCTTCAGAATACGATAAGTCCAACTGTATTTTAATCTCACAATGAGTGATTACGTGTGAAGGATTTGACATGTATTGTCTCAGCATCGAAACATGAAAAACATTATGAATCCTTTCTAGTTTTGGGGGTAAAGCTAATCTGTAAGGTACAAGACCAATTCTCTTCAAGATCTCATATGTGCTCGATGAATCTTGGACTCAATTTTCCCTTCCTGCCGAATCGAAGCACTTTCTTCCACAGTGAGACTTTTAATAATACTCGATAACCAACGATAAAGTCTATATATATTCTCTTTAGATCTGTATATGATTTTTGATGATCTGATGCTGCTTTCAGATAGTCACGAATTACCCGTACCTTATCCTCTGTTTCTCGTATCAAATTTGTACCAATGAGCTTAGATTCGCTCAACTCTGACCAATACAGTGACGTTCTACATTTTCTTCAGTACAGAGATTCGAACTGTGCCATTTTAATACTGGATTGATAGTTGTTGTAATAAGAAAACTCAACGAATGGTAGATACCTTTCCCAACTACCTTCAAACTCAAGAATGCAACATTGTAACATATCTTCTAGAATATGAATTACCCATTCCGATTGCCCATCTGTTTGTAGATGATATGCTGTACTAAAATTAAGTTTACTGCCCATCAAACTGTAGGGAGGGTTTGAAACTCTTTGTGGTTGAAGCTCGCTTAGTGGAAGAATTAATTGACAAGTGGGTTATTGATTCTGGAGCCACTAACCATGTATGTGTTTCTTTACACAAGTTCAGTGACACGAGAAGTTTGCGTGGCAAGAGCCTCTGTAACTCCCCATACCCGACCTAGCAGTTAAGACCAAGTCTGAAGGTTAAATCAAATTATTTAGAACAAACCAACCTTTAATTAATTGAAATTCAACAGTAAAAAAAACATGTAATTAGTTAGATCAAACATAAAATTTAACTTCCAAAACTTAATCCAAAATAAACATACACTAGCATAAGTTTATAAAAGGAACGATAAAATAACTAAAGAGGAATGACTGAGCTCTTGCAATGCCAACCCGCTTAAGTTTGTGGTTTACCTATAACCAAAACAAACAGAATAAACGAGTTTTCAACTCAGTGTGTAACTTACTTTCTCAATTAAACAGTAATATAATAGAAGTGATTTCAATTCGTTAGTAGTCATTCAATTCTCAAAAGCGGATATAGGAACAGAAATAGAGGATATTAGATATAATTGCAGAAGAGTTTAGACACAGATGCATATTCCTACCTCTAATCGCTACACACCATCTCCGCCAATCCCTACACACTATATAAGGTATCAAGTACCCATCCATCCCTACACACCACATAGTGATTAAGTGTCACATTTCAAAGAATATTGCAAACAAACTGCCAGATAAGAATGTGGTAACTCGCTAAAGTCAGATATAAGTTTGTGGCTTAGACACTAAAATTGACAGATTATTAAACTGTCCACACTTCCTCCTTTTCACAATCCAAACCCAATGTAGATGAAGATTAATAGATGTCAGATATGCTTATACAAAAATATCAATTTAGATCATGTTTATGTAAAGTTATCATAGCTACTTATCAAAATTCATGTAAACTATATATATATATATATAACGGATAATTCAGTAACAAATTGTCAGATAATAGTCTCATCATCTAATTCAGATGATATGGACCTTACGGTAGGCCTACATTCGATTCGAATGGCGATTACGACCTAAAGGAAAAATTCTGATTTTTGGCCCACACGCTCGTGTGGTCAACACGGCCTAGCACACGCTTGTGTGGCCCTCTTTATGTCACACATGGCCTGTCACACGGCCTAGCAAATGGCCGCGTGGCTTAAAATAATGAGTACACGACCTACCACATGGCCAAGCACACGCCCGTGTGACTCAAAACTCAAAATATCTCACACACGGCCTAGACACATATCAGTGTATTTAGCTCATGTGACTCTAATTCCATAATAGTAAGTTACACAGCCAGGACACACGTTCATGTCCTTGGCCCATGTGACCTTAATTCACAAACAGTGAGTTACACAAACTGACACACAGCATACCACACGGCCGTGTGGCATCGGCAGCCATGTTTTTCGGCGTTCACAAGTCAAAAAAATTTGGGTTATCGTTACACACATGACACGGTTTTGACGAATAAGAAACCGAGGTAAATTTGAGGCCTAAAAGTGAGAATCCAACGATCAATTACACAATTATTCTTAAATAAATCACTAGAAATAACAATCAAACCAAATTTATGTCAAAAAGCTTCGACACAACCCCAACCCGAAAGTCACACACTCACTTTGCACGTAAAAGCAAAAAACGGAACTAACACGTTGGAGGAGCATCTCCCGTAAAATCTTCGTCTAAAAAGGAAGCCAATCGAACACTTAAATAGAGAATCCGAGCAAAATAAGCAGAAAACTGATTTCGACAAAATGAACGATAACAAACGAAAAACTCGCTAAAACAAAAGAGAATAATGATAGAATTTACACAATAACCTTCCAATTGACACAACGAGCCACGTAGAACTCCCAATTCGACCTAGTAACAGTTTACGGAAGCAAACAAAAAGAAAAAGAAAAGAAGGAGAAGAAAGAAGAAGAACAATAAGAAGAAGAAGAAGAAGAAAAAGAAATAAACGTTTTTATTTTAAAAGAAACTATTTAGTGAAAGAAAATTATAACTAAATTTTTTCTCAAGTAGCATAAAAATATTTCCTTATTGTAAGAGCAGAGACTCGACCACAGGACCCGGTAATACACAGAATTTACCCATCGAACAAGTAGGCTCATTCTTGATATAAATTAATGTAGAAATAAACTTAAGTTAAACGTTCAAGGATAAGAGTTGAACCAAAAGAATAATAATTTTTTCTAAAAGTGAGACTTGAACCCATAACCTTTAATCACACAATAGAACACTTAACCACTGAAGCAGATAATTAATGACAGAAACTAACAACAATTCAAAAATTTGGGGCGTTACACCTCTCTCCCCTTAAAAGAAATTCCGGTCTTGAAATTTACCTGACTCAACTAGGTGAGGGTATTGCTGACGAATCGAATCTTTAGGTTCCCAAGTGACTTCCTCAGTGCCATTATTCCACCACAAAACCTTCACCAGAGGAACGATTTTCCTCCTCAAGACCTTGACGTCCTGCTCCAGAATCTGAACAGGATCCTCCTAAAAAGTCAGATCCAGTTGTACCTCAATCTCCTCAACAGGAACAATGTGAGATAGATCATACCGATACCGTCTCAACATAGAGACGTGGAACACATCATGAATTTGATCCAACTCAGGAGGTAGTATTAGCTGATAGGCGACAAGTCCAATGCGTTCTAGAATACGGTAAGGTCCAATGATACTTAGACTCAACTTACCTTTACGCCCGAACCGAAGAACCTTTTTGCATGGAGAAACTTTTAAAAATACCTGGTCACGCCTTTTTAAGTCTGCATATGATTTTTGTCGATTGGAAGCTGCCTTAAGATGACTCGAATCAATCTAACAGTATTCTCGATCTCAAAAATTACCTCAAGACCCAAAACTCAGTGCTCACCGAACTCAGTCCAACATTGAGGGGTACGACACTTACGACCATACAAAGCCTCGTAAGGTGCCATCTGAATGCTAGACTGGAAGTTGTTAGTATACGCGAACTCAAATAGCGATAGTTAATACTCCCAACTACCCCAGAAGTCGATTACACAATTCTGTAGCATATCCTCCAGAATCTAAATGACTCGCTCAGACTATCCATCGGTCTAAGGGTGGTACGCTGTACTCAAATCCAATCAAGTGCCTAAGGCCTTGTGAAGCTTCTTTCAGAATCGAGATGATTGAAACCAGCACTCCGTGCAATCTTATGATCTCAGAGACATACAACTTAGCCAATCTCTGAAGTGAATAATTAATCATGGTTAGAAGGAAGTGAGCAGACTTAGTCAATCGATCAACGATGACCTAGACCGAATTCTTTTTAGTGGGTGTTAAGGGCAACCCACTAACAAAATCCAGAGTCACATGTTTCCACTTCCAAAGAAGAATCTTATCCAGTTGTAGCAGATCTAAAGTTAGTTAACGTTCAGCCTTAACCTTCTGACATGTCAGACAATGAGATAAAGGTAATTACCTCCCATTTTAAATCGGGCCACAAGTATTATTCTCGAAGATCCCTATACATCTTATTCCCATCGAAATGTATAGCATAAGAGCTATTATGTGCTTCCCGCAAAACTGACTACCTCAACTCAACATCATTAGGCACACAGATTCGACCCTAGAAACACAGAACCCTATCGTTGTTTAATTCGAAATCAGAAGTCTCACCATATTCAATCTTACGAAAACGAGAAACCAGAGACTCATCACTCAATTGTTTAGCTTGAATATGATCAACCCAAGTCAATTTAACCTACAACTCGGCCAGCAGACTACCGTCATCAAACAAACTCAAATGAGCAAACATCACTCTCAGATTAGCCATCGCTCTATGACTAAGAGCATAGGCCACAACATTGGCCTTACTGGAATGATACTCTATCGTGCAGTCGTAGTCCTTAAGCAACTCAACCCATCTATGTTGCCTAAGGTTCAACTCTTTTTGAGTTAGCAAATACTTCAAGCTCTTATGGTTGGTGTAGATGATACACCTCTCACCATACAGATAGTGCCTCCAGTTTTTTAAAGCTAAGACAACTGTGGCCAATTCAAAGTCGTGCGTGGGATAGTTACCCTCGTGTGACTTAAGCTATCGAGATGCGTAAGCCACAACCTTATCATCCTGCATCAAAATGCGATCCGAACCGACATTCAAAGCATCACTGTAAACAACAAATTCTTTACCAGATTCAGACTGTATAAGAATAGGTGCTTGAGTCAAAACGAACTTGAACTTTTCAAAGCTTGCTTGCTACTTATCAGACCATACAAACGGTATATTTTTACGTAACAGCCTAGTTAAGGGAGCTACGATAAGCAAAAATCCCTTAACAAATCTCCGACAGTAACTTGCAAAGCCAAGGAAACTCTGAATCTCAGACACGTTCCTCGACTATTTCCACTCAATTATAGCCTCAATTTTCGTAGGATCTAATCGCATCCCCTTAGGTGAAACAACATGCCCTAGAAAGGTAACCTCTTGCACCCAAAATTCACACTTGCTGAACTTAGCATAAAGTTGTTTCTCACATCGTATCTACAAAACTATTTGAAGATGCTCATCGTGCTCACTCTTAGTTTTTGAATAAATTAGAATGTCGATGAAAACTACGATGAACTGATCCAAATACGTTGAAATACTCGATTCATTAGATCCACAAACGCAGACGGAGCATTCATCAAACCAACAGACATGACCAGGAACTCACAGTGCCAATAACGAGTCCTAAAGGTAGTCTTATACACATCAGTCTTTTTAACCTTGTGCTGATGATATCTAGAACGAAAATTGATTTTGGATAAAACAAATGTCCCATGGAACTGATCGAACAAATCGTCAATCCTCAAAAGCGAATACTTATTCTTTACCGTCAACTTATTCAGCTGACGATAATCCACACACACCTTCATCGTGTTGTCATTTTTCTTGACAAATAGAACCAGTACTCCCCATGGGGACACACTTGGTCGAATAAACCCTCGATCGAGAAGTTCCTAAAGCTGAGCCTTTAGTTCTATAAACTCCTTTGGTGCCATGCGATAAGGAGCAATTGACACGAGAGTGGTACCTGGTAGTAGTTCAATACCGAACCCAACCTCCCTATCCGGAGGTATCCCTGAAAAATCATCAGGGAATATATTCGGAAAGTCCCTTATAGTACAAAAGTCTTTAACAGAAAGTTTGCAGAACCAGAATCAAACACAAAGGCCAAGTATGCCTCGCAACCTTTCCGGACTAGCTTTTTAGCTACCTGAGCGGAGATTACATTAGAGAGATAATCTCGACACTCACTGACCATAACGATCTTGGTATCCTCATCCGATCTCAGAATTACCCTCTTAGAAGCACAATCTAAACTCGCTCGAAGTTCTATAAGCCAATCCATTCCTAGAATCAGATCAAACTCTCCAAACGACAGTTCCATCAGGTTAGCCTAAACCACAACATGCCGAATCTCTAACGGAACCCGTCTATACACTTTGTCAACTTGGACCGACTGACCCAATGGACTAATTATAGAAATCTCTTTAGCAGTACTCTTTGCAGATATACCCAGATGCACAGAAACAGTGCTAACTACATATGAGTGAGTAGAACCAATATCTATTAGAGTAAAGTACAGAACAAAATGGGTAAAGAACATACTGGCTATAACGTTGTCATCGTCTATGTAACACCCCTAACCCGTATCCGTCGCCAGAACAGGGTTACAAAGCGTTACCAAAGATTTTTAGAAGATTTACAAACATTTCATGTTTATCACTATTCATTTACCGAGATTATCCATAACGTCCTTTAAATGGGAACTCGAGGCCCAATACAAGCATTAGGAATGAATCGGGACTAAATTGGGATCTCAGGGAATTTTTCGTGAAATTCTAAAAATTTTCCCAAGTACAGGGCTCACACGCCCGTGTGGTCGGGCCATGTGGTCTCACACGCCCTTGTCCCTAACCCGTGAAACTCTCTAACTTCTAAGGCATGAAGAAATTTAGGTCACACAGCCAAGTCACACATCCATGTGCTAGGTCGTGTGGCGAATTTTTATTTTCGAAATTAGGTGCAGCTTTCACATGGTCGTGTAACACGCCCGTGTTCAAGGCCTGTCAACCATACGGCTGAGAGACATGCCCGTGTCTCTGCTTGTGTTCTCAATTCTGAGCATTCTGTTTTCTCGAATTTAAGGTGCAGGGGACACACGGCCTGGCTACATGCACATGTACTCGGCCGTGTGTCTACCCGTGTGGACAAAATGAAGCTATTTCTTAGCTTCATTTTCTCACCCAATTTTACCAACAACCTACATCAATACTTGCATGTATATACCAACCAAATCAAGCATTAAAACCAAGCCTAAACTAACATCTATCATGGCGTAATATCACATGCAATTCATGTTTATAATCATACTTTTGGTACATATACAAGATAAACATACTCTATCTATCCAGACTTAACACATAAGCATTGAACATGAGATAACTTATAAACATACCAAATAAATCATTACTAGTCATTCCAATGGCTAGATTACAAAACATCACTTACAAGTCATTATTTGGCCATATAAGCCTATACATGTCATTATACCAAAATGAGATTTCTAAGTATACCAAAAAGGAGATAGTGGATAGTGTGATTATGCTCTGGCCGATCCTCCAACCTTCGCGAGCTTACGAGCACTATAAAACAAGGGAAAGGTAAATGGGGTAAGCATTTTCATGCTTAGTAAGTTAGTACAATGAAAAATAAACTTACTGGTCATATCTAGTCAAACAAGCATACATAAACATACATTTCATCCATTATAGGCAGTTCACGTAATCATATACACTTGATCAAGCAAGTTAGTCATATAACATCATATAAATATCAAGTAAACATAAATGAGCTCATTACATACAAACTTTGTAACACCCCTTACCCGTGTTCAACGCCAGAACAGGGTACGAGGCGTTACTTGACAATAACACTTGCAATTGAACAAATTCAAGGCATAAATTTTCGTATAAAATTTAAAACTTTTATCTTATATCTTCAAGTCCTTAAAATGGGCCTACGAGGCCCAGAACATGCTTTGGGAGTGATTCGGGACTAAATCGAGAACTTTTAAAACTCTTGGAACATTTATAAAATTCCCTTGTTTTGGAGAGTCACACGCCCGTGTGGGCAGGCCATGTGGTTACACCCGTCCGTGTGGCCCAGGACACACCCGTGTAACTCTCTATTTATGATGTCCTCATTCGTTTTGGATCACACGACCAAGTCACACCCCCGTGTGCTAGACCGTATCCTCCACACGGCTGAGACACACGGTCGTGTCTCTGCCTGTGTGGTCAAGAAGTTGGCTATTTTCCAAGCCAATTTCTACCCTATCATGCCCATACTTGAGTATAACTTAAATGACACATTTCATGACATATTAAAGCTACCAAAATATCCATCACACACACGTAATAATTCATAGCATACAATTTACTCAACCATGGAATGCATCATCATGAGTTTATAGCATAACCAATTTATTGGCCACATTAAATGGCCTTATACAACAATGAACTCCGAATATCATGGGTCATTATTCTAGGACAGCGCATAGTAACATATACACATGACCAAGTTCCCTATACATGCCATAAACTTAAGTATAAAATCATCGATACCTAAATTGTAAGCTTAATAGTGTGATAAGTTCTTCGGTGATTTCCAACCCGAGCTAACCTGAGTACATTATAAACACGGAAAAACGAAGGAGTAAGCTATAAAGCTTAGTAAGTCCGTATGTAAATAATAAACAATTGATTACCATGCTTTTAACAATCTTCATTATCAGCACTCAAGATAATACCATCATTATTGCATAAAATTTTACAATTCATTTATGTTCATCTTGATCTATTTACTCGAGTTATAGTCCTTAAATTATTTTTATCAAAAGCTACGAAACTCCAAAATAAGATCTGATAATTTTCCCTGAAACTAGACTCACATACCTTCTTACCATAAAATTTCTAGAATTTTTGGTTTAGCCAATCAGTACAGTTTATTCTTTAAATTCTCCCCTATTTTGCTACCTGATAGTTTCGACCCCTCTTCACTAAAAATTAATTATCTTATTGTACAGAACTTGAATGATGTTCCCGTTTGTTTCTATTGAAAATAGACTCATTAATAATTTCAAGAATGTAAATTTATCAAATTATTATTTTTTTACCATTTTTAAAGAATTTCCAAAGTCAGAACAAGAGATTTTGAAATCATTCTGACCCTGTCTCACTAAAATCCAAATATCTCACCATATGAAATTCTTTTGCTTATTCTGTTTATTTTATGTAGACATAGACTCAATAAGATTTAATTTAATATCTTATTCAACCTCAAATTGGATTTCCAACATTTTTGGTATTTTTCAAAGTTACACAACTGTTGTTGTCCAAAACTATTTTATTTCAAATTTCACTCTTTCATGAAACATCACAACAATATGCTCACATTCAATAACATAATTTGATTAGCATGAATAATACAAAACTTTATCATTTCACTTACTTATTTTAATCCTCACCAAAATTCATCACATATCGAATCCATTGCTCACATGAAATTCCACTTAGTCGAATTTTCCCGCTGAACACTTCGGAGTAATTACAGATACACGGTGGTTTCGCACATAGCCCACCCAAAATAATAGATACATGGTGGTTTCGCACACAGCCCACCAATAATAACAGATTGACGGTGGTATCGCACACAACCCACCAATAATAACAAATTCACGGTGGTATCGCACACAGCCCACCAATAATAACAGATTCACGGTGGTATCGCACACAGCCCACCAATAATAATAGATGATATCTGGTGTACATAGTAGCCTGCACTTAGTACTACACATGTGACCATAGCTATTTTATTCCACAATCTCATATAAAACCATATCTCGATGCCATAGTCTAACTATGGTCTTACACGAATTCACTTAGTCACACTTTGCCATGACTCATTCATGGTCTTTTCCTTCAATTCATCTTTTAGTACCGAACGAAAGTGTTCAACTTTGCGTACGCTAGTCTTGAACATCGGATTTTCATTGTAGAGCAAATAATATAATTAAATTCACAAATTATTCACCAATTTATCAAATAAACATTTATGATTAACATATGAACTTACCTCGATATGAAACGACGAAATAAGTCAATTACTCGATTATCTTGCTTTTTCCCCGATCTAATTCCGAATCTCATCTTCCTTGATCTATAACAACACATATAATTTATTTTTTTTCATCATGCTACTCAAATTAGCCCAATTTCACATTTTTGTAAAATTACATTTTTACCCCTAAACTATGTCATATTTACACTTTTCCCCTATGCTCGTTAAATGAAATGTGTTCAATTTCTTTACTACCCATGCATAGCTGAACCTTTTTCATGCTTATAGCTGCCCACATTTCCCATTATTTCACACCTTTACTACCTATTTTACAACTTTTACAAAATGGTCCATTTTAGGTGTTTTCATGAAAATCACTTAACAAAAGTTGTTTATTTAACAACCAAGATTCATTTTCTTCCATAAAAATGCAGCAAACAACATAAACATTCTCATGGTAAAACCCTAGACTTTCAACCATTTTGCAAAATAGCCCCCTCATTAGCTAGATTAAGCTACAAGGGTTCCAAAAATACAAAAATCATCAAAAATGACCATCAAAATCACTTACTTGTGAGAGTTAGAAGTTGCTGAAATTTTCAAGCTTCCATGGCCATTTCCTTGGGTAAGAATAGGTGGAGAAGAAAGAGAAATAAAAAGATGGTAGCTTTTGCTATTTTGTCTTACTACACCTATTAATATATTTACCTTTTAATAACTTCACCAAATTCACCTACTACACGTCCATCTTTGTCTCCTTACTTTTCTATTGGTATAATTACCATGCAAGTGCTCATACTTTTCAATTCTATAGCTATTAGTGCCTTTATCAATTAGACCTCAAGTTTTGCACCTTACGCGATTTAGTCCTTTTTATCAAATTGAGCACTCAAACGAGGAAATTTCTTTATGAAAATTCCACACAACCTTAGTATCATATTGTAGACATCAAAATAATAATAAAATAAATTTTTCAATTTCGGATTTGTGGTCCCGCAACCACTGTTCCAACTAGGCCCAAAATCAGGATGTTACAAACTTCCATTTTCATAGTCTTTTCCGTTGAACTAATGAAATTTCGATGGACATTCGGGTGATGTACATAAGGTATACATATAAATTATCCGTCAATACATACTCATTATTACCCATTGGGCATAAGTTCGAAGAGCACACTCTCGAGCCACATATTTTACCACAGGATTACCAGTTCAGGCTAAATCCCAATTTTTTAGCCGACGTTCACAAGAGTCATTTAAGAATGCCAGTCCAGGCTAAATCCTTTAGTGAACAATGCTCTAAAGAGCTTAATTAGGGTTACCCGTCAGGGCTAAACCCAATCCATAATATATGCTCGAGAGACTTAATTCAGGATTACTCGTCCGGGCTAAATCCTATTCGTAACATTTGTCATATCCTACTCGTTTGAAGAAATCACCACAATTCATTGAATTTCAATGTTCAACCGAGACATGACATTTTATCCTTATTTTCTAAATTATAATTATTTCATTATGTCCATCATCACATACATATCATTAAAATCATATAATTCAATTCAAGTAATTTAACATACATATTTAAGTTACACGAACTTACCTTGACAATTGTTCGTATTTGGAATTCTAACTAATCCAAAACTTTTTATTTCCTTCGATCTAATTCTGTAGCTGGTCTTTCCGGGTCTATATAAGCAAATTTAATTATTAACTCATCACATTTTACATACACTTGCATTCTCTTACATCCTAGGCAAAATTACTTTTTTGCCCCTCTTTTTTCAAAAATTCCAATTTCGTCCCTAGGCTCGGAAAATGAAATTCATGCAATCTAGTCCTCTTTCCAAGCCTAACTGAAATTTAATAACAATTTTTACAGTACACACATTTCACAAATTTCAGCATTTTCCATGGGCTTTACTACTTTTTCATTTTAATCCCTAACTAAGTTTCCATGAAAAATTGCTTTGTAAAAGTTGTTTATCTATCAATTATCTTTCATTTTCTACCATAAATTTCAAATTTCAAACATTTACATCCATGGAAAAGTTTCTACACTTTGTTATCTTTTCAAATAAATCCTATAAATAGAAATATTAGGCTATCTCGATTCTAAAAATATAGAAAATTATTAAAAACAGGACTTGATTTAATACCTTTTCAAGCTTGGTAAGTTCTCTTCCTCTCTCCTAGGGTTTCCATAGAAAATATTGTGGAAGAAGATGAATAGAAAAGATGATAATTTCTTTTTATTTTTCTATCACCTTTTTAATTTGTTGATTTCCAATTTAGTCCCTAGCCATTTTTAATTTTTCCATGGATGAGTCACCAAGAAAAATCTACATACTTTCCTTAATGGTCTAATTACCATATAAGGACCTCTAATTTTGAATTCCATAGCTATTTAATCCTTATAGCTTCTAGAATTCAACTTTCGCATTTTATACAATTTAGTCCTTTACTTAATTACCCACACAATCGATAAAATGTTCATATCAAAATTTTCATGTGACCTTTCTATCATAATACCAACCATAAAATAAAATTTTTTGGGCTCGGATTTGTGGTCCCAAAACCACTGTTCTAATTTCACTGAAATTGGGCTGTTACAATCTATGTCCTCATGGTGCCTCGCCGTATACACAAGTGTAGGCTGTCATGCCTCAGTCTGATCTGCACCTCTGCTCGATGCTCTCTGACCTCAGCCAGAACCATTACCACCCTTGGCTGTACCACGGCCCCTAAGTGACAGTTGAGTTGCTCTAGGCGGCTAAAGGGGACCTCGAGCCGGAGCCTGTATAGAAGCTTGAACCTAATTAGATCGTAGGGGACAGTCTCGAACATAGTGCTCCATTGGTCTGCACCAAAGATAAGCCCTCAACTTTCTCCAACACTCGCAAGGATGACGTCTCTTACAATCACTAAAGTTCTGAAACTCAGTCAGTGCAGCTGGTGCCTCGGTCATCAAAGGCCCATCAAATCTCACCCGTTTCTTAAGGTGCTGAATAGAACTAGAGGGACCCGAATCCTTCTTGAGCTTACTCTAACCCCTCTCTTGGTCTCTCCTCTCGTGCTCGGTGCGCTTCACCTCCTCTGTTCTCTTCGCCTTGGCAACCAAGGTCGCAAAAACTTGCTCTCTCTAAGGAGCTATCAAAACTCTCAAATCATATTTCAATCCCTCTTCGAATTGAATGCTCCTCTCATAAATGTGTGAAACCAGACCACGAGCATACCTGCTCAGTCTAAAAAACTCGGCCTCACACTCGGCCACAAACCTCTTGCCCTAAACCAAGCTCATAAACTCGCGTCTACAAGCCTCCACATAATTCGCCCCCACATACTTGCTTTGGAAGACACTCTTAAAGAATTCCTAGGTGATTTGGTCAAGCTGGGTGCTCTGCTCCACAGTCAACCACCACTGGTAAGCCTCATCTTGGAGCAGAGATACAACACTCCTTAATTTTTGTACATGAGTGCAGTTAATGTCGTTCATAATATGTTCGGTGGCCTCTAACCAGTACTCGGACACAATAGGGGTGACTCTAGCGATACCTCTAAACAATTTATCACCACTGGATGAAGTCATTCAATAATCAACCCTTGGTTCCCGTACCCAGAATGGGTCCCAGTGACCCTCTCTAACAAACGTACCATAGCTTGGGACAGTACATCATCCCCGACTGTCAGAGTATGAGACCCAATCTTAGCAGGAATAGTACCAACGGTCTCACTAGACTCCAAGTTGGGCATAAGCTGGTGACGCCTATAAGAACCACGTCTACTACTACTGAGCAAACTCATTATCTCAACTTATCTACAATGCCTGAGGTTTACAAATCAGTTAAGAATTCTCATCAAATTTCTTTGTTCACAATTCATACTACAATCTTTAACTAAACAAACAAGTTCAGTTATTATAGGATTTCAAGGTAAATAATATAGCTAAAGTAGAAGTACTTACAGGTTCAACGCCAAAGACTCAGTCTTTTATAAAATCGTTTTCAACGTTACTCAAATAAAATTTTCATTCAAAACTCATTTTAACAAAAATAAGAGCCCAGAAACACTGCCCAAGTTTGTAAACCTGACTTTGATACCGCTAAATGTAACACCCTATACCTAGCCTCGCAGTTAAGACCAAGTTTGAAGGTTAAATCAAAATATTTTAGAACAAACTAACCTTTAATTACTTGAAATTCAACAGTCAAAAAGCATGTAATTAGTTAGATCAAACATAATATTGAACTTCTGAAATGTAATCCAAAACAAACACACACTAGCATAAGTTTATAAAAAGAATGATAAGATAACTAAAGAGGAATGACCGAACTCTTGTCACACCGACCCGCCTAAGTTTGTAAGTTACATGTAATCTAAACAAATAGAATACTTGAGTACAATTCAGTTTGTAACTTACATTCTCAATTAAACAGTAATATAACATATGTGATTTCAATTCGTTAGTATTCATTCAATTCTTAGAAATGGATACAAAAATAGAAATAGAGGATATCAGATACAATTACAAAACAGTTCAGATATAGATGCATATTCCTACCCCCAACTGTTACACACCATCTCCGTTCATCCCGACACGCCAGATAGGGTATCAAGTATCCATCCATCCCTACACACTGCAAAGTGGCTAAGTGTCACATTTCAAAAATATTATAGACAAGCTGTCGGATGAGAATGCGATAACTCTCTAAAGTCAGATTGTAACACCCCTAACTTGTATCCATTGTCGAACTAGGGTTAAGGAGCATTGCTAGAGTTTACGTTTCAAAACTATAAAAAATTTAAAAACATTTAATTCACAACATCAATCAATGCAAAACCAATCAGTGACATACATATTGTCCCTTATACGAGCCTTCGAGGCACTAAAAACACACTAGAAACAAGTCCGGACTAAATCAGACACACGCTCATGTCTCAGGCCATGTGGTCATTCAAAGTAGGAACACACGGCCGTGTCCTAGCCCGTGTCCGTGCCCATGTAACTCTCTAACTTGGGTCACACGGCCAAGCCATACGCCTGTGCGCCAAGCCGTATACTCTTCTAAAAAGTCTCACACGTCTGTATGCCAGGCCATGAGATAGGCCATGTATCTGCTTGACTTGCAACCCTTTGAAAGCTACAAGGGACACACAGCCATGTTGCATGGCTGTATGTCATACAAGACTGAGACACAGGCCTGTGTCCCTGGCCATGTGGACGAAAAATAGGCCATTTCTAAGCCATTTTTCTCACCCAATCATGCACACGCCTATAACCAATTTTCCACATGTAAACAAGTATTCAAAATGCAACAAATAATATATCCACAAGCTAAACCAATAAGGTATATGTGCATACAACCAATATGCCCAAAAGGCACCTTAATCACAACAATTAAACATGTATAACCATATGCATAGTTTAGCCAAAAGTTCAATCAACTTATAACTAAGTTTATTCCAAAAGTTAACAGTTCATTTACCTATCAAATTCACACCAAAAATACCAAATTGGCCATTAGACATTTAGCACCATTAGTCATATATGTCCACTACATTCCAAATACCAAAATGACCATATTCAACTATGTCAAAGAATATTCCTTTACACACGTTTTAAATACCATTTCAACTTCCATCATTTAAGCATCATAAAGACTATAAAATCAACCATTATAAGGTCACATATATTTATCAACCTAACAACCATTTCAGTCACTCAAAATACCATAATTACAAGCCAGAACATAATGGCTATAGTATCAACTAAAACATCTATACCTATGTATATTTAAACAATTATCACTTAACTTGTTTCCGTGCCAAAACATAACATAATTGATACTATAACCATACCATTTTGGCCATTTAAAGATACAAATCTAACCATATCTAGATGGTTCCAACAATCAACATGTAAACAAACCATATTTCAATCATGCACATTTATTCAAAACCTTTCCAAAGCATACCATATCTTGACCATGTTGAGGTCAATTCATCATATATCACTTTGGTCATTCAAACATGCTTTAACACATTATCAAATTAAAACATATGAACAAGGCACCAAATGTACTAAGGCTACATCACCCCAAATGACATATACATGCCAAACTCATCAACTAACATTCAACCAATCATCAACCATAAGTCCACCTATACATGCCATTATAACCTTAACCAAGACATCAAAATCTACCGATATAATCGTTGGATAGTGTGATAGATCTCCGATGAGATTCCAACTCGATCGAGCTTCCAATAATCTAAAAAGTAAAGGAAAAACAACTACGTAAGCAACGAATGCTTAGTAAGCTCGTATAAACTATAGTCATATTAATCCATTTCAAATATGAAATTTATACATATTAAGAATAATCCTATACCAATACTGCAAGATTCAAAAAACCATATTCAACAACTCACAAAGTGAATAAATCCACAACATCACATATATATATCATCCCTAGCATAGTAGGATTTTATAAAACTTTAAACCCTTTCAAATTTTCTTACTTTCATTTGCATTTCATTACTTTTCCATTTTATTTACTTTCTTTAGCTACAATAACAATATCAATTCAACTCATCATTCCCTTTTTCATCACTTTACACATCAAGTATGAACTTACTATTTCATTACCATTCCACACCCGTTTCATATGCTTAACACACAAGACATAAGCATATCATCAACCATAGCCACAAGCTAGTGCATTTAAACATAGTTCTTTTGAAATTAACCATATGATAAACCATTTCATAAAAAATTACATAATTTAAAGCTTACCACTCTTTCATGAACACAAGCATATTTCCATTTGGGCACTTACCAATTCAATGCAACCTTACAAGTAAGCATAATACAAGCCATCCAATAGTTTGGAAAAAGCCTAAGCATTCACACCAAACATGTTAGCAATATAAGCATAAGACATAAGCAATTTACTCATGGATGATCACAACATTTAAACATGTAACATAAGAATATATCATCCATCTCAACTTACATTTATCAATGTATTACCAATTCAATGCAATTAATATGTGAACATGCCTTATTTCGTATCAAAATCTTACTATTTCCTTTCAAATCATGCTTTTTGAACCATTTAGAATACCGTTGGATACCCAAGATAGCTCACACATAGTGTGCTAGCTCCTATAATTGTAATCTGTCAATTCCTATACATGTATGCTCACACGAGTGATCGGCTGTTTAACGTCACAGCAATAATGTGCAAGCGTACACTGTCGATGCAAGTATAGTAGACAGATGTGAGTCTATCGAATATCGATCCCACAGGGATGGTTGACTTTTGTCTATTAATGTCGCTGCAATAACTAAATAGAAACGAGATAAATTGTGAGGATAGTTGTCGATGCAATAACTTAAAAATAATAAAATAAAATATGATAGTGATAAACTGGGATCCCCAACATGAATCTTGAGTAGAATACTAAGTGCTCACAAGGTATAAAAGGATAGGTGATTGTCGAGGCAATAAAATTTAATGTATATCTGACTAAGCGTCACTCTTCTATTTAATTTGAGACTTAAGCATGCACATTAACCCCACCTTCTGATGATGGCAACATGGCACTAATGAGTGGACTACATTTCTCTAATCCTCACTCAACTTCCATTGTAATACTTATTGGCTCAAACTGTCACAGCACTTTCTAGTGTTAGTGACTGCAATAACACTTCTGTGTTAAGAAACATTCAAACCCCAAGATTAAACAATAAAAGCAAGATTAAATAAGATAACATTTAACCAAGAATTCATGTGTACTTCCATAAAAATAGAAAATAGAGAGTAATCATCAGCATTTAGAAAGAAATAAGAAAGAATCGAGTGGAGAACACTATTCCTAAACAACTCGATTGAATCTCTCTATTCCCTCTTATCTTGCACTTAGGTCTCCTCATCAGAAGCTAATCTGCATCAATTTGCATGTTGGCTCAGCCGTGAGAGGTTAATATTCCATAGTTGCGAGCTTCAAGGTAGGATGAAGAAGATGATGGTCAAGAAAAAGCTCCCCATTTTTTCTCACATCAACCTTTTATGTCCTCCTCCAACGGTACAAGTGTCCTTTCCTCAGAATTACTTTGTCATTGTACATACAGGTTGGTTATACCAGACTGGATAGCTCACGTATTTTTAGTTCTTATTTGGACAGCTATCAGGTGCGGCGACAATTCTAGACGTAATCTGGAATTAACTCATGCAGCGACATTAATGTAAAAAGATAGCACAATTAAGGATAAAATAGGCTAGGATTCACTGAGTAATGCAATTTACTAAACTAAAAATGCTAAAATATATGCTAAGAATAACTAAATGGGAACAATTTAACCAATAAGTAAAGAGGAAAACCTATGTTCTTTCTAGTGCTATCACACCCCCAAACTTGAGTTTTTACTTGCCCTCAAGTAAAACAGAAACTAGTAAGGCTACAAAAATTTTACTAAGGCAAATGATCATTCTAGCAACTTGAATTCTCTAAATTTCTAATGAATAAATCACATTCAGATGAAAGAATATTGCATCGACAATACTTAAGCATGAGTGAATAAGGTTGCAAATTCATTAATGCTAGCATCATGCTTTAAACCCTAAGTTCTATCTACCAATACAACATTTATTATACAATACTAAGTTTTTATTGTAGCACCCTAAATTTTGGGCCTAGAAGAATTGGGCTTTGGGCATGGGAGCGGTTAAAATTTTTTAGAATAAGAGAACGGTACAATTGCATGTTAGATCTGCTGGGTGAGTGATTTTGGAAGGTTAAGGGGTTTCTATGAAGTCCTGGGTTCAAGCCATGTCATATGGAAAATTTTTATTTTTAGCATTACGGAAGCCTGACTCCTGGTTTTAAGCCTTTTAAGTAATTGTGGTTAAAAAGGGACACAAAGAGCTTGTTCGTACAGTGGTTGTGGCGTCACAGGTATGGCAAGGAGGTCAGAGGTTCAAGTCTCACTGCATGTAAGTGGGATAATTTATTTTGCTCATGAGTGGGCAAGAGTTGGTGTTGGATTCGAACTCTGTGTTGGAGAGTTTGAATGGGTCAAGTGAGGGATTTAAGGAGTGGATTATGGAGTGCTAAGGGGAGGAAATCAAGGGGATTTGATTTGTTGGGGAGTTGGAGCCGAAATAGACAATAGGTAGGCACAGGTTTCAATTTTGGCCATTTGTTTTCGGGTGTTGGAGTGTTGTTTTTGTGATAGCCGATCTTTGCTTGTGTAAGTTCTTCCGTTTTCTTTTTCGTTTTGTCCCTTTTGGCCACTAGGTTTCAAGGCTCTTTATTTTCGAGTTCACTTTGTTTTTAGCCAAAATATCATCATCATTTAGGTCATTCTTGGTGCCGAATATACTTGTTCAACCTTAGGTCGATTTATTTCTCATTCTTCTCTTCACGATTTCTTTTCCTTCCTTTCTTACCTTTTCATCTCTAAACTGAATCGTTCTTCTTACTCTTTCAAATTTCTGTAGTGCTGTTCATTTACATAAACTCAAAAACTCTCACTTTGCTTATTGAAAATCTTTAGTCGACTTCTACACTTTCCTTCTTCTATCTTCTTTGTTTTCGTCATCCATCTCCAATCCTCTTAGTTTCAAATCTTCGACTATTTAGCCAGTGAGCTCAAGTTAGGAATCTCTCATCTTTGCCGAATGTGATAGTAAGTGATGGTTAATGCTTTTAACGATTTTCAGTATTGATGGTATTCCTCTTTATCTGTCGAATCTCCCTTTCTTATCTTGATCGATGATTGGTTTGTTTAAGGTTCCTCGAAGGGCGATTAAAGGGCAAGTGATTAGTAGTAGCTGGCTTCTTACTCTAAGGTTTCGATCAAGGTAAGTACTAGGTCAAGGAATCTTGGGTAAGGCCGAATGTTAGTTCTTGTTTGGGCACGTGTTTTTGTTGAATTAGCATATGATTAACTCTAGATAGTAGATAATGTTAACTGATAGATTACGTTTGCGGTTAAGATAAGCCACGAGGAGGGGGAAACGATTCTTAACCAAAAGATCCAAGGAAAAGGATAGGCCGTTGTTATTCAGTCATGGTAGGTAGTGGCTAATCGGTTTGGGGAATAAGTGTTGTGATCTTTAAAGATGAAAAGGCTAACTATACCCATTGACTGAATATAGGTTTGTTGCTAAGGGCTTGGAAGTAGGCTTCATAAACAAGGTGTGTACACACACCATTCCAACTGTAGATCGACAAATACTGAAATGCTAAAATGCTGAAAATACGGCAACGGTTACCATACGAGCACACGAATGCTCGTGTGGGGAAGTCGATAAATGACGGAGGCCACCACGAGCGGTCTCATGGTCTTGGATCGTTTTTGGGTCTAATGGGCCAATATGGACCGTGTAGGCCCAATGGGCTCGTGGGCCCCACGCGGATTAAATTTATGTAAAGTGGCAAAAATTGAACTGGGCTATAACGTTCACATAGCCGTGATTGAAAATGGGCCGAATAGGCCACACAAAAGTGTGGGCCACTTGGGCCGAATACTGGGTTTTGAGCCCATTTACACTGCTTTGACCAAATGGGTTATCTGTGTCGCTCGAAGCGACTATAGACCTTCGGGAAGGTAGTTAAATGACTAAAATACACTTATAGGGTAAAATGACCAAAATACCCCCACAGGGTAAAATGACTAAAATGCCCCTACATGTTATATGATTGTTATTGTATGTCATTTATGGTATGTTTGCATTCATGTGATACTATCATTCCATGGGGGGTGGGATCATTGATTTGGAGGAAGTATATGATTTGATAGGGTTGCATGGTCGCTTGACGACTGTGGATCCACCGATGGCTTTAAGCCGATTATGAGATTGGTAGCTCTGCTGCAATATTGGTTAGTGCCGCAACCAGTGCTACATAAGGAGTGTAGAGATAGGTGGGTCGATTAAATCCCCAAAGGAGTACACTGTTGGACAGGAGACAGAGTGCAGGGTTGGTTTGGGTATTCATGCATTGCATATACCGATACTGATATTGAGAAGGGCTTAGGCCCAGATAGATGTGATATGTGACATTTGATATGGGTTAAGGCCCAACTGAGGCTATTACAGGCTAAGGCCCAATTGCCACCGTTACTGTGTTGGGCTTAGGCCCATATTGATTATTGTAATGGGCTTAGGCCCAGATTGAGGTGATGCATGCTTTATGATCGATAAGGGTTGTACACACGGAGTTTTCGCAAAATCACCCTCTCTTTTTAATTTTTTAGGTAATCCTCAGTAAGCGGTTCGACGTACTGGAGGACACGGAGGTGGCCACACTACGAACAGCTTTAAATTTTAGTATTCTATTTTACCTTACTTAAACCGTTTTCTTATTGGGTTGTAATAAGGCCTTTTTTTTAATTTCTAGTTTTGATTTGAGATATTCGGTTTATTACGTTTTTTATCTGTTAAAAGTAAATCGCGGTTTTTCAAAACAATAACTGTTTTTCAAACTCTACGTTTTCGCAACTCAATTTTAAATATCATGTTTCTGTAAATCATTTGATTTAAATTAAGCTTCCGCAACAAATAAGGTTTTAAAGGTAATAACGTTTTAAAAAGGGAATAACTTTTTAATAAACCACGGTTGAAAGTAAACAAATGCAAACTGAGGTTTTGTACAAGTTTTAAATGGCAAGAAGTTTTAATTTTCAAGAAAGGTTTTCAATGAAAACATGGTTTTCGAAAAACACTTCAATGTGACACGCCGGATTCGGCCATAACGTCTAGGTCGGATTTGGGGTGTTACATTTATATTATATGTAACATCCTGAATTTTTGGGCCTATGCGCTTAATGGGTGAAAATGAGTAATGAGTTAATTTAACTGTTAGGGGTCCAAATTGGGCTCAGGATATGGTCAAGGCCTTGGTGAAATTTTTGTTTGGGCACTATAGAGTTTTAAAAGGTGGTATCTGTGTTTAAATTATCAAAATGGGCTTGTGACCCAGTGGTCAGTGACGCCACTTAGGGAGCAAGGAGGTGATGCCACAACCAGGGAGTTAGGGGCCCAAAATCTAAGTTTCATGGAGCCCAATCTTTTAATTGGCAAGATACTTTATTTTGGAAAATACCCTGTAGGGCAAAACTACGGAAAAACCCCTGGGTAGTGAAATGACGAAAATACTCTTTATGTGAGGAATGTGAGCTCACGGATGTTATATGTATGTTGATGTGTGATGATTGAATGTATGTGCTTCTTAGAACTAGGAGATGTGAACTTGAGACTGAATTGTAGATATAACTGCGAATTCGAAAGAATTACCCTTAAAACTACTATTCATAAGACTGTTCGGGGTTAATCAGTGGAAGAAAACTAACAATTCATAAAATTCTAATCAGATAAACGCGAATCGGTAGAATGAGTATAAGGGGACGAGGACGCTCTAGATGCGAATACCGGTGCGTACTCTACCATATTATACTAAGTGTTTCTTTTGGATTTAGAATTAGAGTGCGCAGCGAAAGCGTAGTGGTGAGACTTGGGTAGTACGATTAATAGTTAGTTGGAAATTTCGAGGACGGAATTTTTTTAAGGGGGTAGAACTGTAACATCCTGAATTATTGGGCCTATGCGCTTAATGGGTGAAAATGAGTAATGAGTTAATTTAACTGTTAGGGGTCCAAATTGGGCTCAGGATGTGGTCAATGCCTTGGTGAAATTTTTGTTTGGGCACTATAGAGTTTTAAAAGGTGGTATATGTGTTTAAATTATCAAAATGGGCTTGTGGCCCAGTGATTAGTGACGCCACTTAGGGAGCAAGGAGGTGACGCCACAACAAGGGAGTTAGGGGCCCAAAATTTAAGTTTCATGGAGCCCAATTCTTTTAATTTAAGTTAGCTAATTTTCGGCATTTGGGTTAGGTGGAGTGGATGGCAACAATGCTCAAAAATAGAAGGATTTATATGAATAGGATAATGTAGACATTATAGTTGATATATGGAAGACAAAAGGAGAAAACATAGGAGCTATCTGCAAGGCTAGGTGTTGGCCCAAATCCCATCACCTAGAGGAGTAAAGAATTCGGCTATTTCATGGAAAAGGGGTGCCGAATTTTCCCTTTTCATTAGCCTAATTTTTAGTTATCAGGAAGGGTACTTTCGGGTTTTTGATAGGAGTGCCGAAATTTCTATAAATAGGGGGGATATCTCATTGCTTCTGGCATTTAAACCCTAATTTCCTCTTCATTCTTTGTGCCAAAATTCTTAGTCTCTCCCTCTACAATTTCTTTTCTTTAATTTCTTCAAAAGCCGAAACCTCTCCCTTCACTCTCTTTTCCGTTCTTTTCCTCTTGTGCCGATTTCTCTAAAAAGCTGAAATCTCCATAGTTTTTCTCTATTCATCCCATTTGTGAGTTAGTTCTATTCTTCCGGCATTTAAATCTTTTTCTTTGGCATTGCCGAATCTTCTCTCTAGTGCTAGCCGAATCCCCTGTGTTAAGGTAAGTGTAGACTTCTGTTAGTTTCTCATGCTTTATTTCGGTTTTTGAAAGGCAAAAGCCGAAAAGCTAATAGTTTAATGGTTCTATGTTGGGCGGCATTCTGGGATTTGAAGGAAACTTGGTCGTCTAGATCTAAAAGCCGAAAATCGTTAGTCTCCAATTTCGAGATTTTAAGGTAAGGAGATTTTCCCTAGATTTTTACTAGATTCTTTCATTGTATACAAGATCTTAACTTTATGATAAGGATTAACGATCATATATTGTGATAGTAGTTCTAACAAGGACTTGTGATGGAATTAAATATGGATCAGGCAAAGGAGAGAATCCCTAAGTTTAAGAAACGAGCAGTATCTGCCGTTCGAGATTGGCCACGTGGTTGTGGACCGGCTTCTGAACAACACCTTAGGCAGATAGCAGTGGTGTTGGCTACGGATAGCGTCAACTTAGAGGGTCTCGTTCTAACGGTAATCAGGTGTGTAGATCCTTATCACATAAGTTTTATTTTGTATTATACCTGTTAGGGGCTGAAAAGCTGGAAAATGAGGCTGTATGAACAGTCGTGTGTAGATCTCTAACACATTAATAATCTGTATGAATATATGCATGTTTATGTTATGGGCTAAAAAGCCAGAAAGTGGCTGTGTAGACAGTCGAATGAAACCCAAAAAGGGTTAGGCAAGGAATGCGAGGTACGTAATCATAGAACTTCTCTATGTGTATCGATGTATGGAAAGACTGTAATCTCTTAGGTAGTAGATTGTTTGATTTTGCATGAATGTATGCATGGGATGGGTTTGTTATGAAAAGGGGAAGAGCATGTTAGATCACATGGTGATCAGTGGTAGAAAACCCACCTAATGAAATGTTAGATCACATGGTGATCGGTGGTAGAAAACCCACCTAATGAAATGCTAGATCACATGGTGATCGGTGGTAGAAAACCCACCTAATGAAATGTTAGATCACATGGTGATCGGTGGTAGAAAACCCACATAATGAAATGTTAGGTCACTTGGTGATCGGTGGTAGAAAACCCACGTTAAAATTCCTGATTGATAAGGAATAGGCAGTATGACTGTCGATATGGTGTGTAGCGGTTGGTGGGTTGATTGTAGAAATCCCTAAGGTGTGATGGTTGGTACGGGTTGGTGTGTAGAGGATGGAATTCTAGGATGGGTTGGGCTTTGCATCATTTATTATCTGTCATGTGATTATGATTGTTGCCATTGTGTTTGGGCCAGGGCTCATAATGTGTTTGTGAGCCCAAGCCTTTTATGTGTTTTCGGGATTTACACACTGAGTCTTGGTGACTCACCCTATTATTTTTCCCTAACTTTTCAGATGAGCAGCAGATCCTGGACATGGGAGCCGAGACGGACTCGAGGGGCCATCAAGTTTTTATTTCTATAGATTATTTTCGGTTTTCCTTTAAGTTTTGTTTTGGGAATATTTAGGTAATAAGGCCCTATAGTTTATATTCGCCTAAGTAGTTTTTTTAATATTTGCAACTTATGAATTTATGTCAGGGGTTAATTTACACCAAATAATAATAATACAAGGTTTCTTTTCAAATGTCACTTATTTATTCAAATATTGCCTAATAACTTATGATTTTCTAAAACCAACTTAGCAAAAGATTTTAACGTTCAACCCGTAGCATACCAGATTTGGTCGAAACGTATGGGCCGAGTTTGGGGTGTTACATTTTGGTATCAGAGCACAGTTCAAAACCCGGGCTGTGAAATGGGCTTAGCAATGTTTTGTAAAGTGATGTGAATTTGAAAAAAAAATGTGTCCTTGTTGAAGATATGGCCCTCGAGTCTACCGGCACCCGATCCACGCAGGTAAGTATTCTAAACTCTTGTTGTGATATACATGTGGGCTTAATGGGTTTGAGGGACGTAGGCTAGAATATTAGACATTGATGGACTTTAGGTTTAGTTTAAATCACTCTCTAAATTCATAAGATTTAATCCAACTAAACAAACCCGTGAACAAGTCAATAGGTTAGGGCGTGGCAACAAGCATACGCATGTCTAGGATTGGATTCAGGAAGAGCTTGGTACTTAAGCAGTCCTAGTGACTCACCTCCTCTTAGCTAGAATCCTACCTGGTGCGTAGTGACTGTTCACCTTAGCCACGAGGACTTGTTGATGGGCCAAAATCTACAATTAAAACCCGAAAGGGACCAACCACCCTATTTCGTAACCAAAATACCACCAAGTTTTGTAAAATTTCCAAAATACACTTGATTTGTGAAAATTTCCCAGAATACCCCAGAATTCTGAAACTACCGAAATTTGTGAAATTACCGAAACACTCCGGTTGGCAAAATTTCCAAAATACCTTTGGTTTGTGAAAATTTCCAAACAACCGTGATTTTAGAAAATACCTCAGTTTTGCAAATTTACTCGAAAGCCCCTAGATTTACAAAAGAACCCGGCTTGCAAAAAAAAACCAAGATACCCCATTTTGAGGAAATTTCTAAAATACCCTCGTTTTGTTTAAAAAACTTGTTTTCCAAAAATACCCTTGCTTTAAAAAAAATATGTACCAAAGTACCTCTAATTCGAAGAAAATCACCAAGATACTTTATTTTGGAAAATACCCTGTAGGACAAAACTACGGAAAAACCCCTGTGTAGTGAAATGACGAAAATACTCTTTATGTGAGGAATGTGAGTTCACGGATGTTATATGTATGTTGATGTGTGATGATTGAATGTATGTGCTTCTTAGAACTAGGAGATGTGAACTTGAGACTGAATTGTAGATATAACTGCGAATTCGAAAGAATTACCCTTAAAACTACTTTTCATAAGACTGTTCGGGGTTAATCAGTGGAAGAAAACTAACAATTCATAAAATTCTAATCAGATAAACGCGAATCGGTAGAATGAGTATAAGGGGACGAGGACGCTCTAGATGCGAATACCGGTGCGTACTCTACCATATTATACTAAGTGTTTTTTTGGATTTAGAATTAGAGTGCGCAGCGAAAGCGTAGTGGTGAGACTTGGGTAGTACGATTAATAGTTAGTTGGAAATTTCGAGGACGAAATTTCTTTAAGGGGGTAGAACTGTAACATCCTAAATTTTTGGGCCTATGCGCTTAATGGGTGAAAATGAGTAATGAGTTAATTTAACTGTTAGGGGTCCAAATTGGGCTCAGGATGTGGTCAAGGCCTTGGTGAAATTTTTGTTTGGGCACTATAGAGTTTTAAAAGGTGGTATATGTGTTTAAATTATCAAAATGGGCTTGTGGCCCAGTGATTAGTGACGCCACTTAGGGAGCAAGGAGGTGACGCCACAACAAGGGAGTTAGGGGCCCAAAATTTAAGTTTCATGGAGCCCAATTCTTTTAATTTAAGTTAGCTAATTTTCGGCATTTGGGTTAGGTGGAGTGGATGGCAACAATGCTCAAAAATAGAAGGATTTATATGAATAGGATAATGTAGACATTATAGTTGATAATATGGAAGATAAAAGGAGAAAAGATAGGAGCTATCTGCAAGGCTAGGTGTTGGCCCAAATTCCATCACCTAGAGGAGTAAAGAATTCGGCTATTTCATGGAAAAGGGGTGCCGAATTTTCCCTTTTCATTAGCCTGATTTTTAGTTATCAGGAAGGGTACTTTCGGGTTTTTGATAGGAGTGCCGAAATTTCTATAAATAGGGGGGATATCTCATTGCTTCTGGCATTTAAACCCTAATTTCCTCTTCATTCTTTGTGCCAAAATTCTTAGTCTCTCCCTCTACAATTTCTTTTCTTTAATTTCTTCAAAAGCCGAAACCTCTCCCTTCACTCTCTTTTCCATTCTTTTCCTTTTGTGCCGATTTCTCTAAAAAGCTGAAATCTCCATAGTTTTTCTCTATTCATCCCATTTGTGAGTTAGTTCTATTCTTCCGGCATTTAAATCTTTTTCTTTGGCATTGCCGAATCTTCTCTCTAGTTCTAACAAGGACCTGTGATGGAATTAAATATGGATCAGGCAAAGGAGAGAATCCCTAAGTTTAAGAAACGAGAGGTATCTGCCGTTCGAGATTGGCCACGTTGTTGTGGACCGGCTTCTGAACAACACCTTAGGCAGATAGTAGTGGTGTTGGCTACGGATAGCGTCAACTTAGAGGGTCTCGTTCTAACGGTAATCAGGTGTGTAGATCCTTATCACATAAGTTTTATTTTGTATTATACCTGTTAGGGGCTAAAAAGCTGGAAAATGAGGCTGTATGAACAGTCGTGTGTAGATCTCTAACACACTAATAATCTGTATGAATATATGTATGTTTATGTTATGGGCTAAAAAGCCAGAAAGTGGCTGTGTAGACAGTCGAATGAAACCCAAAATGGGTCAGGCAAGGAATGCCAGGTACGTAATCATAGAACTTCTCTATGTGTATCGATGTATGCGAAAGACTGTAATCTCTTAGGTAGTAGATTGTTTGATTTTGCATGAATGTATGCATGGGATGGGTTTGTTATGAAAAGGGGAAGAGCATGTTAGATCACATGGTGATCAGTGGTAGAAAACCCACCTAATGAAATGTTAGATCACATGGTGATCGGTGGTAGAAAACCCACCTAATGAAATGCTAGATCACATGGTGATCGGTGGTAGAAAACCCACCTAATGAAATGTTAGATCACATGGTGATCGGTGGTAGAAAACCCACCTAATGAAATGTTAGGTCACTTGGTGATCGGTGGTAGAAAACCCACGTTAAAATTCCTGATTGATAAGGAATAGGCAATATGACTGTCGATATGGTGTGTAGCGGTTGGTGGGTTGATTGTAGAAATCCCCACGGTGTGATGGTTGGTACGGGTTGGTGTGTAGAGGATGGAATTCTAGGATGGGTTGGGCTTTGCATCATTTATTATCTGTCATGTGATTATGACTGTTGCCATTGTGTTTGGGCCAGGGCTCATAATGTGTTTGTGAGCCCAAGCCTTTTATTTGTTTTCGGGATTTACACACTGAGTCTTGGTGACTCACCCTATTATTTTTCCCTAACTTTTCAGATGAGCAGTAGATCGTGGACATGGGAGTCGAGACGAACTTGAGGGGCCATCAAGTTTTTATTTCTATAGATTATTTTCGGTTTTCCTTTAAGTTTTGTTTTGGCAATATTTAGGTAATAAGGCCCCATAGTTTATATTCGCCTAAGTAGTTTTTTTAATATTTGCAACTTATGAATTTATGTCAGGGGTTTATTTATTCCAAATAATAATAATACAAGGTTTCTTTTCAAATGTCACTTATTTATTCAAATATTGCCTAATAACTTATGATTTTCTAAAACCAACTTAGCAAAAGGTTGTAACGTTCAACCCGTAGCATACCAGATCTGGTCGAAACGAATGGGCCGGGTTTGGTGTGTTACATTATATATATGTATATATATATATTTCAAAATAATGAATATAGTTGCATTACTGTTCCTTTTTCCTGAGAAGTAACGATGGAGTGCAACAAACCCCTAGGGATTATGTAATTGCGCCGACACATACTCATGCAGCGACAGCCTTTGGCCAAGTTGATTTTTCTAATGCTTGTATTGGAGTGTTCCTTCTTTAACATTCCACACTACACTCACTCTGGAATGGCTCTAATTTATAATTATATATATATATATAACAACTGCAAAAAGTAGATTCATTCAAGATTTAAGGAATGATAGCAGTCATCCATTGCTAATGTAACCTAATCCATTCATCAAAGAATTGAAGCTACAACCTTCTATCAAATTTATCCAACTCATTCATTGATAATTCACATGATGCAAGAATTAAGCATAGAATGTAACAAAAAATTTTGAACATTTTTCATTAACTATAATTAAACCTTGCATGCTTCATTACCGAAAAAAATCGGAATGTCGGTGCATTTCCAAGCCTCATGTGCATTCCTCCAAACTTAAAGTTTGCATTGTCCCCAATGCACTAACATGAAAATGTAAAGACAATGAAAATGTAATGACAATGAAAATGCAATGAAAATGAAAACGAAATGACAATGTGTACTTATCAAAATAAAACTTACAGCTACATGCAATGCATGAATACTACAACTAAAGCTTAAAATAAACTAACTCGGTTATCCTCAACCATCGATATGGCTGCACAAAGTTTCTTCCTCCTTTTTTTTCATCCTTCTTTTGTTTTTTTTTTATCTTTCGAGTGCTTTCTCTTCTTTTCTTTGGGCTACACAAGATCCTCGGATTGCTCCTCAGTTTTCAACATTGCCCCGGCATCATAAGTTGTTTCCTGTGTAGGAGAGGCCACCTAGAGTGGCCCAGTGTAGGCCACTATTGCCAATGAATTGCATTGCTCCTCACTGGTTATCTTAGCAACTTCCGCCGGTCTCGTTTCATCTCGTTCCAAATTATCAATATTTGCACCCACAAACTCGAGTGTGGTGACAATGTTCACAAAAAAATCTTCCTCTCCTTTTTCTTTTTCATCCTCAACAACTTCTTCTTCTTCAGCAACAACTTCTTCTTCTGCAGTAGTAACTTCCTTCTCAACAACAGTCCTCTTGATCAGCAAAAATACCATCCTTGAACAAGCTATCAATCCTTCACAGGCATTCTTCAATGTCCCTGGATTCCTCTTCTTTGTCATTATCAGAGACCTGCACAATTGGAAAGGATGCCACTGATCTGTCTTGTCTTCTAAGTCATTATACATGGATGAGAGTTCATAATTTTGAATGATTGGTGGAAACAATGGGAATTCCTATAGTAGGGATGGGCTCAATTGGCTTAATGTGGCTATAATAGAAATGTTCCAGGCTTTGGTATAAGCATAAAACAAATTTTGGTATTTCTCCATATCCTCTATTGTAGCGACAAGCTTGATCTACCTATTGTTGATGGAATTGATCATTTTTTTCGACATATTTCTTTGTGCGCCATAATGATGTCTCTACATTCAGGTTCGTTCCTTTGCTGTCGGCTTTGATTTTGCCTTTCCTTGTCTTGCTTGTTTCTACCTCCTTCAACATCAGCGTATCTTTGCCATGAGTCCATCTTTCTATAGAGGCTTAATTGATCGGGCCCTTATTTTCTAGGACTTTCTCACCATCACGGGGCACAATTCCTCTTTGCTGGCACAATAACATCACCAATGATAGAAGAACCAAGATTCCAGTTTGCCTTATGGCGCAATCAGTAATTTCCTGATGAAGTATTGCACCGACATCAATCTTTCTACCCTTGATGATAGAATGTATCAGACACATTCTATCGAGGGTGACTGTGGTGCTATGAGTAGAGGGTTTTAGCCTACAGTTGATAAAATGAAACTAGGTTTTACTTTGCAGTGTAAGAAGCGACAGTGCATCGTATAATTCTTTTGATAAGAACCCATCCACAATGCTTCCTTGACACACAAGTCTTTCACCAATAGGTTTCATTTTTCATCTGTGATATCCTCAATGAACTTGGAATGCTCGTCTATATCCACCTTGGTGTTGTACAGCTCGTTGATTATTTTAGTGTCCCATGGTATTAAGCCTTGTCGAACAAAAATGAACTCTAAGTCATGATCATAAAGGTTAGCATAAAACTCACGTACCAGTGAAGGAGAATAGCTTCCAGGATGGTTGCAAAAAGTTTTCCACTTCAACTTCGAGATGGTTTTGTAGACTTGCTTACCTAAGTCTTGTTATTGCGAAAGGGAAATGCCTTGTTCGAGGTGGAAGTTTCACTTCAACATGTTGTCTTGAAATCATTCCTTTGTCGCTTTATTCAAAAAGATTACTGGCTCTTTTTTCTGCACTAGCCTGGGGGATTCTGGTGCACAAACTGCGATAGTAGAGGACGCATGTTCTTCAGCAGATTTGGTGGCTTTCTTGATCGAGCCTCTCGTTTTTGCCATCTTTTGTTGAGGGAAAATGGTTTAAATTTGAAAAGATATGATATTGAGAAGATAAAGGAAATAAAAATGGTTGCTTGAATGCGTTACAGTAGGTACAGTGGGGGAGGATTTATAGTGAGTGAAAGAGGAAGATGGAGAGGCGTGTTGTTTTGTAGAGAGATATATAGCTGGTGGGAATAGTTGTGTCCAATAGAAATTGTGCCTGCTCAGAAGGATCAAATGGTTGAGTGATTTTTGATCCAACGGTGGAATTTGAATTTCCCTAAATTCTGATGAGTTATAAATAGTTGTACAGAATTACGAAATTCGTTGACAGCAAAATTTTAATACGTCGACAAAGGTACTTAATTATTCTGGAAAAAGGAAGGAAAACAAACTTTAACAAAACATAAATAAAATAAACTAAAATCATAGAGTAATAATTAAAAATTAAAACTTTTTGACAAATTTAATGGTCTCTGTCTATTTTTTATCACTGTTGCCAAAATAGTGTTTCAGCCTCTGTCCATTTACTTTGAACTGGTGTCCATCACGTAAATCTTGAATTGTAACTGCATCATGAGAAAATATATCAACAACTTCAAAAGGTCCAGACCAACGTGAACACAATTTACCTAGGTGCAATTTGAGTCAAGAATTTAATAATAAAAACTGTTGAGCCGCGACAAATTGTCGCTGTAAAATAATCTTGTCATGCCATCGTTTGGTCTTTTCCTTATAAATCACAACATTTTCATAGGCATTTCTCCAAATCTCCTCTAGTTCAGTGATATCCAACAGCCTTTTCTTTCCAACCGCTTCATAGTCCATGTTCAATTGCTTAATTGCCAACATTACTTTCTGTTCCAGTTCAACTGGCAAGTGACATGCTTCTCCAAAAACCAATTGATACGGCAACATCCCTAATGGAGTTTTGTATGCTGTTCACAATACCCATAAAGCGTCATCCAATCAGAAAGACCAATCTTTCCTCGAAGGGTTTAGAACCTTCTCTAGAATGTTCATAATTTGTCGATTCAATACTTCGGCTTGTCCATTGGTTTGCGGATGGTAAGGAGTAGCCATTCTATGATTAACTCTATATCTCTTCAGTACGGTTGTCACTTGGTTGCAATGAAAGTATGGACCCTGATGACTAATCAATGTCTTTGGTATGCCGAAGCAGGTGAGTATATGCTTGTGAAAAAATTTTAGCACTGTGTTTGCATCATCCTTTGGAACTGCAACAGCTTCAACCCACTTCGAGATGTAGTCAACAGCTACTAATATATAAATATTTCCAAATGAACTTGGAAACGATCCCATAAAATCCATACCCTAAACATTGAATAATTCAACCTCCATAATTGGCTGCTGCAACATTTCATTATGTCGAGATATAGAACCGGTGCACTGACACCTATTGCATTGATTCACAAAATTGTGGGTGTCTTTGAATAATGTCAACCAGTAGAATCCTGATTGTAGAACTTTAGTAGCAGTTCTCATACCACTGAAATGACCTCCATAAGGAGCATCATGACAATGCTTAAGGATTGAAAGCATCACCTCTTCCAGAACATAACATCGAATAGTGTTGTCATTCCATACCTTGAATAAATACAACTCATTCCAATGATATTTCACTACGTCACGAAGAAATCTTTCTTTTTAATGGCCTATGACACCCAATGGGAGTTTTTCACACACTAGATAATTAACAAAATCCGCATACCAATGAGTTGCATCTACAGTAAATAATTTCTCATCTGGGAATGCGTCGACAATTGAAAGTATGTTTCCGTCTTCACTGTCAACTTTCAGTCGAGACAGATGGTCTACAACTTGATTCTCTGAACCTTTACAGTTTTTTATCTTAATGTCAAATTCTTGCAACGTATTATCCAGCGTATCAGTCTTGGTTTGGCATCATTTTTCGCAAAAAGATATCAAAACACAGAGTGATTAGTGAATACAGTAACCTTTGTGTCGACAAGATAGGAACAAAACATATCGGAAGCAAAGACTACAGCCATCAATTCTTTCTCTGTGGTGGTATAATTGAATTAAGCCTCTGTAAGAGTTTTGCTAACATAATAGATGGTGTGAAATATTTTTCCCTTTCGTTGTCCTAGAACCGCACCCATAGCAAAGTCACTTGCATCGCACATAACTTCAAAAGGTTAAGACCAATCTGGTGCAACGACAATGGGTGCATTCACTAGCTACTTTTTTAACTGAATAAAGGCATCTAGACATGCGTCATCAAAGAAGAATTTTTGATTCTGTTCCAGCAAAGAGCATAAAGACTTTGCAATTTTCAAAAAGTATCTAATAAACCTTTGGTAAAAGCTCGTATGTCCAAGAAAACTATGAATACCTTTCACATTTGATGGTGGAGGTAATTTCTCAATGATTTCAACCTTAGCTTTGTCTACTTGAATGCCTTGACTAGAGATGTGGTGTCCTAACACAATGCCTTCAGTTTCCATGAAATGACATTTTTCCCAATTCAGGACAAGATGTGTGTCCTCACTTTTCTTCAATACTTTATCCAAATTGTTAGCGCAATGATAAAAATAATTCCCATAGACTGAGAAATCATCCATAAAAACCTCTAAAGAGTCTTCAGACATATCTGAGAATATTGCCATCATGTACCTTTGAAATGTGGTAGGTGAAGGTTGTTTTCTCCTGATCCTCCGGTGTAATAGCAATTTGATTGTATCCAGAATAGTCGTATAAAAAGCAATAATAGGCCTTTCCAGCAAGCTGATCCAACATTTGGTCATGAAAGGAAGTGGGAAGTGATCCTTCTTTGTGGCCGCATTCAATTTGTGATAATCCATATGAACTCGACATGGGAATGTGTGTGGAACTAATTCATCTTTATCGTTGTGAACCACAGTGATGCCACTCTTTTTATGTACGCATTGCACTAGACTTACCGAATTACTATCAGAAATCGGGTAAATAATTCCAGCATCAAGCCATTTTATGATTTCCTTCTTGACAACTTTATTCATCTTCTCATTTAATCTTTTTTGATGTTCAATTGATTGCTGGCCTTCATCTTCCAACTTCATCTTGTGCATGCAAAAAGGATTAATACCTTGAATATCGGCAATACTCCAGTGTTACGGAGACAATAACTGGGAGAGTATTGTGATCACCCAGAAAGACATATTTAAGATAGGAGGTAGTGGTTTCAATTCTAGAGTAGGAGCTTTTTCAATAGATGGTTTGAAAATTGGGGTTGTTCTATTGGCTAGGTCTAAGGATTTAATCTGCCATCCAAGCTTGAGTTCAAGGTTATTAGCTTCAACCATGTTGTTACAATCATCTAAGGATTCAGCATTAGATGTCACTGCAAACTCTTTAGAAAGTACTGGGCTTTGGTCATTGAATTCTTTCTCAATTAGGTCATCTAGTACATCGAGGATATGGGAATGCGAAACATGACACTAGGGTAAGGGGGAGATTATTGTGAAATATGTCCATATTTTAGTAAATATGTAATTGTTTTCTATGTATTTGAACGATGAATAAATAAATTTCACATTTCGCTATTATGTCTTTTGTATTTCTATCTTTCATATTTTGTATGCATAACAAAATTATAACAAAAAAATATTAGCTCATTGATTGTCTAAGTTCAAACTAATGATAAGTGGCATTGTAAGAACATTTACATTGCGAGAAAGATGACTTACTTTAGTTGATAATCTAAACTAGTCCGTAATCCCATAAAAGAATCAAAGTAAGCATTTGATTCAAATACTGAGAAGGATTATTATGACGTCTACAATTCCAATTGAGGAGATGGCTAGTCTTAGCTATCGGAGCAGTTGACTCTACGGGTAGAAATATAGAAGTACTCATTGGTAGAATGATACATTGGACTGGACCCAAATTAATTCTTAATCCGTTGTGAATTAATTCACTTGTGACAGACATGGTGTAGTTTATTTAAATCCTGAGTTAGTCACTGACCATGCATATGTAACTCATGTGCTTTAATATAAGTGGAGGCTTATGCTCTAAAGATCATCGAGTTGATAGCCGGTATGTTGGGTACATAACTTGTGACTTTACTAGCAACAATGAAATTTATAGCTCAGTTAAAGAGTTAACGATATCCTCTCATTGACATTGTGTGGATTGATAAATATGGAACGTGGCCACAACTTGCTTGTTCTCGAACGAGCAATTTACCACAATCATTTATTGACAGTGATCATATTAATGATTAAGAAGACACAATAGTGATAATGGATAAAATAAGATTGTATTGAGTGAACGAATTTAACTCAAAGGAATCAAGGATATCACATGAGGGTAACACACACATGACGAGATCATTAGACAAAGTACTTGGATGAATTATTTTCGTAAAGAGTATACAATAAAGAGTTTCCAATCATAATACTTCTTGTGGATTGACTCCAAATATGTTTGACTATTTCTAAAAAGCGACGTCAAAGTTTATTTTAACCTCAGGTAAGTTCCGCGGTCTCTATCGCTCCTTATCTATCCTCTGCCTAGGTATTTTATTGTTTACCCTATCCCATTTGCTAAGATATGCCTTAGTAAATTGTATATTTTCTAATGCTGATTGATGAAATCCCTCGTACAAGACCTTATTTCGTCCTGTCCATATGGCCCAAATGCTACAGAATAGAAGCTTTCTTTGATGGAACGAGTTTCTAGTAAGTACTTCCCCTATCCACTGCCGGAAACTTTCTCCCATTACCTTCTGACTTTCTAGAACTCCTAGCTCACCCCAAACTTCTTTAATTGCAGGGCAATGTCTGGACGTATGTTCTAACATCTCTACTCCATTTTTACACCTTTGACACACATCTGAGTTGCACACCCATCTAAATTTCAAGTTGCTAAAAGTTGGAATGTAATTGTTGTAAATCCTCCAGTTTGTAATTTTGCTTTTCATTGGCAAGTTTGTTTGCCATAGGCTTTTTAGGATAGCTTTGTTTGTAATTTCAATAGTATCAACATCTAGGCTAAATCTCTCTTTCAATATCCCTCTTTATTTGCTTCTCACCGTATACTCTCTCGTTGGCTCCCCACTTCATACTCTACGGTTCTCTCTCGGATGTCTTTCCCATTTGTAATGTTAAGATAGCTTCTACCTCCTCCCTTGTAAACAAAGAGGTAACAAGGTCTTCCTTCCACTGTCTCAGATTAGATTCAATCAATTTAGCCACCTTAACTATATTGTGGTCTTTAACTGACTCCTAGATTTCCTGATCTTTCAACCCAGCGATCCAAGCATCCTCCCAGATGGATATACAATGACCACTACCCACTCTCCAAGCCATTCCATGCTTCAACAGTTTCTTTGTCATCCATGTAACGACCCGATAGTCACGGGTAACCGAAAAATGTATATTTGAGTCTCCGTTTTTGTAAAACGGATTCGTAAATATTTATTTAAAATATTTACGAAGTTAGTTGTGTGGTTAATTTGGTCTTGGTTAGGTAAATTTGCATGAATTAAGGGTAATTAGGTATAAGAGTGAAAGTTTAATTATAGATTAAAGCAAAAGTAAAAGGACTAAATAAGCAATTAAGCCCTATTTAACAAGTGTATGGTAAAAATAATTACATGTGTAAAAATAATATACATATGTATATAATAATATTATATTATATATATTATATATATTATATTATATTATATTATATTATATTATATTATATTATGTTATTATAATAATTATAAAAGAGTAAACAAATAAATAAAAGAAACGAAATAGAAAAAGGAATAGAAACAGAGAAGTAAAATGAAAGAAAAAGAGAGAAGGAAAAAGAGAAAGAAAAATGAGAAAAAGCTAGGGTTTTCAAAGTTCAAAGCTCAATTAGTAAGTCAATTTAATCCATTTTCTTGTAATTTTTATGTTTTTAGAATCCTAGAATTAAATACTACCCAACCCATGTCAATAATAATTTCTAAATGTTGTCTATGTTGAATAATTAAAGTATTAGGGACTAAATTGATAGATTTTTAAGCTAAAAATGAAAAAGGATTAAATTGTAGAATAAATAGTAAATTTTGTGTAATTGGGACTAAATTGTAAAAATTTCAAAATTTATGGATTTAAGTGAAAATAGGGAGTTAAATTTAGTTTAAAGTGGAATTTGTATGAAAATGTAAGATTAATTGTGAAGAAATAAAATTAGTCTCGATTTAGGGACTAAATTGAAAATTAGGCAAATGTTGAGTAAAAATTGAAATTTTCAATATGAAATTAAATTGTGTTGTATTGATGAATTTTAATTGTTTTAATTCCATAGCTAACATCGTACCAGAATCTTCGACTAAAAAGGGAAAAAGTTAAAGTCGGGAAGAATAGCTCGAAATTTCCAGTTTGTATTTCTATAATCCGAATTTAGTTGTTAATTGATATAATTTAATTTAATGTACATGGTAAGTATTGAGGTGAGAATTATTGTGTTTTGCAATTGAAATAGAATTGATTTAGTATGTGATGAATTTATTTAATGTATATTGATTGAATTGATATATATATATACATATTGATATATTAATTATTTGAAATGAAATGAATATTGGTTGTATTTGAAAACTGAATTGAAAACCCTATTAACTATATCGGGTTGAGTCAGATATATATGGCATGCCATAGGATTGGAAAAGTTCAGGGAATTCTTCAACTTCGAGTCAATGAGACACTGAGTGTCAATTTACTACTTCGGATTAATTCGATGAGGCACTGGATGCCAAATTACTTTGGTTTAGCTGATGAGACATTGGGTGTCAATTTATTACTTCGAATTATCCTATGAGGCATTGGGTGCCAAACTCGTGTGTTTTGGTTCGATTTGTGTATCCGTCCGAGTCCTACACATGTTAATAGGGGTAAATGAATAATAAAGTTTTATGATTGATATTGAAATGGTATGGAATGAGACATGGAAATGAAATAGTGAATTGAAAATAAAATGTGAAATATGTTGCAAATATATGGAGTATATGAGTTATATACTCAAGAAATGATTATGGAATGGATAATGCAATTGTATAATGATTTGTGAAAAGCTATTGATATAGTGTAAGAATTGAGATATTTGTGAAATAAATGAAATATGATATAGTTGTTGTAAAAATTAAAAATTAATATGTGTTTATATTTCAATTGTATATTTGTAATTTCTTATCTTTAATTATTCGAATTGTAGAAATACCACGGAGTTTTTACTCAGCGTACGGTTTTGTTTTCCGTGCGCAGATTAGGTACAGTGATTTTGAAGAGTTGTAATTGTAATAGCCCAAATTTCGGTGAAATCGAAATGTGATTTCGGGACCACAAATCCAAGCTGAAAATAAAATTTATTTTTATTTCATTATATGGTCCGTATTATAATAGATATGATATGTGAAAATTTTGGTATGAAAATTTTATCGATTGAGTGCTTAATTACGAGAAGGATTAAATCACATAAAATGCGAAAGTTGAATTCTAATAGATATAAGGATTAAATAGCAATGGAATTCAAAACTTAAGGTCCTTATATGGTAATTAGACCATTAAGAAAAGTAGTAGATTTTTCTTGGTGACTCATCCATGGAAATATAGAAAAAGGGTAAGGACTAAATTGGAAAGTGAAAATTTTAATTAATTAAAAGCTAATAAAATAGATATCATCTTATTTTCTCATCTTCTTCCCCAAAATAAAACATGGAAACCCTAGGAGAGAGAGAGAAGAGACTTTCATGGCCAATTTGGGTAAGTTTTCTTGTCCCGTTTTTAGTAATTTTGATATTTTTAGAATCGAGATAGCTTAATATCTCTATTTGGGGGATTAATTTGAAAAATTATCAGAGTATGAAAATGGGGCACGGATTTATATGCTGAAAATTAGAAATTTATGGTAGAAAATGAAAGATTGTTGATAGATAAACAACTTTTACAAAGTGATTTTATGAAATTGAAGGAAAAATTCTGAAATTTTATGAATACATGTGCTGTAAATTTTGTAATTGGGCTTTGGTTAGGCTTGGAATAGGGAGTAATTTCAAGTTTCATTTTCCGATCCTAGGGACGAAAATGGAATTTATGGAAAAGTTAGGGGCAAAATGGTAATTTTGCCTAAAATGAAAATTGAGTCCACTTGAATGTGAAATATGGTAAATTAATGTTAAATTTACTTGTATAGACCAAATTCGGAGCTAGAACGAGAAAAGAGGAAAATGTCGAATTAGTAGATGTTTGTACACGAACCTTTATCGAGGTAAGTTCGTGTAACTAAATTATGTTTATTTACATATTGTTTTGATTGTGATTATGTAAATTGTATAAATGTCATATATTTATGAAAGGATTACATATCTGATCAATCCCGATAAATAAAAATGTTCTAATTAATTGATAATGCCCGATAGATGTTAAAAGGGTAAACGATGGAAATGTTGCTTTCATGCTCGGAATGGATGTGGAATATTATCACATGAATTATGTGGTGTTAAAGATGTATGAAATGATCACCTACTAGAAAATTCTTGGAAATGTTAAATCCCATTTGAATAAATGAAAATCGATGGATAAAGGTGATTTTCGATATGAAATGAGGCTCTGCATGTGTTGCAGAAGGATTTAGCTCGGACGAGTAATCCATTGATCTCATTAAGAAAGGATTTAGCCCAGACGGGTAATCCGAAATGAGCCTTTCGAGCATATGTTTCAATTAGGATTTAGCCTGGACTGGTAATCTAGATTGGACTCTATAGGGAATTCTTTGTCATATAAAGGATTTAGCCTGGACTAGTAATCAGACAAAGCCCTTAGCGTATATGTAACAGCTAGAATTTAGCCTGGACTGGTAATTCTGCTGTGTGATATGTGGCTCGAGAGTGTACCTATAAGGTACTACTGAATATGAATTGATGGACTATGGAATTGTACACCTCAAGTGTACTACCTGTGTATCCGTCGATATTTTGAATAAATTTAACAGGTAAAGTTCTAACAAGATAAAAGATGAATTGAAAACAAATTGACATGGAATGATACGTATGATATGAAAATATGACATGAAAAGAATATTACATGGAATACAAGAAAATGATATATGTATATGGAAATTACTTGATGAGAATGTTCATCCTTGATCATAGACCCATACACCTTGAATGCACTACTACTTGTGCAACCTTAATACTCGAATAAAATGAGTAAAGCCCTGCCATGAAATGATCTGAACTCAAAAAGAAATACTATGAAGCTATACTTGTATTAATAAGAGATGTTTATACATGTTAAATGAATACATGTTGTGGAAAGCATATGTACATGGGAACTTGATTGTTGCTGAGCCCATACATGTCTTGATGTTACTATGAAATATACGACTAACAAGGGAAATGAGGATGTGTGTAGGGCTTGGGATCAAAGTGGTTGAATATGCCTTAGTTACCTCAGATAGGATGAATGGTAAGTTAAGTACCATGTTATACGAACTTACTAAGCATTTTATGCTTACCCCATTTTATTTTCCCCTGTTTTAGAGTAAATTGAAAGCTCGTTGGATTGGAAGCTCAGTGGAGATCACTCACACTATCCATCGGCCCATGTCGATACAATATGGTAAATCAATTATGGTTGTAATGGCATGTATAGGATATGTTGGCCATATTGGCATGTAAATGTAAATGATGTTTGTAATCTAGCCATTGGAATGACTAGTAATGGTTGTTTTAAAATACTTGTAATGTTATGCTATGGTAACCATATATATATATATGTTAAGTAGTTGATCAAATCATTTTTAACACATGAATTGAACCCAGGTAGGATAGTAAACATGTATGCATGCAATGATAGGCCATGTTGAATGATGAAATTTGCTTATTTGAGTGCTTAGAATGGTTAGATTGTACTTGGTATGTTTTGGTGCAGGAAAATGGTAGATTTGGGTGACAAGTGAGGCTAGGAAATGGCTTTATTTTGTCCACAAGAGCAGACATACGGGCGTGTGTCTAGACCGTGTGTGACACACGGCCTACCCCATGGGCTTGTAGCTAGGCCGTGTGTCCCCTGCACCTTAAATTTGAGAAAATAGAATGCTCAAAAATGAGCACACGGGCAGAGACACGGGTGTACGTCTCAGCTGTGTGGGTGACACGGCCTTGAACACGGGCGTGTGTCTTGGCCGTGTGAAACCTGCACCTAATTCGAATTGAATTAATTAACCGCAAGGCCTAGCACACGGGCGTGTGGCATGGCTGTGTGGCATAAGTCAGTAAGCTACCTAATTTCGAACACAGCCTTCATCACGGGCGTGTCCTAGGGTCACACGGGCCTGTCCTTTGGACCACAAGGGCGTGTGAGCCATGCACCTTGGAAATTTTTTGAAATGTCAAAAAATAAAATTCTTAGAGTTTCTAATTAAGTCCCGAATAGATTCTAATGCTTGTATTGGACCTTGAGGGTCCATCTAAGGGACGTTACAAATGATCTAGGTTAATGAATAGTGATTGACATGATTTATCTGAGAATGTTGTGAAAAGTTTCGGTAATGTTCCGTAACCCTATTCTGACGACGGATACGAGTTAGGGGTGTTACAGTAATTGAAGTTGTGAGCATCCATCTCATCATATCTCCAAGTGCCAAGAGGGTATGTTTCGAAATTTTGAATAGAATGACATGTACTTAGGAAGATCAAGTGTGTTCCAAGTACTAGGGACAAAAATATAAGTTATGAAAACTATTTTTTTTTAAATGTTCAAATATATTAGTGATTAGCCAAAATCACTTTGGCACCAAATGTAATATTCCTATATCAGGTTCCTTAGATCGAACCGGGTATAGAGGTGTTATAGTCCATACACTCCTCCAAGTATAAGAAGGGTAATTACCTAACTCTGAATTCATGAAATCGACATTCAGGAAATATTTCGCTTTCAAAGTTCTAGCTAATAGCGAATCTGGGTAATTTATAAAATGCCAGCTTTGTTTTGCAAGAAGGGCCAAATTAAATTTAGATAAGCTCTTAAACCCCATTCCCTTATCCTCTTTTAGTTCACATAGTTTATTCCAATTACACCAATGAATCCCCTTCCATCCTTTTTGTTTCTGCCACAAGAATTGACTTATATCCTGTTCCATGTCATGACATAAAGAATTCGGTAATAACAAATAAGACATAACAAAGTTGGAATCGGTTGCAGTACGCTCTTAATAAAAACTTTATTCCCTCCTTGAGAAAGAGTTTTAACAGACCAATAATTTATTCTTTCTGCAATCCTCTCTTTCAAACCATGACTGGTCTATCATTTCTTCCTCCCTACAACATTCGGGAGCCACAAGTATTTCTCAGGATTCATCAAACAATGCACCCTCAATAATTGAACTACCAAATCTTTTGCCTGCACAGAACTATTTGAGCCAAAAAATAGTGTTGATTTTTTCAAATTAAAACTCTGCCCTGAGTATTCTTCATACTTTTGTAAAATCTTTTTCGTCTCATTTGCTCCCCCTTCTATAGCTTCACCAAATAAAATATAGTCATCTACAAATAGTAGATAAGTAATCTCAAGACCCCTTCTACTAACCTTGACCCCCTTTATTCTCCCATCCCCTTTCGCTATTCTCATCGATGTCGACATCCCCTCCCCACAAATCAAAAATAGATAAGGACTTAGCGAATCCCCTTGTCTAAGACCCCTTGTCGTCATGAATTTTTCTCCTATCTCTCTATTAAAGCACACTGAGTACGAAACTAAAGAAATAAATGTCATAATTAAATCCACCCACTTCTTATCAAAACCCATTTACAACATCATCTCGCACAAGAAACCCCACTCAACCCTATCATAAGCCTTACTCATATCTAATTTGAGCGCAAAAGGTCCCTTCCTACCAATTCTCCTCTACTTTAAACTATGCAAAATCTTATAAGCCAATAGCACATTATCTGTTACCATTCTTCCTGGAATAAAAGCACTCTGTGCTTCATCAATACAACTTCCCAGTACTTTTCGAAAAAGATTCGCCACATTTTTTAATACAATCTTATGGAGGATCGAAAAAAGGCTAATAGGCCTAAAATATTTAAAACTATTTGGTCAAGAAGTTTTCGGGATTAAGACAATAAGAGTAGAGTTAATGGCTTCCAATGAATTACCTCTATTTAGAACATTAATACAGTAGCTCCCCACATCTTTACCCACAATATGCCAAAAGTTTTGGAAGAAAAGTGCTGGAAAGCCATCCTCCCCAGTAGCCTTCAATGGAACTATCTCTTTCAAAACTATTTGTATCTCCTCAATTTTATAGACCTCCTTCAGTTCTCGATTTATATCCACCGTAGTACATCTATTCACTCCTTCCAAGCCACTCTCCAGCCCCTCTTCCCTACTTGATTTGAATAATTTTGAAAAGTACTCATTCACAATCCCTACCATCTCATCCTTATTTGTAGTAATTGAATTATTCTCCCTCTTGAGTTCCTTAATATGGTTGATTCGATGTCTTTAGGATGCGAACTGCTAAAACAAAGTCGTATTGTGATCTCCAATCTTTAACCAGTTAGCCCTTGATCTTTGCTCCCAGTAAAGCTCTTCTTTATCTATCTCCAAGTTAAGGTCCAATTTCAAACCAATAAGTCGATTACCTCATTCGTGCAATCCTCATCATTCAAATCAGCCACCCTCCTTTCCAACCCCCTTCTCCTTCCCACCTTTTTTCTTTTCAATTGATTAGCCTAACTTTGGAGACCCTTCCCCAAAAACGCAAGTCAATTGGCACATCCCTACCACTATTTTTCGCAAGTGCTGAATTTCCTCCTCACACAAGCCCTCCAACAACCACTACTGTTCGAACCTAAACCTCTGGGCTTTTGGCCACGCTTCAACATGATCTGTCTCCAATAACATTGGGTAATGATCCGAAAAAATTGTCCCAAATGTTTGACTCTATTATTCGAGAAAAGAGTCCACCAATCCATATTTGCAACGAATCAATCTAGACGCTCCCTGATATTATTCTCTGTAAAATTCCCTCCTTCCCAAGTGAACCACTAATCTACAATGTAACACCCTAAACCTGACCTAGACATTATAATCGGAGCTTAATGAATTACATTAAATTGTTTGAAAACTTTTGACTTAATCAACTTAGTTGTGCATTTCAAAAGCATAAAATTTGGTAGAACTCTCACAAATGTTTAGGAAAACTTAAGTCTGGAAACACTTATTTCAAACCCAGAATTTGAAAGTATCAATTTTAAGTAAATCATTTCCAATTGACTCTAACTTTTTGCTAAAAACTATTTATTTATAGAAAAACACTTAGGTGATTACTTAATTATACAATAGAAAATTTTCAAAATTTTAGTTTTGAAATTCGAATCTTAGTTTGTTAAATGGTGCGATTTTTTTTTTCAGTTTTTATGTTTAATAATATCAAATAATGACGAATAAAACAAGAACCAAATCAAAGCCCAAAAATGGATTACAGACCCAAAAGTCCAAATAAATTACTAATTCAAATCACCATATTTAATTAGCTGAGAAAACAATTTGAGCTCCCATACGTCGTCCGGTCCTAAGTTTGAAGATCACCTGAAACATATTAAACAAATGAGTTGGAAACCCAGGGTGTGACTCAGCCCATAAACAGAATTTTCTTATAACATACACAAATGTAAATACCAACACAAAATTTTACTTATAATGTTCACATATACGAATATCAGATCAGAATATTACATTACCAGAAACATATATCAAACTAGAATGTCATATTTCCATAAACATATATCATATCAGAGTGTCATATTTTCAGAAATATATATCATATTAGAATGTCATATCAGATCAAAACAAATTCTACATTCATCCGCTATACACCATCTCCGTCCAACCAATCACACCAAATAGGACAGCAAAAGTCCATTCATCCAATCACACCGGGTTGTGGTGGTATGCCACTCATAATGGTGCAGTTGAGCTACCAAACACATATTGTGGTTTAACCGCCAAAATTGCTATAATACTGCCTCAACACACTTCCTCTATCATCAAAACCCACCCCAATCCACATGCAAAATCATAATAACATATGTTCATATCACATAGTCGAATCAGATATCATATCAGAACGGATAACAGAATACATATGTCATACATGCATTACAAAAATAGTCATGCTTTCAAATTTATCGACACATATATTATACATGTAACTGCCATATCGAACGTATCAAAACATATACCTCATTTTGGGTCTTTTTTAAGAAAAATGAACCCCACGGAGGGTCTAATTACAAACTACAAATCAAATCGGCCCTAAATGAAAATTCCAAAAAAATGGGTCGCACACATGTGTGGTTTCACACGGCCTAGATGATTGTGATAAATTGCTCGTTCGAAAACAAACAACCCATGGCCACGTTCTATATTTATCAGTCCACACAATGCCAATGAGAGGATATCATTCACTTTTTAATTGAGCTATGAATTCCACTGTTTCTAGTAAAGTCATGCCATACTGCTGCTAGTAAAGCCATTCCACTGTTACTACAATATGGGCACATATCCCAACAAGGGAAACGTGGGATTTTTGGAAAAATTAATTAATTAAAATCCCTATATTTTTTTAAACTACCCACTACCCCCCACTCACTCCCACTAATTCTGATTAGTTATCTTTATTAGAATTTTTCCCAAAGTTTAAAACAAAAATAATTCCACTTTGCACATACAAGATTCGAGCATAAGACCCTAGTAAGCTAAAGCCTTACCACTAAATCAACAGGCTCAATATTGTCAAAACTTGCACATGAATTAAATTTAAGCCAAATGTAAAGAAATGGAAATAAGGGAAAAATAGCAAATTCTAAAAAGAGAGATTTGAACACAGGACCTCAACCACACATTCAAAGCACTTAACCACTGAAACAGATCAATTCACTTAACAAAATTCCTACAACATTAATTCAAAAACAGAACGTAACCACTTTTGGTTTCAAAAACTCAATTTCTTCTAACTCGGTTTTTGATATGTGACATACAAACCCCAAATCCTCTAGTTGACAGTGTTCCAAAGTTTCTCTAAATGCCTCCATTCTATCTCTCTCCCTTACCAGTCCCTTTTTTCTCAAAAGAATAAAGAATCTCGTTAAAGTCCCCCCAACCAACCATGGCAAGCTCCGATCTTGTTCTAAAGCCTTCAAAAGGTTCCAAGTTTCCTCTTTCATATGACAATCAAGAGAACCATAGAAACTCGTAAACCTCCACTTCTCATTTGCACTCTCCCCCTCCACTTCCACATCAATATGGTTAATCGAAAAACTCTTCAAAGATACATTGGTTCCTTTCTTCCACCCTATACTTAGCCCACCCCTTATACCCTTAGTCGATACATCGATTCCATTATGAAAACCACACTTATGCTGTATACATTCCATCTTCCTACAATTCAATTTAGTCTCTACTAAGAAGACCACTTTGTGATGATTGGATTTCAGGATATGTTGAAACCTTCTACAAGCCTGAGGACTCCCCAATCCCGGACATTCCAACCAAAGATCTTCATTGCGTCTGGTCAGCCGGCCTTGTGTCGGCTACCAATCTTCTCTGTTGGCTAATTGGTCCTTGAACCTCTCTACAATGCATTAAATCTAACTTTCCAACCTCATCTAAGACCTTCAATAAAAACCTTGGCCTCTTCTTTCCAACCGATTCTTCTATTGGCTTATCCTTCACCTCTTGCATCCATTGTCTCCCTTTAGGTCCTCCCCAATACCCCTTATTCCCTCCCTCATTCCCTTTTGACTTCCCTTCCAAATTAAACCCTAAAATAGAGTTCACTTGTTGAAACCCTTGGAATTGTGAACATTTCTAATCCCTATCCCTTACTCCTCTCCCCGAATCCTTCCCATCAACCCTGCTCCCAAAAAGACCGTTCCCATCATCTTCACTTAGCCAAATAATCTTGGTAATTGCCACTCTCCTCCCTAGCGCCCTTAAAGATAGATCCCATCCCAATTCTAGATATTGATTCACTTTTGCTCCCCTAATAGGGAAGAAACTATCATTATGCCCAATGCGTCCACATAGGAAGCAAAAAAGGGTCAATTTTTCATATTGAAATCTAGTATAGAATTGCTTACCCGTTAATGTTATCAATTTTTTCCTCCTCTTTAATGGAACTCTAACATCCACTAGAACCCTTACTCTCATATAATCTCCAAAACCTTTGTTGATTTACTTCGCATCATAGTCCACAAAGGACCTCAAGAACACTTCAAACTACTTAGCGATTATCTCAAAAACCATACATGGCGACAAGTCGTGGATCTAAACCCAGAAAAAAGAATGTATCAACACCACATCCATCGAATCTTCATTCTCCAATAGACGATGGAACACCAACAGATGATTATTAAATGTTCATGGAGCACCATTAATGACCTTACTTATATCTACTTCATTATAAAACTTAAACAAAAACCTCTTTTCGCCCATACTTGAAATTAAAGCCCCTCCAATCGGATAAATTAGCCAACGTGTTCCTCATGGTCGGGAAGTGTACCACACTTGCTGTCAAAAAACAACCAACCAAACAAGACTCCTGCCTCGATTCTTCCCTCTTTAAACCTCCATCCACCCTCTTCCTCCCCATCATCAAGTCGCAGATCTACAATACCAGCCTCCATATCAAAGTCAATTTTTCAACCAATATCCAAATCCCTAATTTAAACCCTCTATTATACTCAGAAAAACAGACTCACAACAAACAAAACCCTAATGAAAATAGAATTATATTAGACTGTGTCACAAGAACAGGCAAAGTTTTAGAGAAAACATGCCAAACCAGCACACTCCAAGTTGACAAAGTACACATGATTATAAATTTATAAATAAAATTGAGTTAAAAAAATAAATATAAAAATTATTCACCTCCCCCTATTGTCATCCTATTCGACTGTAAATCTATAAACTTAAATAAAAAAAAGGGAGTCCATAAGGGTTAATCTTAGGACACGTTTACTAATTCTTTTTTTTCTCTCTCCTTTTTTTGCCATTAAAAAGTTGATGGTGTATTTTTAGTTTTGACCCTTTAATTATAATCACATTTGAAATTTAATTTTTATATTTTAATTTGATATAAAATATTACTATGAATCAATTAATCCAAATTTATTATCCTCCACTATTTCAATTAAACTGCTAACATAATTTTTTCTTAAAAACGCATTTTTAATACACACAAAAAAAAAATCTATCTATAAGTTAAAATGTCTATTTTAAGAAAAAAATTCACCTTAATATTTTAACTACGAATTCTTTTGATTTAAAATTTATATTTATCTAGTAAAAAATATTTTATTAATTTTTTTTTTAGAAAATACATATTTAAAGGTGTTTGTATATATCAAATTACGAATCAATTTATCATTATTTTTCAAGCAGTTAAAGAAAAAAAATAGAAACAAAAAATTATTTTATTATCTTTTAGTTTTTATTTCTACATAATATATTTTATATATATCCGCATTAAAAATTATATTTCTTAAATTATAATTTTTACTTTAAATGATGCATTTATACGGTTTGATCAGCTTGTTTAATTGCAAATTCATATACGGTTTGATCAGCTTGTTTAATTGCAAATTCATACTTTGATTTATTCAATTTTTTTAACTTTAATTTATATATTTAAAGGTGTTTATTTGTACGTTTATTTATGAGTTAAGATTGCTACCAAATCCGCTCTTTAAAAAGGGATAAAAATGTTGTGAGGCATTTCTTATTTAACACCTGTCCAAAATAGATACTTTTTCTTTTATGTCTTTTTTAAAGATTATATAATAATTGTTAAATTTTAATTTCGGTCCTTATATTATGCTTAATTTTAAAATATAATCTCTATTTTTATATAATTTGATATCGTAACTTTTATAATGTCATTAGTTAATCTAAATATTTTATTTTGATTAAAATATTAAGTGAATTTATAATAATTGTTAATATCATTAAAATTCTGTATTACATTCAAGTCCATTACAATATTTTTCTTTTTCTGTTACATAGATACAAGTGAGTGTTCTTTTTTTTTTTTAATTTCAATATGTCACACTAGAGAATTTAACAAAAAAAATTTAATAGTATTAATAACTAAATCTGAAAAACAAAATGACTAAATTCTTAAAAATAAAAATATGATAATTAAATTCTAAATATAAGAATTTGAAATATAATTTTAACTTTACAATTTAATATAAAAATAATTAATTCAATGCGAAATCTATTCTAGTAACAAATTATTATTATGGTTTGCATTGATGGAGAGAGAGAAGGATTATTATTATTATTATAATGTAAAGGTGAAGGTGCATAAAAGAACACGTAGGTGTTGAAGCAACCTCCACATCTTACAGAAATTCTCAACATTACATTAAAACTAATATATGAATCACCAAGTAACCATGCACCAATACTTTATTCATAGCTCTCAGCCTCTCCCTCCTACAAAATCACCCATTATTCTCCTTCATCGTTGCTTTCTTATGGGACTGTATACCCTGAAAAGTGTCGAAATTTTACTAATTAGCCTCAACATATTGGAATAATTTTTTTAAAAATTAAATATATATATATATATGTCATTTTAATGATATGAAATAATATAAATATATAAAATACTTAGTTTTCAATAATATATGCCATTTACTCTAAAAATATTATCCACTAAGATATATTTTTATTTTTATTTTTATTTATAGTAATAAAAATTAGCAGTAAAAATAATCATAAACTTAACAAATTCTTTTTAAATTTTAATTTAGTTTTTAACAAATTATATTAAAAAGATTCCCTCCCCCCCCCCCCAAAATGGGTGGTATGAATTCTAGTCTAGTTGATTTTATAAGGGAAAAAAGTTAAAGCCCATTTAAAAATGAGAATGTCTTGGACCAGTCAACTTGGTCTTGATGTTCTTGGGTTGCGGAGCTTGTGCTAATCACTTTAGGGCTTTACGTTTATACCTTTAATCTTCAAAACCAAGCCCAAAAGGAAACATGCACAAGCACAATGGCCATTGTTATTTGCCAGTCTTGTTGAGCCCAAAACATGGCATTAATTTATGTAAATGTTTGGTCAAGTTAAACACCACTTTCAAAAGATAAAGAAGAGAATTGGGTAGTGTACTTACTTCCACATTTTTTGCCAGCTTGCCTGTTCCTAATATTGCATTTTTTGGGAATGGCAATAGCAATCCCAGGCATGATCCCGGCCTGCTTTGCCAATGGTGATAACAAAATAGCACAAAGGCACCTTGGAGAGGTCCTGAGTAAGGCACCCACCATGGCGCAGCAAGCTGGAGGAACTTTAGCCCTTGCATTCCGAGCCGCTCCCAGGCATGGGCTTAAGCTTGCTGCAGCCGACCTGATTGGGGTCCTCCCACACTCTCCTGCTGCACCTACATCACTGACCAATGCATTCAAACTTATCCAAAACAAACACAAAACAACCAGACAATAAGGTTTCAAGCTCAAAGCCATCTCTGTTACAGTCTGCGAAACTCACTCTTTTTCCACACTGATTTTGCTGACCTCCACCAATGCATATTTATACACACATTTAAAAAAAAAAGGGGGGGGGGGGTTCGACCTTAGGGGTGGTGAAATTTGGGTTTAGTGCGGTGGTTGTGGGAGACTTACGTGGAAGCATTTTGTGTCTTCTTCTTCCCTTAGGTTATTCAAGATGTAATGATTAGTTGAATGTTCCCACTGAAAGGATCCATCGCTTGTTACTTTGGTAGATTTTGGTTCATAAGTAGAATGCTATTTCCTTGGCTTTTTGTTAAATTTTTTCTGGCATGTTCTCTGCTTCAGATTGCCTTAGGGTAGGTGGCAGTGTGAACATATGCATCAAAGGGTTTCCGTTATCTTTTTGGCATGCTTGGAGACTTTCAATAATTTGCTCCACTATGATATATTGAAATATATTAGACTATACGTGGCTTAAACTTATTAACCTACTGCTGGATATGACATGATCTCAATAAGAAAAGCATATACATGACGTATGTGCTCTCCTATATGCTTTCATATCCTAATTGTTTCTTAAATATCAACACCATGCATGATCAATATTGAAAATCAAAGCAGAAAATAATAAAACCAACATATATTTAGTGACTTCAACCAATAATCTGAAATTAAATCAAGAGTCAAAAAAATAGATTACAACCTAATTATTAGTCATTATTATCCCGAAACACACTCCAACTAAAAAACCATATCTTATTACATAATTTACTATTTGCTTCATTTTATACTTTTTTTTAGTTAATTTAATATATTTTTTACTATTAAAAATAAAATATTTATTTTATAAATTATTATTAAGAGAATATATATTGTTCAATATTACCACATTTGTAGTCTTGAGGTTGATACTATTTTCTTGACAAAAATATTATAGGGAAAGGTCTGACAATTGTTTAAATTTTAATGATAAGAGTTTTGATTTTACCAACAACATTATATGATGTTTTTAAAAGGTTTGCTTGAATATTTTTAATCAAATATTGAGAATAGATGGGTCAGACAGCGGCGAATCTAAGGGGCTGGCATGGCCCGGCCCCTCCTAAAATGTAAAATTATATTTAGGCCTTTATAATTTTTTTAAAAATTTTAAATTAGTAAAGGTAAAATTACACTTTGTCCCCCCTAAAATTATAAAAATTCGATTTAATCCTTTACAAATTATAAAGATATAAACTATAAAAAATTAAAATTTCATCCGGCCCCCCTAAAAAATTTTCCTGACTTCGCCCCTGGGGTCAGATATATGAAGAAAACAATGTACAGTCTAAAGGTATATCTATCTGCACCAAAAATATTTATTTGAATTGTCGATATAAGATTTAGTGATGAAGGTTGATGAGGAATTATACGAAGGTGCAAAGAGAAGAGTCTATTAATGTTGTTCTTGTGGGATTGGAGAGGAATAGAAGGTTCTAGAGAATGCTTGATAGAGTTTTGATATGTAAAGTAATGTATTGGAGTCATCTACACAATACAGAATGTTTATATAGTTGTGTCATTGTGGGCCATCCTGCATGTGCACTTCAAAGTGATTAGAGGATTTGTTGTTTTATTATGGAGTCCCCATGTCTTTCCTAATAGCAATGGCTATGAGCGAAACATGTAGGAGATGGGTCTTGATGCAAGATTTAGCCTAAGCACGATGCTCATGCAGCGTGAGGTGAGCCCTTTAGGCGAGGTAGCTTTTGATCATATGTGTGAACCCTTTCTTGTTCTCTTCCTCGGTTGAGGATGGTTGACTTCACATGGTTGTTACATATAATAATTTTTCTTTAGTTGAGGAGAAAATTATAAAGTGATCTTCATCGAGAAATAAACTTATTGTAGATGGTGGTGAAAATGTTTTGCTTTGCCGATATATAATTTTGAGCTCTAGGGGAACAAAAAATTTGATAGTGCTCAAAGTGATTGTATTCTTAAATATCAACGTTATTTATAGATTTGCTCATGGGTTGGGTCGGATTTGAATTGAGTTCATACAAGGTACTTGGACCAATTTTTTAAGTTTGGGCTTGGCCTAACTTGAAAAATGGGCTTACATTTTTTTACCTAAGCTTGACCCAATTTAAGAAAGGTAAACCTGGATCGACTCGACCTGTCCATATTTCTTTCTTTTTAGATTAGTTTTATTTAAAAATAATTTTTTTAGAAAACATAATACACTAAATGCCTAAATTCACTAAAAATGCTAAAATAAAAGTTTTCTAACACATTAAAAATACATTAAAAGGTATTTATGTCACACCCCAAATTTGGTGGACCCAAGAAGGCGTGTAGATGCGAAATTTATCTATTTTGGCGCACTCAAATAGTTAGTCCACAAATTTATAACCTTCTAGCAAACTAATGTTTGGCGCATACCCGCCTATAGAAGTTCTCTGGATTTAATTCTCGTCGTATTCTTCAATTGAAGGAGTATGAGAAACTAAGAGCATGCCTCGAAAGTTCTGGTTGAGAATTAAAATACCTTTAAGGCCACACCATATATGAGTTATCGCCAATAGGTATAGTACGCCAAGTTTACTCAAACGATGTGCAAAATGGGTTTTGTAACGTGATTGGTTGGGAGTCAACTGAAGGGATTGACTGGTCAAATAACATCGACATCAGATTTTTTTATATTTTCTCCGATTTTTGTAGCTCATTAAAAGGACAACTTTTGTATGCATTTGACACTTGTCAAGATTCATTAAGAGGTACTGGGTGGTATATATATATGGTAAGAAGGGATCGTCTGGATGGTTTTTTCTTCCTTCAATATTACTCTTTGGTTCTTCTTCTTAAATTGTATGTTCTCTTTTCCTTTATTAAGCTAGAAGCTAAGGTTTTTGAATTTATCAATGAATTTCCATCTCCTGGTAAGTCTGATAGGTCTACATGTTAAGTTTTTGAAAGAGTAAGGATGTTAAGAAGCATGTAAATCGTAAGTTATGAATAAGAGGCCCTGCATGGGGGTCATCTGTAAGTAGTTGTTGCTTATTCGAGAAGAATGTTTGGGTTTAGAACTTTGAGCTGTAGTAAAGGTGAGTATCATGTAAGTCTCTATCCTAGTTCCTGCATGTGAATTGTTCAAGTAGAGATATATGATGATAACATCTCGAATAACTGGCAAGTGTGTAAGGCATAGTAATTTAGCTGCATGTTCACATTTGAGGTAAATGAGTTATTGTATGAATAAAATGATCTATGATGTAAACACATGTGAAATCAAGTATGGAAAGGTGAATTTTGTTAAGAGAATATGAACAAGTCAGGTATTAAAATGAATCTTGGTAAGTTTATATTGCATTGCATAAGCCAATATCCAGTTGTGATGCCTCTGGTAGGGTAGGGACATTGCTAACCGGACAAGCAAATCACGGTGACAATGAAATACTTATGGTGGTGCCACCAGTGAGATGTAGATTGGACTAGCAGATCGCGACATGAGAGTATGTATAAAACCATGTGGCTGAAACTCATGACATCGTGTGATGATGAAAACATTCACGGTGATGCCTCTAGTAAAATATGGATTGGACTGGCAAAGCACGACATGAAGTTAAGTATAAGACCATGTGGGAGAAACCCCATGGCAACATTTGAGATAGTTTGACGGGTCAGTAAACACGTAATTCTCTACGACGCCTCTAAGGCGTGTTTTGTAAGGCCTTTATAGCATATTCAATGAAGCTTGTGTGGCTTATTTTGTGATGTTTATGTTACGCATTTTATAATAGTCCAGTGGCGAAGTCTGTTCAAACGCTTCGATGTCGTGATCTGGGTAAACTTCGAGGCTTATCTGCTAACTAATGTGATGATAAAGAATCGGTAAGTTTAATGATATATCTACTTGGTTAGTTTTATGACAGAATCTGATTATGATCTAAGTAAAACTTCTGGAAAAGTCTCCAATGGTATTTATATGAAGGGTGTATTCATCATAGTAATCTGTCCGTACAAGAAATTGACGTATTCGTAATTATGAAAGGTTTAAGTGTTTATTGGACCTGTGTTTGTCAACGATATTTAAGGAAGTAATCTGAGCAATCTAGTAACCACCAAAGCTGAATGGTTTTTCATGTTTCGTTTAGATGCTAGTTATAATCTAAGTTGTTTGTTAAGTTGGGCATTCTCATGTTATGTAACATAGTCGTCTGGAATTCTACTAGATCTGGAACGTTTCAGTATCAAAATAAGTTATGATTTAGGAGTTGGTTCAAAATATGAACTGATTGGAAATCAGATAGCTACTAGAATTAGTGTAAGAATCCGCCATAATTAGGAACAATATGGATTTTAACTCAAGAGATCTGCTAGTTTTGTTATCCACCAAGAGATAGCTACTAGAATTAGTGTAAGAATCCGCCATAATAAATATTTTATTATATTAAAAACACAAATAAATATAATAAGAGTTTTATTGTATTAAATATAGTTTTTAAAGTTTTATAATTTGGGTTGGGTTATTTAGTTGGGTAAGTTTTTTTTAAAGTTTTGGGTAATGAGTTTAATTGTTATTGGATTAGTGATTTAATATAAATATAAAAATAAAAATATACATAGTTATTATCATTTAACATATGTAATTAATATAATTATTTTTTATAATATAATATATCCAGGCCGCGCTGAGCTTAAGCTAAAAAAATTTGTTTAAGTCACACCTGGGGCGATGAATACCCTATCTATCAGGTCAACACACGAGTTCATCTAAAATCATAATAAATTGAAACTAAATCGAAGCAAATTGGATAACAAAGTAACTATTAGTTATTATTACAGTATTAGCATGTTATGCCAAAACACACTCCGGGTAAAAAGGGACATTTTAATACATAATTTACTATTTGTTTGAATTTATACTTTTTTTTAGTAAATTTAATTACTGTTAAAAATAAAATAATCATTAAGAGATTATTTATAAAAGTGTTAACTATTTTTACTGGCAATTTGGATCATTAAATTACGGAAATGGGGCTATAATTCTTGCAAAATCCTGAATTAAACAATCGATTACATTAATGGTTGGACTCAGAAAATACGCCGAAGCTTGAAAATTAAATGGTGGAAACAAAGTGGCAAACTAAAAGTAAAAAGGGAAAGTTAGTGTTACAATAAGTTCTAACAGATTTTATTCTTGTTAGTCTTCCTCTCGCTCACAAATTTCTTCCAGTAAGAAGTGATTTCCCTCTGGGTTTCAATGGCAGTCTTCTTCACTGTGCCATTTTTGCTATTTTCTTCCTCAGCCATAGCCAGTTTGGCATTAACCTTTGCTGGTAGTGTATCCAGTTCATTAAGCACCTTTTGGATGTCAATCACAAGACGCTCCGCCAAGGTACGGGAGAAGTCTTCCCTGATCACCACACGCAGCACTGTGATGTGTTGAGCATCCGCCGGCATGGTGTAGGCCGGCACGATCCATCCAAATCGGCGCAGCATCTCGGATATCTCGAATTCATCGTGGCGCTTGTTGTCCTTGAGAGAGAAGGCCACGAGTGGAACCCCTTCGTCCTTTGACACAATGTTGAAGCGACCTGTTTTCTCCAACCCTTCTTTTAGGACCATAGCGTTTTCATGACAGTTCTCCATTATATTTCTGTATCCCTGTAGTAACAAAAAAATATATACACGATTGAATCATACGTTGGAAGCCAAATTTGTTGGCCTGAATTGAATCAGCCATGTTCTTAGTTCTCACCTCATAACCCAAACGAATTAGCTGGTAATACTGAGCAATGACTTGGCTAGAACCTGCAGATAAAACAACATATACTTGAGTTTAATGTTGGATTTTGTAATGGACAATGGAGAATGAATGAAATTTTATTAAAATAATAAGTTACCTTTGGAGAAATTGAGAGTGAAAGTGGGTTGATCAGCTCCAAGGTAGTTAATGTGGAAAATAAGTTCTTCAGGCAAGTCTTCCTTGTTCCTCCAGATAACCCAACCAATTCCAGCATAAACAAGACCATATTTGTGGCCACTAACATTGATGCTCTTCACAAGTGTAAGTCTAAAGTCCCACTCAAGCTCTGGGTACAAAAATGGTGCAATGAATCCACCACTAGCTGCATCAACATGAATTGGGGTATCCCATCTGCATAACAGATATTAAAAGATCAGCACTTGAGATGTTTCAAGTTTATAAAATTTATGTTACTGAAAAAAAATTTGATATGTACCCAGTTTCCTTGTTCTTTTCTACCAAGAGATCGTTTAAAAGCTTGACGTCTTCAAATTCACCATTGAGGGTTGAACCCAATATGGCTGCTACACAGATGGTGTTTTCATCAACCATTTCCACAGCTTTGGCAGGGTCCATTACATAGTAACCTTCCCTTAGCTTCACTTCCTTCAACTCCACTTCAAAGTACCTGGCGAATTTCTCCCAGCACACTTGAACATTGGCTCCGGTCACGATGTTGGGCTTGTCATATGGTTTGCCTTCAGCTTTACGCTTGTTTTGCCACTTCCTCTTGAAGGCAAGGCCAGCCAACATGATTGCCTCGGATGAACCAACGGTTCCCACTCCAACGGCAGTCTCCGAGTCCCCAAGTGGTGCATTGAACAAATGTGCTATCATGTTCACACACCGATTCTGCATCAAAAATAGGAAAATGACACCATTAGGAGGCAAAAACCATTGAAGCTTTTGACTTTTTCATTGAATTACGAATAAAAACCTGAAGCTCGGTGGTGACAGGGTACTCATCCATGTCGACATAGTTCTTGTTAATGGCATCCATAATAAGCTTATTACATTCAGGCTCCATCCAGGTAGTGACAAAAGAGGCAAGGTTCAACCTCGGGTTCCCATCAAGCATCAGTTCATCGTTGATGATCTGATATGCAGCGTCTTTTGGTATTGAGTTCTCTGGTATCCTGAACCTGCAATAATTTTCTAATTACCCACTATTTTCACCATATAAATGATGCTATGAACCCAGTGATCTAAAAGCTGGAGATTTACCTAGGAAGTTGGTCTCGGACATAACGAGAGGCAAAAGTGGAGTGAACTGAAACGTCAGATTGAGAAGCTGTCTTGGATAGCACCATGGTTGATGTGTCACGAAACACAAAAATACTGTAAAATTTGAATGAAATGAAAGATCTGTATAAAGCTAAAAACTGTTGTTGCTTGGTGAAGGAAGCATTGAGAGGCAAATGGGTATTTATAGGGATGTGATTGGAAGACTTTGTTCCAGTTGACCACTTCCATTAGAAAATGACTTGCGCAAATACCAAATTTGACCTTGTTCGCCTTGCAAATGAATACTCGAAAAGGGGAACAAATATAAAAAAATGGAATTTTGGGGAAGAATAAAGAAAGATACACACATGGTAAGATATAATTAGAAGGAAGCCGATAGTCAAAGAAAGCCATCGCAGCCCTGGTGGGGGTCCTTGTTTTGATAATTCAGATCATTGGCTAACCAGTAACCAGCCAGCTCACCCACCGAAACATTAAAATGGGTTTCCAGCCTGCCGCTCTTTTCAATAATTCCTTTTCCTTGTTTCCCACTAATTTTCAACTTTCGTGCCATGGCGCAAACCACCTTCGTCCCTCAAGCCGCTTCAAAGCGCGTTTGGTTGATTTATTGATTCTTCAATATTATTTTATTTATATTTTCAAATTTCCATATTTCGCTTAATGAAAATTGTTTAGTTTTAAATACTTAGTTTGGTTAATATACTAAAAAAAAGAAAAGAAAAAAAAAGGTTCAGATACTTCAACAAAGAACATAATTTTCAAAGCCTTTTTTATTTTTATTCATAACAAGTCTAGAAAACCTTTGGATTTAAAAAAAAAAAAGGAAATTTCATGCTAATATGGGATAATAATATAGGTAACAATTTTATTGGTTGTAAAAAGATGTAATCAAAAAATTTAACGAAATTGAAATATTAAGGGTTTAATATGTGAAGAAGAATGTTTGTGAATTGGGTATTTTAGGTTTCTCCGAATTGAATATTTGGAATGAATAAAGATGAAAGTTACAAGAAAAGCATAAAGCATTAGTAGAACAAAATATACTAATTTGTTGCCCCCTTAAGCATATTAAGGTAATGAGATAAAACTCTTTACTTAATTTATAATCAGGAGATTATTAAATAGAGTAATTAAGAAACTTTAATTCATTAAATATAATACATTTATTAATTGAATGTAAAGGAGCTTATAAATAGCACCTTGTAAGTGAAAATAAAACAATGAAATTCTCTCGTATTTTCCATCCTCTTTTATTTATTTATTAATTTTTCTATAACACGTTATCAGCACGAGCTTCTATGAGTTCATAGTGAAGTTCACGTCATTTCGACTTTATATAATTTTCTCGTATAACTCCCGTTAAACTATATACGGTATATGTATTTTCATAATTCTTTTATTTTATTTTCTAGATAAAATATTTGCTTTGGGTAACATTTGCATATTTATTTTTACAACTAAAATCTAATAATGACAATTATATATATAAATGTTTTTTATTAAAAGAAATTTCAATTAATTTAATTTTTGTTAAGTTATTATTATGACTATTTCTCTTTATGACAATATTTGACATACATATTATTATTTAGCAAATTTAGTATACATAATTGAATTATTTCACGATTGAGAATACTTATTATTTTACTAATATTTTTTTTATTTTGATTCAAATGATTATAATGTCAAATCTTGCCAAACTTGAATTTGCGGCCTTAAACATCTCAGGCAAGAATTATTTGTCATGGGTGTTAGATGCTGAAATTCACCTAGATGCTAGAGGTTTAGGAAATACTATATTAGCAGTAAAGAAACATCTAATCAAGACAAGGCAAAAGCAATGATTTTCATCCGTCATCATCTGCATGAAGGATTAAAAGTGGAATATCTCACTGTGAAAGACCCTCTTGAGTTGTGAAAAAATTTGAAAGAACGATTTGACCATCAGAAAATTGTGATACTCCCTAAAGCTCGTTATGATTGGATGCACTTACGGTTACAAGATTTTAAGACTGTAAGTGAATACAATTCAGAACTTTTCAAAATTAGTTCTTAACTAAAATTATGTGGAGAAAACATAACTGATGAAGACTTGTTAGAGAAAACATTTTCAACCTTTCACGCTACTAATGTGCTCCTGCAGCAGTAATACCGTGAAAAAGGTTTTAAAAGGTATTCTGAATTGATTTCATGCCTTTTGGTGGCTGGACAAAATAATGAGCTATTGAGAAAAATCATGGAATTCGTCCCACTGGTTCTGCACCATTCCCTGAAGTGAATGTAGCAGTACACAATAATTATGAAAATAGAAAATATAGAAGTCGCGGCCGTGGTTGTGGACGTAGTGGGGGACGTGGTCGAGGACGTATTAGTAATCGTTATCATGGTGGTCATAACAATGATACTTCTAACCACCAGAAAAAGAATAACAATGAAAGACAAGAAAGAAGTGGTCAAATTAATCCTTCAAAGATTGTTGAGAATATATGCTACCGATGTGGTATGAAGGGGCATTGGTCACGTATCTGTCGTACGTCTGAGCATTTAGTGAAACTTTATCAAGCATCCATTAAAAAGAAGGGAAAGCATATGGAGACAAATTTTATATCCCAAAATGATGAAATGGAGGCAAAATATGAAGATATTCACTATAATAATAAAACTAACCATGCCTACGAGGATGATAAATTTAATGACCTTAATAATATAACTCACCTAGATGTCGCAGATTTCTTTGAGAACCATTAGAAAAATTGATGTTATTTTGACATTTTTATGTAGTTTTAAGTATATTTTATTTTCTTGCATAAAGAATAATTTATATATTTAATAAATAATTGCAATGTTTCTCATATTATATTTTGTTTGTTTTTATGAAGAATATGAATATTCAACAAAATTTCGATGGACCCAAAATCAATGAAGACATGTGTCTTGCAGATAGTGCTACAACACATACGATACTCAAAGATAAAAAATATTTATTCTCATTTGACAATGATTAATGCCCTTGTTAATACAATATCGGGTAGTTCAAAACTTATTGAAGGCTCTAGAAGAGCTATTTTATTATTACCTAAAGGTACAAAATTTATCATTGATGATGTTTTATATTCCACCAAGTCTCAAAGAAATTTATTGAGTTTTAAAGATATTCATCTTAATGGATATCATATTGAGACTATGAATGAGAAAAATGTTGTATATATATATATATATATATTACAAATGTTGAATATGGAAAGAAATATATTTTGGAAAGGTTACCTGCTTTTTCATCATGTTTATATTATATACATATTAGTGCAATTGAGTCACATATTACTACAAACCAGAAGTTTGTAGAACCACATACTTTTACTATTTGGCATGACTGATTAGGCCATCCCGGATCTATTATGATGCGAAGAATCATCGAGAATTCAATTGGACACCCATTAAAGAAACAAAAGATTCTTGAATTCAAGGATTTATCTTGTGTCGCTTGTTCTCAAGGAAAATTGATTATTAGACCATCACCAGCTAAAGATGGGATTGAATCTCCAGCATTTCTGGAACGTATTCAAGGTGATATATGTCGGCCCATTCATCCACCATGTGGACCATTCAGATATTTTATGGTATTAATAGATGCATCTAGTAGGTGGTCACATGTGTGCTTATTATCGACTCGCAACCTGGCGTTTGCGAGACTACTTGCTCAAATAATTCGATTAAGAGCACAATTTCTAAATTATGCAATCAAAACTATTTGTCTTGATAATGCTGGTGAGTTTACATCCCAAGCTTTTAATGATTATTGTATGTCAATTGGGATAAAAGTTGAACATCCTGTAGCTCATGTTCATACACAAAATGGTTTAGTTGAATCATTTACCAAACGCCTCCAACTAATAGCTCGACCATTACTTATGAGAACAAATCTCCCTGTTACAGTTTGGGGATATGCTATTTTGCATGCAGCAGCACTTGTGCGCTTAAGGCCAACAAGTTATAATAAGTACTCCCCATTACAATTGGCTTTTGGTAAGGAGCCAAATATTTCCCATCTTAGAATTTTTGGATGTGCAGTATATGTTCCAATTGCTCCACCACAACGCACAAAGATGGGTCCTCAAAGGAGGTTGGGAATACATGTTGGTTATGAATCTCCTTCTATAATTAAATATGTTGAACCATTAACAGGGGATTTATTTACTGCACAATTTATTGATTGTCCTTTTGATGAAACAACATTCCCAACATTAGGGGGAGAGAAAATACAAGTGGTAAAAGAAATTACATGGAATGGATCATCATTATCTCAATTAAATCCTCGTACAAGTCAATGTGAACAAGAAGTTCAAAGGATTATACATTTGCAAAACATTGCCAATCAACTGCCAGATTCATTTACTGACCTAAAGAGAATTACAAAATCTCACATACCAGCTGAAAATGCTCCAATACGAATTGATATCCCAATAAAGTAAATTGTTAGTGCAAAAGAAAGTAATCCACGCCTGAAGCATGGAAGACCAATCGGTTCCAAAGATAAAAGTCCTCGTAAAAGGAAAGGATCAGTTATTCAAGATGGTAATATTGTGAAGGCAAGTGCTCCAGAAGAGGCCAAAGATATAACTAATCAAAAAACCCCAGAAGAGGTTCAGGTACCTGAAAATGGTGATAATGAAGAAATCTCAATAAGTTATGTTACTTCAGAAAAAAGATGGAACCGAAAAAATATAGTTGCTGACAACAATTTTGCTTATAATGTAGCTATTGAAATAGCAAAAGAAAATGAGGATCTTGAGCCTAAATCTATTGAGGAATGTAGAAATAGAAAAGATTGGCCAAAATGGAAAGACGCAGTACAAGCAGAATTAAATTCACTTTCTAAACGCGAGGTTTTTGGACCTATAGTCCAAACACCTAAATATGTAAAGCTGGTAGGATATAAATGGATATTTGTGCGAAAACGAAATAAGAAAAATGAAGTCGTAACATATAAATCACGACTTGTAGCACAAGGATTTTCGCAAAGACCCAACATTGATTATGAAGAGACATATTCTCCTGTGATGGATGCAATCACGTTTAGATACCTTATGAGTCTGGCAGTATGTTAAAAACTTGACATGCCTCTAATGGATGTTGTTACAGCCTATTTGTATGGTACACTTGATAGTGAAATTTATATGAAAATCCCAGAAGGATTTAAAATCCCTAAAGGATATAGTGTTTCCCAGGAAAATTGCTCAATCAGAAGGATTAAAACAATCTAGACGTATGTGGTACAATCGTCTTAGTGAATATTTGTTAAAAGAATGTTATAAAAATGATCCAATCTGTCCATGTGTTTTTATAAAAAGGTCTGAATCAAACTTTTTGATAATTGCTATTTATGTTGATGATCTAAATATTATTGGAACTCCTGAAGAGCTTCAAAATGCACTAAATTATTTAAAGAAAGAATTTAAGATGAAAGATCTCGGAAAAACAAAATTTTGTCTTGGTCTGCAGATCGAGCATTTAAAAGATAGAATTCATGTCCATCAGTCAACTTATACGAAAAAGATCTTAAATAAATTTTATATGGATAAAGCATATCCATTGAGTACCCCGATGGTTGTACGATCGTTAGATGTGAGTAAAAATCAATTTCGTCCTTGTGAGAATGATGAAGAGTTTCTTGGTCCTGAAGTACCATATCTAAGTGCCATAGGAGCATTGATGTATCTTGCAAATAACACAAGACCTGATATAGCTTTTGCTGTAAACTTGTTAGCAAGATTTAGTTCCTCTCCAACACGTAGACATTGGAATAAAATTAAACATGTATTTAGATATCTTAGAGGGACCATTGATATGGGGTTATTTTATTCAAATGATTCAAAATCCCTATTAGTTGGTTATGTTGATGCTGGATATTTACCGGATCCACATAAAGGTCGATCTCAAACGAGATATTTATTTACATGTGGAGGTACTGTCATATCATGGCGTTCGACAAAGCAAACATTAGCTACTGCCTATTCAAATCATGCTGAAATAATTGCAATGCATGAGGCAAGCCGAGAGTGTGTTTGGCTAAGGTTATTAACCCAACATATCCAGAAGATATGTAATTTGCCTTTACAGGAAAATATGCCAACTATCTTATACGAAGATAGTGCAGCATGTATAGCTCAATTAAAGGGTGGTTATATCAAAGGTGACAGAAGGAAACATATTTCACCAAAATTATTCTTTACTCATGATATTGAGAAGAAAGGTGACATAGAAGTTCAACAAATTCGTTCTAGTGATAATTTAGCAGATCTTTTTACCAAGGTATTGCCAACTTCAACATTTGAAAGACTATGAAACAAGATTGGAATGCGTCGACTCAAAGATATAATGTGATGTCGCCATTAGGGAGAGTCTAAAACATGTTGTACTCTTTTCCTTTAACCAAGGTTTTGTCCCACTGGGTTTTCCTGGTAAAGGTTTTTAACGAGGCAACTTGTAATAGAAGATTGTGTACTCTTTTTCCTTCATTAGGTTTTTATCCCACGGGGTTTTTCCTAATAAATGTTTTAATGAGGCACATTCTTATTTAAAAGACATCCAAGGGAGAGTGTTGTAAATTAAATGAATGTCATAACCCCCTTTAAGCATATTAAATTAATGAGATAAAACTCTTTACTTAATTTATAATCAGGAGATTATTAAATAGAGTAATTAAGAAACTTTAATTCATTAAATGTAATACCTTTATTAATTGAATGTAAAGGAGCTTATAAATAGCACCTTGTAAGTAAAAATAAAACAATGAAATTCTCTCGTATTTTCCATCCTCTTTTATTTATTGTTTTATTAATTTTTCTATAACATAATTCACAATTTAAACCTTCATTTTATTTAATTAAGAGACATTGTAAACAATAATAACTATCCCACTCCCTGAGGTGTAAAGGAATTCTTAATTCGGACTTAAGTCAGCAGTTGTAGGGATGTATTGAAGTAGTAATTGGGTGTTAGGCCAAAGATTAACAAAAATCAAAAAATACCTGACAATGCCAAACCGGGCCTAGTTGTTATGTGGTATGAGTGGATGAGGAACAAGTCAATGTCAAAATATGGCCTCTTTGAATATTCCCCCAAGACCTTACAATTTTATTAATAACCATTCATTTCTTTAGTCAATCTGAAAATTAAGATTTTTATTTTGTGTCAATAAGTCAACATTAGACTTCCTAACTCAATATTAAACGAGGTCTTTTTTGAAACCAACAACTTGATTTTACCCATTATTTCTCTTTTTTATAAAAACAAATATCAGAATTAACATCAATTTTTCTAACAAACTTTGTGGGTATTCCAATCTTTTAGGAGCGTGTGATTTGTGAATAATAAATAATTATCTAGTGTGATTAATTAAAATAAGCCCTTCCCTTCAAATTTTATTAAACAAATACATTAACATCAATTGTTTGATTAGTTCGGATATATGATATTAAAATATTTTTTTAAAAAATTAAATATAATATATAATCATTTAATTATAAATATATTTCATCTTAAATACTTAAAATAAAATATTTTGTAATTTAAGCACTCACATTACATAGTTCAGTTATTTTGATCACTCTCGTTAAAATCACAAACAATAAACTGATGTAACAATTAAAAAAGTTAGTATAATAATAAATTTAGCCCTCAATTTTATATATTAATCATAATTTTAAAAAATTAATCCTCAAAAATTACATATATTCTCAATTTGATACTAATTCTAAAAAATTCAAACAAATATATAAAAATACATAAAATATTTTCAAAAATATAACAAATTTAAGTTGTGCATTAATATTAATATTAAATAGAAATCATTATATTAATATTTAAAAAAAAAAAAAACTCCCCTCCCCTCCTCCACCGGACCTACCCCACCATTGAAGCAAATGGCTGTCGACAGTTAACAGATGATGCTCTTGAATTTTGCTTGCAGAAATCTATAATGGAACTCAGAAAACTAATGGAACCCGCCCACATTCAGGGAGTGGCAATATTTTCCTTGGCAAGTTGAGCAATCTCATCTCCTTCAATACCCGGTTCGGTGGGGAATGGGCAGAGGGATGGGGTGGGAATTTTTATTTATTTATTTAATGTTAATATTAAGATTAATATAAAATTTAAATTTATTACTATAATTTTTAAAAATTTTATGTATTTTTATATATTTTTAAATTTATTAATATATATTTTAAAATATTTATATATTTTTTAATTTTTTTTAGAATTGAGATCAAATTAAAAATATTTATAAATTATGAGGATTAAGTTTTAAAATTATGAGTAAACTGATATAAATGTAAAAGTTGAGAGCTAAATTTGTCTTAGTACTAATTTATTTAACTGCCATGTTAGCTTGTAATTTGCAATTTTAATGAGAATGATAAAAATGACGAACTATATAACCTAGTTACTTAAATTACAAACTTTTTACTTTGGTTCCTAAAATAAAAAAATTTATAGTTAATGATTATTTGTGTAGTTTACCCTTATAAAAAATTCAAAAATATTATTGCAATATAAATTAGATAAAATGCTTATAATTTAAATATGCAAAGGCATAAATTGATGAATTTGGTTGATTTATTTAATTTAATTAAAATAAATATGAAAATGAATTAAAAGTGAATGTATATTAAATAATTACATTTGATTGATTTAATTAAAATAAATTTAAAAAAAATTAAAAGGGATTTTAGATATCTGTCAATTCTTCTTTTTTCCTCGATCTTCGAATTTCAATTAATAATTTTTAAAATATTTTTATTTAAATTTAATTTATAAATAATAATATAAAATTATATATTTTTGTTATATTGATATTGTAAACTATTAAAAATGAAATAGAGGTGCAACAAAATTTATTTTTTTTAAGAGTACACCATTATTTTTTTTCTTACCTAAAATGAGGCAAAATAATATATTTGCTTGTTTTAAAAAAAGTCAAGGATAAGGCAAATTTCACACTTAAAGGGAGATGCAAGTTCGAAACTTTAAGAGAACATTGTTAGGAAGGATAATCACAAACTTCGAACATGGATAATAAAAAAAAACTAATATATTTTATTGTATTTATTAATTAATATAATTTATCATTAAAAAATAATTCAAAAAATAGGATCTACTTTAAATATAAATAAATAAAGAAGTTTTTGTAACTCAAATAACTAAACCTAGAATTTAATATTTCCATATATATTCTTGTTCCTTCTTTTATGTTATGTATATATATTAAAAATAGGACCCCACTTAATTATATTTAAAATTTAACTTAAAAATATACTCACTTTGAATATAATTAAAAATATATATTAAAAATAAGATTCACTTAATCATATTTAAAACTTAATTTAAAAATAAGATCAACTTTAAATATAATTTAAAAAAACATTTTGGAATTCAAAAGAACTAACACAAAACTCAAAAATTTCAAATGTGTTTATTTTTTTTTTGAAAATCTAATTCAATTGTGAAAGAATTTGAAAGTTTCTAAATTGATATAATATTTAAAACTACCTATAACCCATCTCTACCTTTTTATAGGAGGATAAACGCGTTTCAACATGCTCAAATCCACTTCTTCCTGCACTGGCAACAATATCAATGCCAACCGAGTTAAGATTCAACTTGCTTGCGTTCCTTCTTACATATACTAATTTGTATGTTCATGCTATGCACAGGTTGATTGTGTGTATTTGTTTTAATATATATATATATATATATATATATATATATAAATTTATTATTAAAAAATTATTATGTGAGAATTAGAATCATACTCAAAATTGAAAACAATTAATAAAATTGTATAGTAAAATGTACAATTTTAATGTGAAATTGTTATTTAAAACTAAATGAAATTTTGCATTACGAGTAATATATTATAAATTATGAATCAAATAAAAATATTTATAAAAAAACTCAAATTTGATAAAATATAAAAATTTAATTATTATTAATAAAAAAATTATATTTAAATCGGGACCTTTAAACATAGTAAAAAAATTGCAACTTAAAAAGTTCTAAACTCAAAATTTTTTTATATGCTTACGTAATTTTTAATATATATTAATAGTACTAAAATAATACAAGAAGAAGATGTCAGAATAAAAAGTCCTATTTTAAATTTGAAAAAGTCTGTCCATCTTTTTGGTATAAATCAAATAATGAATTGATATAATACAAATCAATTGAAATAATGAATTGATATAATACAAATAAATTGAACTTTTAGGGCAATTTACTAAAACATACCAATTTTAAAAAAAATTACGGAAAAAGGCCGAAAATTTTAATATTTACCCGAAAGGGCCATTTCCCCCGAAAATGCGTCCACGTCAGCACGTTTTCAGGGGATAAATCAGAAAAAACGAGTCCACGATGGCGCGCTTTGTGCCACATCAGCCAAAAACGCGTCCTTGAGGGCGCGCTTTGCTGATGTGGCACAAAGCGCGCCCTCGTGGACGCGCTTTGCCCTTGCAACGATCAAATTTTTTTTTGACTGTTGGGCCTCCAACAGTCAAAAAAACCCCCCACCCTTTTATTTTTTTCACACCAAAGTCCTTATTCATTTTTCTCTCAACTTTCTCTCAAATTCTTCTCGAATTTCTCTTAAATTCCTTGAAACTTCCTCTCAAATTTCACAATAGTCCTTTAATATTTACAAAAAAGCCTTTTTTTATATTTTTTGAAATATATTTTTTTGATAAATTTTAAAATATTCAATCGTATTAGCAATGGCCGGGGAATTAATTCGTCTCGACAATACACACATCTCCATCGATCAAATGACAATGGTAAGTTTTAATTTTAATTTTTCAATACTATTTAATATTTTTTAAGTTTATGCAATTTTAATTAAATTTTATTTTATAATTTTTTAAATAGTCTGTAGATCGGGTGTTGCAATGCTATATTTGCAATATGCCTGGTCCGCCATCACCGTTGATCGAGAATTACCTGCGGGAAGCGGGTTTTTGGCACGTGGCCACGATAGGCCGGGGGTGCAAGTTGGACCCGAAGTTAATCAGTGCGTTGATCGAGAGGTGGAGACCCGAGACGCACAATTTCTATCTTCCATGCGGAGAGTGTACATCACTCTAGAAGACGTGCATTTGCAATTAGGATTGCCGGTGGATGGGTACGTAGTCACCGGGTCCGCAACTTCTGGTTATTGGGCAGTCGTATGCTACGAGCTTTTGGGTGCTATTCCGGATAACATTTACGGAGGTCGGGTCGAGATGGGCTGGTTACGAGACACTTTCCCAGAGCCGAATAATGATTCGACCGAAATAGAAAGAATACGGTATGCTCAGGCATACATTCTTGAGATGATTGGAGGCTATCTGATGCCAGACTTGTCACGAAACCTTGTACATCTGAGGTGGCTGCTGAAACTCGTTGATTTTAGAGCAGCCGGTGAATTGAGTTGGGGGTCTGCCGTGCTAGCAAAATTGTATCGGGAGATGTGCGGGGCGACGCGGCCGAATAAAGCGAAAATTGGAGGTTGCCTATCACTACTGCAATCATGGGCACGATTTCGATTTCCATTTTTACGTCCTCGAGTTGACCACCCATATACATTCCCACTCATAACGAGGTAAATTTAATATTAGATTTTACAATTATTACGTAGATTTAAAATATAATTGTATACTAAAAATTTATTTAATTAGGTTTCGTAACGTTCCCAATCATATGTGGATTGCCAACCACTAGAAGTTGATGATGTTCCCCAATACGTATTTCTAGCATCAAACATCGAAGGAAGGATATGCATGTCCCATCCACCAACCGAGTGTCGTGCAAGGGTTGTATTTTCCATACTACCACCAAACACGGGCACTTCCGTATTCTGCCTCCCACTAACAGAGTGTTGGCTTGGGATCGTGTATTCCCCTCGAACAACAGTAGATGTTGAAGCCGAAGAAAGATCACTTGGCGATGAAAATTGTACATATACCTCAAGATAGGGTGATCGACTGGCAAGATGAGTCTCCACCATTGCCTCCAAGCTCCGAGGACCTTTGATGTTGAATGAGTCATATCTCACCGGATCAACCGAAGCGCAAAATCTATACTTAATAGACTGAACTTTCATTGGCGTTGTTCCGAAGATTTTACGCCTAATTCTTTTGCGAAGTTCTGTCAAATTTTTGTTACGGTTAAAACCCAGTCGCGTTGTGTTCTCCGATAAAAAAACAAAACCACTTTTGGTGTCACAAACCTCACCATCGTAGTAAATAACAGCATTAATACGTTCACTCATCTTCAATTTCTATTTTACTTTTGCCTCAATTTCTATTATGCAACCTGAGAATGAAATTTGGCTGATTTATAGTCTAAGGATTGCCAGAGACTACTGTAGCTTTTTTCAGTACTCTTGCTGATAGTGCATCCTGCTTGAAGCGTTTTGGTCACTATTTGTTCAGAAACGTCTTCTCAAAATTATTTTGCCAGATACTACTGTAGCAAAAGAGCGTCCACGTGGGAGCTTTTTTCAGTACTCTTGCTGACAGTGCATCCTGCTTGAAGCTTTGTTCAGAAACGTATTATCAAAATTACCTTGCTAGATACAACTGTAAAAAAAATTCAAATAAATTTTATTTTGCTGATATATTTTTCCCAAAACCCTAAACTTAAAATTATTCTAATTAATTAACCCTAAAATCTAGTATATTAATTTTTCCCTAAAAATCCTAAACCCTAAGACCCTAAAAATCCCTAAACCGTAGCCCTAAAACCCTAAAAACTCATACCCTAACACTAAAAACAACTGAAAAGTCCATTGGTGGAGGAGGGCAAAAGCGTGCCCTCGTGGACACGCTTTTCTGATTTATCCCCTGAAAACGCGCTGACGTGGATGCGTTTTCGGGAGAAATGGCCCTTTCCGGTAAATATTAAAATTTTCGGCCCTTTTCCGTAATTTATTTTAAAATTGGTATATTTTAGTAAATTGGCCGAACTTTTAAATAGTAAAAGACAAATATATGTACATAAATACGAGATTTCATATCTAGCTGTATTGGAAAATAAAATAAGAATATATTCGATCTTATCTTAATAATTATACAGTTTTAATTCTTCAATATCCTTTTGCATTTTATATTTTATATAAAGGATAATATTCACGTACAATTCAAGTTGTCTCAAATTATATTTAATTCATATATTTTTTTTTCTTTTTAGCATTCCTACATGTAATTAATACCAAAATAATAAAAATTTATTTTTTATAAAAAACATAAAATTTTTGGTTTGTAGACAAAGAAACATGTTCCCCTTTTAATCCCTTACCATCCTCGAAACTTTTAGATAATTTAATTAAGAGGTTGTTGAGTAATATTTTGCTTGTTCCTTATTGATATGAGTATCCAAGTATTTATACATGTTGTTATAGGTAGTATTACAGCTCATGATGGGGCCCCTGATCGTGTTTGTGAAAGTTTTAATATTTATATAATGAATGATCGAGCCTAGAAACTAACTATCACCACGATTGAGGCAAGCGCACCTATCGAACAGTAGTATAGCTTAGTGGCAAGACCGGAATGTCGAACCCAAGGGAACCAAAAGTACTAGTACTGGCTTTCTTTCTATTATCTAGCCTAAAATAAAAGGGATTGATGTTTATCTAACTAATTCCTAAGCTAAGGATGCCAAGACACAGAGAATAAATTGGGAAAATACTTTTGAGAAAATCAATTGATTAAGACAATACCCAGGGAAGAATCCACCTAGACTTCACTTGTTATCTAACTCTGAACCAGATGATTTATTCACTTGACTTGATCCGTAGGATTCCCTAATTTATATTATTATCTCTTTCTAGACTAATAACGTTTGACCCTAGGTTGATTAATTGAAATCTCACCCCTAGTGTTGCATTAACTCGATTTATGGACTCCCATATTAGGTTTGACCCTAATCCGACAGATTTTCGTGTGATCAACTTCGCTTAATTATGCTAGATCTACTCTTAAACAGGGACTTTTTCTCCTCTGCATAAGAACATCAATACTTGAATCAATATCCTGAAATATTAAAGCAAGAATTAAGAACACATAATTAAGAACAAATTAAGTATTTATCATACAGTTCAAAAAACAATAACAAGATCCATCTTAGGTTTCATCCCCCTAAGGTATTTGAGGGGTTTAGTTCATGTTTATAAAAGAATAGATCTCAGAAGAAATTAAATAACAAAACATAAAGAAAAACCCGAAAAACACCTGAAGGAAATTGAAGGGAAAATCCTCAGTCTTGAGCGTGATTCCGACTTCTTGAGATGGATCAACTGGCTTTCTTCGAGTAATTCCCTATATTTAGCCCTCTCTGGCTTCACTTCCCATCAAAAGCCCTGACAGAAGCCTTTTGTCGAACTCCCCTTTTAGGTTGCCCTCTAGGGTGTTTATATAGGCTTTCGAGATGCCTTACTTGGCCCACAAGTATCCTATTCCGAGTGGAATTAAAACGGGTCACGGCAGGGACACGCCCATGTGAAACGCCCGTATGAATCGAGCCTAGGGTCGTGTTTGAGTCTGCTAAAGTGGCACGGCCGTGTGGTGAGCTCCAACATGGTTGGGTTGAAGTATAAAGAAGCTCGTTAAAAGGAGCTTGTGGAGATTAAGGCGGAGCTAGCAAGAGCTTTTGAGCAGCAGGATAAGATGATGGAGAAGAACAAGATTATCAATAGGAAAAATGAAAATCTCAATGAGTACTTGTCCATTATGGAGGTTAAAGTTGAGGGGTTAGAGCACGAGTTGATCGCTGAAAGAGAGAGTAAGGAAGCTCTGCAGGGTGAACTAAACTGGGCTACAGAAAAGCACGCAGTCGAGAAAGATAGGATTATCTTAGAGTGTCATGATCAAGTGGATAGCACGATCAGGGAATGTCGGGTCCTGGAGGATTTTAAGAAAAAGACAGCTGAGAATGTTGCAAGTTCTATTTTGAAACTGCAGATGAATACACTGCTCTATGCCTAGGTTGCTTTTGGTCCCTTTGATGTTCGCAAAGTGGATCGCGATGCTCTCGCAGGGGTGGATATAAGCGAGCTGGGTTTCGATATGTTATGCCTCTCGGGTGCTGCATGGGATTCCTTTATGTCGACTTGGATGAATTTTCCAGATTTCTACTTGGAGGAGGACCCAACTAATGTGAACATGGCCCATTCTACTGCGAATGAGGATATTACTCCTGCAAATAATGATGTTGCCCCTACTAATAACACGAACCAAGATGCTGATGGGGAAAATGAAGGTAATGTATTTTAAGTATATTATGTGTGATGTAATTTGTTTTCTTAATGAAATGAGGGTTTATTGTTTGAGGAAATCTAGTTTTTGTGAGCTTGTTATACTCGTCATATAATTATATCATTATAAAAGCTTTAAATAAAATCTTTGAAAATCATCAACTGCGAATGTGGATCAACGAGTTGTTTTGTACTTGAGAAAATTTTCTAAAATAATATGTTGGGAATGTGGATTCGTGAACCTTTTTTATCCTTGGAAAATTTTCTCCTAAATATTAAGCTGGGCATGTGAATCCACAAACTTTTTTTATCCTTGGAAAATTTTCTAAAATAATAAGCTAGGAATGTAAATTCGTGAGCTGCTTTATATCATTGGAAAATGTTTTATATTTAAAAAATTTGAGAGGATGGTAAGGCTGGGAACTTTGCTCTCACTAATTGTTTTAGAGGTTGTGGCTCTTCGCCTACGAACCTTCTTGCTAATTATTTTAGGGGTTGTAGCTTTTGTAACAGCCCGAATTAGGGGCTAGTCAGAACATTTTATGTGTTGTAACATGTTTATATGGATGCATGGGAGTTTTGGTACCGTAGTTTTAACGATTGAACGCATAATTGCGAAAAAGGACTAAATCGCATAAAATGCGAAAGTTCAATTTTACAAGCTTGAGGTATTTAATAGCTATAGAATTATAATGGGAGGTACCTAATGTGCAATTAGGCCTTGTTTAATGTAGTGGCCGGCCATAGGGACAAGAATTGACATAGTCAATTGGTTAGGTGGGGTTTTGGTGACTTATTTGATAAATTAAAATAAAATAAGAAGAAAGATGATAACACCTATCATCTTCACCATTTTTCCACCGAAAATACCAACAAAGAAGGGGTTTTGAAAGCTTGAAATTTTTAGCAACTCATCTTCTCTAAAAGTAAGTGATTATGATGGTTTTACTTGATAATTTTTATTCTTTTGGAGTCCCCAAAGCTTAAGCTAGCTAATGAGGGGACTCAATTTCTAAATGGTTGAAAGTCTAGGGACTTGTCATGAGAGAGTTTATGTTTTTTTTTGCTGAGTTTTTATGGAAGAAAATGAATGTTAGGGAGATGAGAAATAACTTTTGTGAAAGGTGTTATCATGAAAACACCTAAATGAGACTAAGTTGTAAATGTTGTAATTTGGTAATAAATGCATGGAATAGTTGGATTTGTGAGTAGTTGTAAGAGAAATAAATGTTCAACTAGGCTTGTTTAATAAGAAAATGTGATGAAAAATTATTTACGAGCCTAGGGGCAAAATTGTAATTTTGCCATAGTACAAGGGCAAAATGGTCATTTTTGCCTAAGTAGAGATTATGATGTAATATGATCATAAAAATGATTAAATGAGTAAACTTTATTTTTCTAGATCAAAGAAAACGAGATTTGGACCTAGAACGAGAGAAAAGAGAAATATGGACAAATATGTCTCTTTCTACCCTTTTCGGTATCGAGGTAAGTTCGTGTGCTCATAATGCAACTATAGTGAAGTATTTAATATTTCGATGATGTATGAATTGTATATTGACTCTATGAATATATTAAATATGTTTTGACGAGATGTCAAGAATTGAAAGTCTTAAATTGAATCTGAGAATAAAGGGAATGCAAGTAGCATGATACTATGATAATTAATGTCCCGTGCAAGACCGTATTTGGAATATGGCCTCGGTGTGAGATTTCATATAAGACCATGTCAGGGACATGGCATCGATATGATATTTCATGTAAAACCCTATCGGGGGTATGATGTTTCTATGATACTAGATGCATGAGTCACAAGAGTATTCTTTAGTATTTTGAACATTTCAATAGGTATGTTGAAAATGAGAAAGTATGTGGTTATATCATGAAAGGTACAGGTATGTGCCAGAACTAAATTGAGGTGAATTCGATATATGATGAACCCATGGTGAATTATGTGTAAATGATTGATCGTGTCTGAGAGTTTTAATATTTATATAATGAATGATCGAGCCTAGAAACTAACTATCACCACGATTGAGGCAAGCGCACCTATTGAACAGTAGTATAGCTTAGTGGCAAGACCGGAATATCAAACCCAAGGGAACCAAAAGTACTAGTACTAACTTTCTTTTTATTATCTAGCCTAAAATAAAGGGGATTGATGTTTATCTAACTAATTCCTAAGCAAAGGATGCCAAGACACAGAGAATGAATTGGGAAAATACTTTTGAGAAAATCAATTGATTAAGACAATGCCCGAGGAAGAATCCACCTAGACTTCACTTGTTATTTAACTTTGAACCAGATGATTTATTCACATGACTTGATTCGTAGGATTCCCTAATTTATACTATTATCTCTTTCGAGACTAATAACGTCTAACCTTAGGTTGACTAATTGAAATCTCTTTCTAATTAAAACCCCTAGTGTTGCATTAACTCGATTTATGGACTCCCATATTAGGTTTGACCCTAATCCGACAGATTTTCGTCGTCCTATCTCTAGGAGTGCGATCAACTCCGCTTAATTATACTAGATCTACTCTTAAACAGGGACTTTTGCTCCTTTGAATAAGCACATCAATACTTGAATCAATATCTTGAATTATTAAAGCAAGAATTAAGAAGACATAATTAAGAACAAACCAAGTATTTATCATACAGTTCAGAAAGCAATAACAAGATCCATCTTAGGTTTCATCCCCCTCAGGTATTTGAGGGGTTTAGTTCATGTTTATAAAAGAATACATCTCAGAAGAAATTAAGTAACAAAACATAAAGAAAAACCCTAAAACCCCCTGAAGGAAATTGAAGAGAAAATCCTCAGTCTTGAGCGTGATTCCGGCTTCTGAGATGGATCAACTGGCTTTCTTCGAGTAATTCCTTATATTCAGCCCTCTCTGGCTTCGCTCTCTGTCAAAAGCCTTGACAGAAGCCTTCTGTCGAACTCCCCTTTTAGGTTACCCTCTAGGGTGTTTATATAGGCTTTCGGGATGCCTTACTTGGCCCATAAGTATCCTACTCCGAGTGGAATTAAAACAGGTCATGGCAGGGACACACCCGTGTGAAACACCCGTGTGAATCGAGTCCAGGGCTGTGTTCAAGTCTGCTAAAGTGGCACGTGAACTCCAGACCGTGTTGATTTCTTAATTTCGCCTATTTTCTCCATTTTTGGCCCGTTTCTCATTCTTTTCATCCTCCTATGCTCTCCTAAGTATAAAACATGAAATTAAAGGATTAGGACCATCAAATTCCACAATTCAAGGGATAAATCATCCAAAAGTATGCCAAATGTGGGATTAAAATATGTATATATTACAGTTTATCAAATACCCCCACACTTAAGCATTTGCTTGTCCTCAAGCAAAATCCTCAACTCACAATTAAAATTCATTCTTCTCAACTTATAACTCCTATCAATAATGTTTCGAAATAATCCATAGGTAATCATACATTGAGAATTCAACTAAAAGAACATCAAAGTTTCAAAAATCCAAGTTGAGCATTTTATTCATGAAAACATAGGTATTCCCCCTTATCTAAGTGATCACCTTTGATTCAAAATATCATAGAGTTAACATCCTCACTAAGGATTCACTCAAATCACTCGAAGTGTTTAAGGGACAATAAATTAAGCACTCAATAGTCAACATGAAAAGTTATTACCATAGGCTTGCATGAAAATCAAATATCCACTATTATAAATTGAGATGATACATTGATCAAAAGGTCTTTAATAAGGGTTGTAACTTGGCTTAGTTAGGGGCGTAGTCACAGGCTAAAAGATAAGGTTAGAATCGAGATTGAATTGACAAATTACCTAACTAGAAAAATAGACTAATAATGAATAATTACATTAATAATACGAGCTTCTTCTAAAGATGTGAGATTTACTCTTTAAGCTCATAAAAACATAGAACTAATAATGGATATACTTTCAACTTTTTTTTAAGAATAAATCAAGTACAATAATAAGAATTTAACAACTGAAATGGAAAACATAGTTAGGCAACTTCTCAAATCAAACCTCGATAAAAAGGTTAATACAATAGGAAAAATTCTTAATGAATCAAAAAGAGTAAGTCTTGGGTTAATATTAAGGGTAAATCAATGACTGGTTTATTAGGATCAAAGGGGTTCACTAGGGGTTAATTATGAAGGTAGGCCTTTTGGGAAGTAAGTGGGTTAAATCCTAGGTGCCTTTATTATCTCAGTATATCATTTCAAAAGTGTGATCTTGACATGCATAATCAAAGCAAATTCTAGAATAACAAATCAATATTGACACACCCATAAACAATAAAAAAGTGTGAAAGAAAAATATATACTTTAAAAGGCTCAAGATCTCACAAAAAATATGGTTTTTGATGTCAACCCTGTGAACTTCAGATTTCAAGATAATACCTAACCTTGGGGAAACAACCTAGCAAATTTTTAATTTTCAAAAATCAACTTATCATGCTTGATTCTATAAAGCCTTCAAGTTTAAACAATTAATGCACAACTGCCTATGTTTTAATTCAAGACATATCAATAAAAATCATAAATCAATCAGAATTTGTTCTAATAGTGATATGAGAAAGAAAAGACAAAATTCAGGGATTTGAGAATAATGCAAAAATTTTTCTGAATAAAATTCACTCCACACACTTAAGATGTACATTGCCCTCAATGTACAAAGATAGATATCTACAATATATAAAATCATAAGATAAGGAGAGAAGTGAACTTCCTGAATTTTGGATGAAGTCAAGGAAAAGAAACGGTAAGTTGGGCATAGATGAATGTGGCGGTGGTGTCTATGGTCGTGGTGTGGTGATTCCCAAGTAGCCTTTAGAACCTAAATCAAAGAAATCAAAATGTAATAATAAAAATTAATGACAAGAAAGATAAAGGGAAGGAAAATAAAGGAGAAGAGAAAAGAAAAAGAAAAATTCAATGGACTCAAATGTCCTTGGCTTGTCGGATAAATGAAGCGGCCGGCATGAACTCATGTAGATCGGTCTCGCACGGGGAGACTGTGCTAGGGTCCTTTCGCTTCTTTGACAATGGAATGGTGGTGTAAAGAAATAATGAGGGAAAGGGGGAAAGGAAAATGAAGGGGAAGAGATAATAGTCAAAGAAAGGGTGTGGTGGCTATGATTTGATTGAAGAAGAAATTGGGGAGAAAGTGAGAAAAAAAGGGGGTTTAAATAGGAAATACAGATCTGGTGGCTTCCCGCGCCCGTGTACCATGGGCGTGTTGGGTCACATGACCGTATTGCATGGCCGTGTTGTGCTTCTCTCACGCCTGTGTGCAGGTCGCCATGCCTATGTTGATAAATCAGTGTCGACCACGGTCGTATCGCACGACCATGGCATTTTATCATCGCCCGTGGTTTTGGGTATTTTTCGTTCTTGGTTCGTACGATCTCTGCCACACCGGTGGGCAAATCCGTGGTGTCCACTCAGCCACGGCCACGCCCGTGTGCAAGGCTGTGTGGTTGTGAAAACTGCGCTTGATTAATTTGGTTAGTTTGTAGTTAGGTGCTAAAAGTAAAAATAAAAATAAAAATATGAAAATTAATGGGGTTAGTGTTCGGGTTGCCTCCCGAGAAGCGCTCGTTTAAAGTCTTAAACTAGACTTACCTCTCATTTGCACATTCATGGTGGTTTGAGGAGTTGAAACTCCTCTCCCCTGCTATCAGTTTTATGATCATTATATAGTTCGAGTCGAGTAGTGTTTACCTTAAAAATGCTAAATTTAGGATTAGTTACCTCAACTGTTCCATATGGAAAGATATTTAGTACCTCAAAAGGGATTTCTTCGTTTGTATCAAGGTCTGAAGTGGTGATCCGAGGGTCAATTTTATTCAACAATACCTGATCTCCGATCTTAAATTGGTTTGGCTTATGGTGTTGCCTCGGTTTTGCTTCGTGTGTTCCTAGTTTCTTTTGAAATACGTCTTCCACTCGTCTAGTTCATCGATCTGAAGCCTTTGTTCCTCATGAGTTATTTCCTTGTTGGCATGATGTAACACCCCAAACCCGACCTAGAAGTTAGGCTCGAATCTGGCGTGTCACATTGAAGTGTTTTTTGAAAACCATGTTTTTATTGAAAACCCTTCTTGTTTAAAAGCTTAAGTAAAATCCCAGTTACGTTAGTTTTATTCCTAAAACATTTTTTTTAGTTGCGGAAGCCAATTTTGAAAGTAATTGATTTACGAAAAGATTAAATCGTAAAACCATTTTAAAAAAATGTTGCGAAAATGTAGTGTTGTTTTAAAATAGTTAACATTTCGGAAAGCTGCGATTTACTTCTAACAGATATAAATTAAAATAAAACCAATCTAAAATTTAAAGTGCAAAAACTTTAAAAAGCCTTATTACAACCCAAATCAAAATATTTCAAAGTAGATAATCAAAACGAAAAACATACGCAGTGTGTGGTCTTCTCCGAGTCCCTCGCAGCTCCGAACCGTCTAAGGCTGGGGATTACCTGCACAGTTAAAAACGGGGTGAGTTTATGAAAACTCAGTGTGTAATCCCCTTTCTAGAGTAACAGTCAGTATACAGAAACAGAACCCGAAGTAGTCTGGGCCAAAGCCCTTTAACAGTAACAGTACAGTACAGATCAGAGCATACGTGGGCCAAGCCCACTACAATATCATTTGGGTCACAACCCATAACAGAATCAATTGGGCCTAGCAGAAACCAATAACAGATCTCATAACAGATATGCAAATAGAGTATGCAGCCCAATCCAACCCTACACACCACCGTACTAGCCCTACACACCTGTGGGGACCAAGTCAAACTACCCAGCCCTACACACCAATATGGTAGACAAGTTGCAAATCACAGAATTTGTGGCGGAGCCACCAGAATAACAGAATATACATGGCGTGGCCACTATACAGAATGTGGCAGAGCCACCAGAATACACTTCCTCCGATCATCAATGTCCCAATCCCATGTAATATGTCATGTATGTCATGCTCAATCATTACACGTGTATGCAAAATGGCCATGCTCAGTAACAGTCATTTCAACACATGTTAACAGCATATCAGTCACATGCCTATAGTCAAGTCAGTTAAAACACAGTCATACGATCACAGTCAAATCATTCAAATCATAGCACAAGTCAGTCATTTACTCACAAGGGCAAAACAGTCATTTAGCCTATAAGGGTATTTCGATAATCCTACCCTTCAAGGGTATTTCGATAATTCTACCCTACAGGGGTATTTCGGTAATTCTACCCTACAGGGGTATTTTAGTAATTTCACAAATCGAGGGTATTTCGGTAATTTCGTAAACTAGGGGTATTTTAGTAATTTCGTAAACTAGGGGTATTTTCGTAATTTTGTAAATTAGGGGTATTCGGTAATTTTCTAAATCGAGGGTATTTCGGTAATTTTACAACTCGAAGGTATTTCGATAATTTTGCAAATTAGGGTATTTTGGTAATTTTGTGAATCGAGGGTATTTTGGTAATTTTACAAATTAGGGGTATTTTGGTAATTTCACAAACTGAGGGTTTTTCAGTAATTTTGTAAACCAAGGGTATTTCAGTAATTTTGTAAACCAAGAGTATTCCAGTAATTTTGTAAACCGAGGTATTCTAAGCAGAGATAACGATGCGAATGGGCCTATGGCCCATTCTCGGCGCAAATGGGCCCACAGGCTCATGTGATCCATTTAGCCCAAATTTAGCCACAGATATGAAATTCACATAGACCAGTTCACTATCTACTACACAATCATACAATTTATTCATATGGGCCCACTTGGCCCCTTTCGGCCCACCGTGGCCCAAACAGCATCAACCCACAAGAATACTCATGGTGGCCTCAACTATCGCATCGAAGCTCCCACATGTACGCTCGGACGCTCGTGTGGCTACCATCACCGTGTGACCGGCATTTTGACATTTGCCGCTCTACAACTAGAGTAGTGCGAAATACACACCTGATAGGAATCTGGAGTTGATCCGCGCTCTGACCACTCCATGCCCAACGCCAACCAAGGTATGCCTCCTCTCCACATAGATTGCTCTATTTAAAGCCAGCTTCTCACCTTGCCTCTTGCTAGCTTTCCGATGTGGGATCCCTCCTTCAGCAGAGTTTAATTCCAACACAAACTCTGGCCGTCCCAACTTAGCAAAATAAATATCCCTTTTTGCTTGTGATGGGATTCGAACTCAGGCTCCCTTGTAACTTAATCCACGTCGCTAGCCACTAGGCCACAAGCTCCTATTGTGTCTAAAATCATGCGCAACTAAATATAAGTATATGGCCAACGTCTAAGTTCACTTAAAAAATAAATCAAAATGAAATGCAAGCGCCAAGTCTTGAACCTTGGACCCCTTACTTCCTTGTGTGGCGTCACTTCCTTGTCTCCCATGTGGCGCCATTTGCCACTAGACCACAACCACTTTTGTGTCAGTTTTCTCCACATTTTATTCTTAAAGCCTACTTACTAACTCCTAGGGTTTTATTCACCTAAAACTAAAATTTTCCTAAAGCCTAAGTTTGATCCCGGGATTTCATGGAAGCCCCTTAACCTTCCAAAATCACTCACCTAATAGGTCCAACTTGCATTAGTGCCATTCTCTCATTCTTAAAAATTTTAAACGCTCCCGTGCCCAAGGCCCAATGGGCCCAATTCTACTAGGCCCAAATTCGGGTTGTTACACATGAGGTCTAGGATCTGGCTCAGTTGTGTAGTTCCGTGGTACTTCCTAAAAAGAAGGTTTAACCGAATGGTCATGTAACACCCCTTGCCCGTATTCGAGCCGAAACAGGGTTTGAGGCATTACATAGCTGATCTTACTTAAACCTCTTAAATAGGGTTATAAAATTTCATTTAACCTCATCGCTCACACATACTCGGCCTAGGAGACCCTTAACCTACTTCCGAGGAATGTCAGAGTCTTTCTGAGAACTTTCACGGGTTCGAGAAATTTTTAATAAAACAGGGGCCACACGCCTGTGTAGGCCTAGGGACACGCCCGTATACCCCTAAGGCATGCCCGTGTCTTCCACCCGTGGTCGACACTGACTAATTTCACACGGCTTCGACACATCCGTGCCTTCTGACCGTGGTCGATTCTGGCTAGAATCACACGGCCTTGACACGCCCGTGTCACTAGCCTGTGTGCCAAACCTTGGCATTCTGACTTATCCACACGGCTTATACACACGCTCGTGTACTTCAGCCGTATTGGGATTCAAATCCCAAGTGCGAAGTGCAGACTTCACATGGCCTGGACACACACCCATGTGCTGGTCGTGCCTCCCACATGGTCTAGAAACACACCCATGTGCTAGTCGTGCCTCCCACATGGTCTAGACACACGCCCATGTGTCTACCCATGTTGACAATTATCAGGCTATCTACCAAGCCCTTTTTAACCCTACATTGCATACATTCATATGCTATCTCAAAACATTCTCAAATCATTAATTAAAACACATGAATTAACACATTTGATTCATAATAATGAAGTCTTCCCCTCCATACATGGAGTAGAACTATTTTTAGTACAATTTCAATCGACTTTTATCTTCATCCATAACTATATACAATCGTCCCATAACTTATTTAGGCTAACACATTTGGCACATTAACAATGATTTAATCAACCTTAAGTACTAGCCCTATACATGCCATAAATCAAAGGGACTTGATACCTCATACCAAATGTCTACTCGATAGTGTGAAAATATCTCCGGCGATCTCCAACCCGAGCTAGCTAAATTAACCTATAAGAGATGAGAAAGGGAGAGGAGTAAGCAATATTCCTTAGTAAGTTCATCTGCATAAACTGACAAATACTGATATTCATTGAATATAGATAACCACAAAGTATTATACTGAGTTTTTCCCCTAAAATCATGGTTACTTACTCAACCACTCTTGAAGCCTGCTCATTCTATCTCTTACCACATTCTTACCATGCCACAAGCCAATTACTCGTTTAATTAGTACACATTCCTGCACTGATCACCACAAGATCATATAAAACAACACATCAAGCATTTTCAATAAGCCACTCATACTACTAATCTCCCGGTGGTTACGCACTTAGCCCACCATTGATCTCTAATAGGGTGGTATCGCACACAACCCACCAATCATTTATACTTATGGTGATTTTGCACTTAGCTTACCAATCCTTTATAAGCGATGGTATCGCACACAGCCCGATTACTAATTAATTAGGTGGTAACACACATAGCCCACCAATAATAATATAATTAATGGTATCACACACAACCCATCGATTACTAATTAATCAGGTGGTAACGCACATAGCCCACCAATAATGATATAATTGATGGTATCACACACAGCCCATCAATTACTAATTAATTAGGTGGTAACGCACATAGCCCACCGATAATAATATAATTGATGGTATCACACACAGCCCATCATTTCCATCAATAAGGTGATGTCGCACATAGCTCACTGTTATTTTTACATTCATGGATAATAATCCACATGTACATCTCTATTTCAAATGTTCATCCGAGAACCCCCTCACGCACTTCTATTCTTACTTAACTTTCTACAATACTCATTCGCATTCACACAATACATTAATAAATCTATCTCATACAACTAAGGTGTATTGATTACACATAACCCACTAGAGGTTCATCATATACTGAATTCATCTCAATTCAATTCTAATCACATACTTGTACTTCTCGTGGTATAACCATGTACTTTCTCTCTTTCAACATGTCCGTTGAATCACTCAAACTGTTAAATAACTCTCTTGAGTCTCATACACATAGTGTCACAATGACATTGTACCCCAATAGGGTCTTATTCGTGACCTTAACTATTATCATATCATGCTATATACATTTCCCATTACTCTTAGATTCAATTCTCTTGTCATTTCATTAAGAGATATCTCATACATTCATAAAGTAAATATGCATTTCATACAACATTGGAACATTAACTCGTACATAATTGCAACATTTGCACATTAACTTACCTCGATGTTTAAAGGGCTAGAAGGGACCTTTTTGCCCACATTTCTCTTTTCACCCGTTCTAGGTCCAAAACTCGTTTTCTTTGATCTAGAACAATGGAATTTACTAATTTAATCACTTATAAATCATAATATACCATAATCTACACTTTAGGCAAAAATGACTATTTTGCCCCTACACTTTGGCAAAATTACGATTTTGCCCCTAGGCTCGTAAGTAAATTTTTATCATATTTTCTTGTTAAACAAGCCTAGCTGAACATTTAATCCTCTTATAACTATCCACAATTTCAACTATTTCATGCCTTAATGAACAAATTATAACTTTTGCATTTTAGTCTCAATTAGGTGTTTTCATAACAACACCTTTCACAAAAATTGTTTATCACAATCCTAACCTTCATTTTCTTCCATAAAAAACTCAGCTAACAACTTAAAATCTCACATGGATAATCTCTAAACTTTTTACCATAATGCAAAATAGTCCCCTCTTTAGAAAGCTTAAGCTTTAGGGATCTCAAAAGTATAATTTTCTTCAAGAAATACCATCAAAATCACTTACTTGAGTGGAGTAAAGCTTACTGAAATTTTGAGCTTTCAAACACCCCTTGTTTGCTAAAACTTTCGGTGGAGAAGAAGAGAGGAAAGATGATATCTTTTTCCTTTCTTTATTTTATTATAAAACATCAATTTAAGCCACCAACTTTGACCAAAATTAAAAGCTCTTGTCCCCCTTGTCTACATGGACGCCCAACACATCTTAGATGGTCTAATTTCCCTTTTTAGACCTTCAATTAATATTTCATGGCTATTTGGTACCTTTAGCTTATAGAATGGAACTTCCGCACTTTATGCGATTTAGTCCTTTTTCGCGATTTAACATGAAATCGCTAAAATTAAAGCACCGAAATTTCCTTACATCCTTATAAACATGTTATAACATATAAAATAACATGAAAATAATTTTATCTAACCTTGAATTAGTGATTCTGAGATCACTGTTCCGGCTAGCCCCTAAATCGGGCTGTTACAGGTCATTAATAGAATTTATGTTCTCACCTTTATTACTAGATGTTCTAGCCGAGTCAAGAGCTTGAAGAGTGATCGTCTTGTCACCTCCACAAAGTGTGAGCTCACCTGTACCAACATCAATTCTGGTTTTAATACTTGCTAAAAAGGGTCTCCATAAGATTAACTGTGCGTTACTGTCCTCATCCATGTCTAAAACAACAAAGTCTACTGGGAATATAAATTTATCAATCTTGACAAGTACATCCTCAATAATTCCTTTAGGAAATCTAATAGTCTTATCTACGAGTTGAATACTCATTTTAGTTTGTTTAGGTTTCCGTAGACTTAGTTTTTTAAACATTTTATAGGACATAACATTTATGCTCGCCTCTAAATCAGTTAAAGTATTATCAACAGGTAAACTACCAATTAGGCATGGAATTGTAAAACTCCCTGGGTCTTTTAATTTATCGGGTAGTCTATTTTGTAGAATAGCTGAGCAAACTGCATTTAGTTCCACATGCGACGCTTCATCAAGTTTTCGCTTGTTTGTTAGAAGCTCTTTTAAAAATTTCCTTGAATTGGGCATTTGCGAAAGAGATTCAAGAAACGGTAAGTTAATATGTAATTTTTTTAGAATTTTAATAAATTTATCGAATTGTTCATCTGTTCGGTCTTTCTTCATCGCATTGGGGTATGGCACACGTGGTTGGTACTCTGTAATTACCAGTTTTGGTTTATCATGGCTTACCTCAACCTTACCTTTACTCACCACAAGTTCTTGCCTTGGTTCAGGTTCAGATTCTACTAACCCTTCTTTATCGCATGCTGTGATGGCATGGAGTTGCTCCCTTCGGTTAGGTTCGATGTTGCTTGGCAAGCTACCTTGTGATCGTTCTGAGATAAGCTTAGCAAGCTGACCTAGTTGGTTTTCTATCCCTTGAATCGATGCTTGCTGGTTTTTGAGGGTTGTTTCAGTGTTCTGGAAGCGTGTTTCTAACACCGTGATAAATTTCGTAAGCATCTCTTCGAGGTTCGGCCTTTTCTCCTGTGGGTAGGGTTATTGTTGGAAGCCTGGAGGGGGTTGTTGTCTTTGATTTCCTTGACCACCCCATGAGAAATTAGGGTGGTTCCTCCAACCTGGATTGTAAGTATTACTATAAAGGTTATTTTGAAGTCTAGAATTATTACCCATATAGTGAACTTGCTCGTTTTCAGTGCTCGGGTTGTAAGGTGGATATTCTGTATTGCTCATCTCTCCTCCATTCATATCGCACTATATTACTGTATGTACCTGTGAAGAACTACACAAACCATCAATCTTTTTATTCAAAAGCTCTACCTGGTTTGATAGCATAGTGACTGGGTCGAGGTTGAAAACACTGGCAGCTTTTTTCGGCTTTGTCCTCATAACTTGCCACTGATAGTTATTCAGTGACATCTCTTCAATAAATTCGTAAGTCGCTTCAGGGGTCTTGTTGTTAAGGGTTCCACTGGCGGCTGCATCAATTAGCTGCCTAGTTGAGGGGTTCACACCGTTATAGAAGGTTTGAATCTGTAGCCACAAGGGTAACCCATGGTGAGGGCACCTTCTCAATAGATCATTGTATCTCTCCCATGCATCGTAAAGTGTCTCCAAATCCATCTGCACAAAAGAAGAGACATCATTCCTCAACTTGGCCGTTTTAGCTGGCGGAAAATATATTAACAAAAATTTTCGGTCATTTGTTCCCATGTAGTGATTGATCCTCGTGGAAGAGAATTCAACCACTGTTTGGCTTTATTCCTTAAAGAAAAGGGAAATAACCGAAGGCGAATGGCATCATCAGAAACGCCATTAATTTTAAATGTATCGCAAAATTCCAAAAAGTTCGCTAAATGTGTGTTAGGATCCTCATCTTGCAAACCATCAAACTGAACAAACTATTGTATCATCTGTATAGTGTTAGGTTTCAATTCGAAATTATTTGCAGCAATAGTAGGTCTAACAATACTTGATTCAGTACCGGCTAAACTAGGCTTAGCATAATCATACATAGTACGAGGAGCAGGATTTTGATTCACGGGATTTTCCATAGCCACCGGAGGTAATGAATTATTTTGATTTTCAGCCATCTCTTCAGGAGGATTGGTGATGATTTCTTGCTCTTCCTCTATGTATTGTAAACTTTGCCGAATTTCTCTTTGGTTTTTGCGAACGGATGCCTCGATTTCACTGTCGAAAAGCAATGGTCCTGACGGGTTCCTTGTAGTCATAAACTAGGAAAAACTATCAGAACAAATAATAGAGAGATTATAAAACTAAAAATAAAAATTAGAAATAAATAAATAAATAAATAAATAAATAAATAAAATAAAATAAATGGCTAAAGTAATAAAAATTGAGCGTTCCTAATATTTCAGTTCCCCGGCAATGACACCAAAAACTTGATCGTGTATGAGAGTTTTAATATTTATATAATAAATGATCGAGCCTAGAAACTAACTATCACCACGATTGAGGCAAGCGCACCTATCAAACAGTAGTATAGCTTAGTGGCAAGACCGGAATGTTGAACCCAAGGGAACCAAAAGTACTAGTACTGACTTTCTTTTTATTATCTAGCCTAAACTAAAGGGGATTGATGTTTATCTAACTAATTCCTATGATAAGGATGCCAAGACATAGAGAATGAATTGGGAAAATACTTTTGAGAAAATCAATTGATTAAGACAATACCCGAGGAAGAATCCACCTAGACTTCACTTGTTATTTCACTCTGAACCAGACGATTTATTCACTTGACTTGATCCGTAGGATTCTCTAATTTATATTATTATCTCTTTCGAGACTAATAACATCTAACCCTAGGTTGATTAATTGAAATCTCTTTCTAATTAAAACCCCTAGTGTTGCATAACTCGATTTATGGACTCCCATATTAGGTTTGACCCTAATCCGGCAGATTTTCGTCGTCCTATCTCTAGGAGTGCGATCAACTCCGCTTAATTATGCTAGATCTACTCTTAAACAGGGACTTTTTCTCCTCTGAATAAGCACATCAATACTTGAATCAATATCCTGAAATATTAAAGCAAGAATTAAGAACACATAATTAAGAACAAACCAAGTATTTATCATACAGTTCAGAAAACAATAACAAGATCCATCTTAGGTTTCATCCCCTTTAGGTATTTGAGGGGTTTAGTTCATGTTTATAAAAGAATACATCTCAAAATAAATTAAGTAACAAAACTTAAAGAAAAACCCGAAAACCCCCTGAAGAAAATTGAAGGGAATATCCTCAGTCTTGAGCGTGATTCCGACTTCTGAGATGGATCAACTGGATCAACTGTCGAACTCCCCTTTTAGGTTGCCCTCTAGGGTGTTTATATAGGCTTTCGGGATGCCTTACTTGGCCCACAAGTATCCTATTTCGAGTGGAATTAAAACGGGTCACGGCAGGGAACACGCCCGTATGAAACGCCCGTGTGAATCGAGTCCAGTGCCGTGTTCGAGTCTGCTAAAGTGGCACGGTCTGTCGTGAACTCCAGGCCGTGTTGATTTCTTACTTTGGCCCATTTTCTCCATTTTTGGCCCGTTTCTCATTCTTGTCATCCTCCTATGCTCTCCTAAGTATAAAAAGTGAAATTAAAGGATTAGGAGCATCAAATTCTACAATTCAAGGAATAAATCATCCAAAAGTATGCCAAATATGGGATTAATATATATATATATATATATATTACGGTTTATCAATGATGCATCTTGATTGCATATGTTATATTTATTAATGCATTGCGTGATTGTAAATGATTATTGTAGAAATCTATTTAAGAATGATAGTGTGTGAGGACATTTCTGGATGAACATTCGAAATATGAAAAGGTGTGTGGATAAATATCTGTGAATGTGTAATCAATGGTGGGCTGTGTGCGTTACCATCTTATTAATTGATAGTGATGGGCTGTGTACGATACCATCGCCAATATTATCAATGGTGGGCTGTGTGCATTACCACCTTACTATTTGTAACCGATGGGCTGTGTGCGATACCATCGTGCTTAGTGTTAAATGGTGGGCTATGTGCGATACCACCTTATAAATTATTAAATGGTAGGCTATGTGCAATACCATCTTATAAATTATTAAATTGTGGGCTGTGTGCGGAACCACCGAGAGTCTGGTATTATCTTGAATAGATCATTTAGAAATTGTTTAAGTAAATGTTTCATGGACTATTGTGATGATAGATGCAAGGATTATGTGCTAATAAATGAGAGTGCTATAATTGTTACATGGTTAGAATATGGTAAGAGACAGAATGAGTAAGTATTATAAACGATTGAATGGGTAACCATGAGTTTAAGAGTAAATCTCATTAAAATACCTTTGTGGTTGAGTATAATCAATGAATTTCAATACTTGATTATTATTTGCATATGAACTTACTAAGCATTATTGCTTACTCCTCTTCCTTTCCTATCTCTTATAGGTTAACTTAACTAGCTCGGGTTGGAAACCGCCGGAGATGTTTTCACACTATCGAGCAGATACTTGGGTATGAGATTCAAGTCTTCTTGAGATATGGCATGTATAGGGATCTTATTTTGGTTTAATATCATAGTTAAAGTAGCCAAATGTGTTGGCCTAAAAGAGTTTATAGATTGGTTGTCTATAGCCATAGATGATGGCTCAAGTCGATTGTAATTGTACTAGTAATAGTTTCCCCTCGTATATGGGATGAATATTTGATTTTCATGATTCAAATGTGATAATTCAAGAGTTATAATTGATGATTTGGAAATGTTATGTGATGGTGTGTGAATGTGTGCAAGTAAGGGTGGCTAATTGGCTTGGAAATAGCTTTGAATTGGTCCACACAGGTAGGCACACGAGCGTGTGTCTAGACCGTGTGTGACACATAGTTGGCCCCATGGGCATGTGACTTGGTCGTGTGTCCCCTTGCATGCTAGAAATGCAATTCAGTAAGCTTAGTAGTAAACAGACGGGCAGAGACACGACTGTGTGTCTCAGCTGTGTGGGAGGCACGAATTTGGACATAGGCGTGTGCCCAGGCCGTGTGAAGTCTGCACCTAAATTTAGGAATTTAATTTGACACGCGGTCTAATGACATGGGCGTGCGCCTTGGCCATGTGACCATAGCGAGGTGATGATGTCATAAACAGAATGCCAAAGTTTTGGCACACGGGCTGAGACACGGGCGTATCGAGGCCGTGTAAAGGACATGGGCATGTGTCTGACTGTGTGAAATAAGTCAGTGTCGACCACGGGTGAGGGACATGGGCGTGTGTGACCACACGGCCTGCCCCCACGGGCGTGTCCCATTTCACATGGGCGTGTGGTCCTTGTCTAGGTAAAATTTTTCTAAGTGCGTAAAAGTTTTCGATTTATTTTCGAAACCTTCTGGAAGTATGTTTAGGGCCTCGTAGGTCCATTATAAGGAGGTTAGATATGAGAATGGAAATGTTTTAATTTGGAATAGAATTTGGTAATCCAAAGTTGTATGACCATGTGAGTCAAGTACGGTAACGCCTCGTACCCGGTTCCGACGTAGAATACGGGTGAGGGGTGTTACATTTAGTGGTATCAGAGCTATGATTTAGTCGATTCTCAAACTAACCTTGCGTATGGGAGTTTAGCTATACATGCCATGTTGCTCCTCATGATAGTGTGATATCTCTCGGCTCTAACGAAATTGGTTTGTTAAGACAAAGATGATTCCCAATCGAGCTATTTTCGGTAATGTTGTAGGTGATAATGAGGTAATTGAAATGTGCTTATGCATTGATGAAATTCAGAAAGGTACGAATAGAAGTTTATGACATATGTGTAATAAGGTAAGAAAAGAGATAATCGTAAGTTGAGGAATGAAATGGAAGTTATATGGTGATAAGCTTATCCATGTTGGTTCGATATGCATATGGTGTTATATACTCAACCTATTTGGTTAAGTGAATATGGAGAGTAAACTTACCCAGTGAACGGGGTATGTGTGTATGTACAACTATTTGAATGATGTATAATCAATATGTCCACATAGTTGAATCTCATGTGCGACTGTTAAAGTAGAGGATGTATAATGTTTTGTTTTAGGACTCTATTATGAAGCCACTAATATTATGGTAGTGTGGGAGTTAAACTGGGTAGTTAAATTAAGTAGAACGCAGGAGACGAGTACAGTTGTTCAATGATAAATTGATGAATAAGACCATGGTTGGACCATGGCAGTATATGTGATCCCATATAAGACCATGTCTGGGACATGGCATTGGCAACGATACATGATCCTGTTTAAGACCATATCTGGGATATGGCATCGGCATCGAATAGCGATTCCGTGTAGGACCACTTTTGAGACCTGGCTTCAGTATGAAATCATGTAAGACCATATCTGGGATATAGCGTCGACATTGATATAAGATCCTGTGCAAGACCATATCTAGGATATGGCATTAGTATCAAGATGTGTTTCCATGTAAGACCGTATCTGGGATATGATCAATATGAGATTTCGTGTAAGACCATAGTGAGGCTATGGCATCGTGACGCCATGTAAGATTGTAATTGGGCTATGATATTGTGATACGAGTAAGGCCATAGTTGGACTATGGCAATCAAGTAAACGATGTATTCAAATCCATAAGACATTCTCTAATTTGATAAATGATGGTGAGAGAAATCAGAGTTAAATGTTGAGTACTTGGATGGATATTAATATGGAGCGTGCTTTAGTAAAAGCATTACTAGAGATTATGGATGACAGAAACAATGGTAACATGAGTAGGTGTGAAAACTCACCTGGAGCGAGTTGTGCAATTATGATGATATTTCATTAACGATGAATGTTAAGTCATATGTGTATAGTCATGAGAGTCAAGTTAGAGGCTTTATGACCTCTTTGAGTATTCTGTATGGATATCCATTTCCCTTCAGGGGTTATATGGTTGTTCTTTTTACGAAATTGTGATCGTGTGAGAATGTTAATTGACTGTAAAGTCAGACCTCGACATGGCATCGACCTCGACATGTGATCTAGTGTAAGACCATGTCTAGGACATGGCATCGGCATTTTACCCTCTTGTGTGAGGCTTATCGGATATCCTTTAGTATTCCAAATGGTTCCACGTGTTATTAAAGCTTATGATAAAGATATGAAATGATATAATCATGTTGTGAGTGGTACAGGTTCTTACTCGAAACTCATGAGATATGAGCTTAGTTACGATGCCTTAATGGTAAGGATAAAATTGAGTAAATTCTATCTATGAGAATGATTTCGAGACGATATTGTAATCTTTGGCTTATATTTGTGATGTGTAAATATGTAGTAAATCTACCATTGCTAAATCAAGAATGTTGTGCTGGTTTATAATATGCTATGTGTTTAAAGATGCATGGTTGATGTTGGTACTTATTTACATACAACTTACTAAGATTTATGCTTACTCTCTTTCCTTTCCATTTTCTTATAGTATCGCCAAACTAGCTCAGGGATCAAAAGACGTCGAAGGCTTGATCACACTATCAATCTGAACATTTGGTATAGTTAGATTTATCATTTTGAGTATGGCATGTATAGGGACTTGGTCTTTTGTCAAGTGTCATATTGTTTTGGCCAAATGTGTTGGCTTGTCTTGAAGATTGATTCATTTTGTATAAGGCCATGGATGATGGCTAATACTTGTTATTGATATATGTAAATGATGATGTTTTTCATGAATGTGCAATTTGCATGGTGAAATATATGGTGTGTTAATGCATGAATGAGTAAGTCATATGATTGGATTGATAGGGTATGTGATAAATTTTGCAAGTGAATGGAGTGTAGTGGCCTTGATGTGTGTATGTCTTGGTTGTGGCTGATTTGGTCAGATGTTTATGTGTGGATTGGTGTTACTTGATGTGGCTTATGTTGGTACAAGTAAGGGTGGCAAAAGGGCTTAGTAAATAGCCTTATTTTTGTCCACACGGGTAGACACACAGGCGTGTGTCTAGGCCGTGTGTGACACACGGTCTGTCCTATGGGCGTGTTGTTCGGCCGTGTGTCCTCTGCACCCTAAGTTGGCAAAACAGAATGCCCAGTAGTAACCACACGGGTTGAGACACGGTCGTGTGTCTCAACCGTGTGGATGACACGACCATAATACATGGGCATGTGCCCAGGCTGTGTGAAGTCTGCACTTTAAATGCGAAATTAAATTCACCACACGGCCTAGCACACGGGCGTGTGCCTTAGCCGTGTGACCCTAAAATGTTGCTAACGTTAGAAACAGAATGTCAAGGTTTTAAAACACGGGCGTGTCATGACAGTGTGAGGGACACGGGCCATGGACACGGGCTTGTATCAGGCCGTGTCAAAACCCCTGTAGGTTCGAATTGAAAAATAAATCCACATGGCTAGGGACATGGGCGTGTGTGATCACACGGTTTGCCCACACGGGCGTGTCCTTTGCCATACGGGCGTGTGCCCCTATTTTCAGTGAAATTTTCCAAAGTTTTCTAAAGTGCTTGGTTTAGTACCGAACCATTTCTAAAGTATGTTTTGGGCCTTGTAGGCTAATATTACGGACTTCAAGATGAAGTTTGAAAAGTTTTAAAGTTGAACAAAATTTCATAACTCGGAAATGTTTGTATGCATGTTATTAAGTTAGGTAATGCCTTGTACCTTTTTCTAGCATAGGATAGGGGTAAGGGGTGTTACACCATTTATTTGCTTTGCCACCAATTGGGAATCTATGTGGACGATCATATCACTTGCTCCTATCTGGAGTGCTAGTTGTAATTCTGAGATTAATGCCTCATATTTGACAGTGTTATTCAACGTTTGGAACCTAAATGATAATTTATATTACCATTCGTTGCCATCAAAGTCAATTACGAGTGCATCTGCCCCTGGTCCTATTTTGGCCACGGAGCTGTCAACATAAACTAGTCAACTTTTTGGATTGTTAGTTTTATGTGTACTTTCTAAGGGTAGATTTATTATCAACGATGTTCAACAAATGAAAAACAATTTTTAGTACAAAATATGGGACACATGATACTTTGCCATAAAATTCATGAGTTGCTAGCATGTTATGCCTCATTATAAAATATGTTTAATTAAACTGCTAACTTTCATCAATGTTCATACATCACATAATGTTTACAAGGTATTTTTTATATATTAGGTTATACCTCGTATTACCTGTTGCATCATTGGCCTTCTCAAACAAGCACTCCACTATGAAGTCTACTAATACCTGTACTTTTATTGCTATTTGTGGGGCGAAGTCTACACCGAATTCAGCAAGCTTGATACTCCACTTTGTTACTCTTCCCGAGGTATCTACTTTGAGTAGCACCTCTTTCATAGGTTGGTTAGTAACTACGATGACTAAATGGGCTTGGAAGTACGGTCATAATTTGCGAGTTGCAATAATCAAAACATAGATACATTTTTCCATTTTTGTGTACCTTAGCTAGCCACTTTGGAGTACTTTGCTGACATAGTATATGGGGAATTGACGAACATTCTTTAATTTAACCAGTATCGCTATGATTATCTCTTCCGAGGTGGCCAAGTAGAGGTAGAGTGTTTCTCCTGTCTGAGGTGACTTCAATAATGGGGGGAGGTGAGATACTGTTTCAATTTCTCGAAGGCTTCTTGGCATTCTTCAGTCCATGAGAAGGAGGTTCTTAGAGCCTTAAAGAAAAGGAGGCATTGGCCACCATTCTAGATATTAATCTGTTAAGCGATACAACCTTGCTTGTGAGGCATTGAATTTCTTTTATGGTTCGCTTGGGAAGCATTTCCATGATGGTCTGAATTTTTTCTGGATTCACCTCTATCACCCTTTCTGAGATCATAAAGCCCAGGAACCTATCGGCTCACACACCAAAGGCATACTTATCTATGTTAAGCTCCATACTGTGAACTCTTAGCACTTCGAACGTCTTTGATAGGCTTTATATGTGCTCCCTCAGGGGCTCACTTTTCACAAGCATGTCGTTCAAATAAATCTCTAGGCCGCGACTTTTTTGATTTTTGAATATCCTGTTCACCATCCTCTGGTAGGTCACCCTCGCGTTTTTTAGGCCAAACAGTATGAACCAATAACAAAAGATACCCTCTTCAGTAATGAAGGTTGTTTTTTCTTGGTCATTGGAAACACAAAAATATACGTACTTTTTCATGCCCTTTCTAACTCAAATTCATACAATTTAGATAAAATTATTGTCGAAAAATATATAATAATTATAAAATAATTAAATTGCACTTAAATTTTTAACATGTTGAATTTTAATTAATTTTATAATAATTTTTGATTAATTGTGATCATTTTTGACAGTTACGCACAAAGGGCAAAATTTGACTCGGTAGACATTGCTAGAAGCGCAAACTGAGAAGTGATTTTGAAGCATCAAGGCATATTAATTTTTCAGCCTAAGACGGTCCAAATTATGAATATTAATTCATAATGTAATTAATTTTAATTTTAATCCAAATTATTTTAGGTTAAATAAATTATTATTAATTAATTATAAAAAGATGCCCAATTGAGCTGAACCGAGAAAACTGATCCGACCGAGCATTGGGCTACCCAAAACCGTCCCACATATGGACCCAATCAGCTTGTTTTGCTGATTATTTGGCTTGCAAAATATCCCTTGAAGACTCCTTGAATTTGCATTCAAACCCTTCCACTATTCATGCCTATCTAGATTTACCCCTACCTTAAAATAGCAAGTTCAACAAGAACAAGCGGAGAAGGAATAGCGGAGCAAACTAGTCAAGCCTTGAAGAAACACCAGATTTGATTCTTGTTTCTTATCTTTTTAATTTTATTGTTGTTGTTATGAACATATCTATGAATAATTGTAATGTTGATATGTTTAATTTAATTAATATGGCTTAAATTTAATTCATGTTAGGTTGATTGCATTTTGTCCACTTAATTTATAAAAATTGTGTTTGTGTTGTTATAGGCCTTGGTAAGATGTTTGATAAAGTAAAACCATGGCTAAGTTATTCTTGCATTACAATTGTAAGGTAACTAATGAATTAATTATTTAAACAGATTGAAACTGTAATTAATTGACACGATACTTAATCAGTGCATGTTTAATCATCTAAGGTAGTTGAGGGTTAAATTAGCAACGGTATCTAACGATACATTGTCCTTGCATAACTTGCAAGATTATTGTGATTAAACTGTTTCAAGGGAGGAATACATTGTTACCTCGCGTAATCTTTTATGTGCTTATTAGATTGAATTAATTGTTTGAATTGGCATAGAGATATGCACAAGAGATTATTTTTAATTTCATAAGTATGTATGTGCATTAATGCATTTGCTTATTAAAATTTGTTTAATTGGTTGAATTGACATAGAGATATAGTCAAGAGATAAATGGATTTTAGTAGGTGAGTATGTTCATAAGTTAGCAAATTACCAAGTTGTCGTGAATTTATTCGTAACAACATGAACATGAGTTTAATAATTCTAAGTTAAGAAATGTAATTAATCTAACACAAGTATGTTATCTTGATTAAAATAATCTTTTAAAATCAAGCATTGGAACTTTTATTTTCTCTTTATTTATTTTACTTAGTTAAAAATCTTAGTTTTTAATCACCTCCTCAAATCAAAATATTTTTCTTCACCAAAGTGTTTTTAATTGCATTCATAAATAATTCTTTTCACAGTCCCTATGGGTACGATAAATCGACATTTGCTTGTTACTTTATTACTTGTTGTGATTGTGTACACTTGTACATTTCCATCGTTTCAGTCATCACAGACTAGCAGGATCTAATTGTAGCCCAAAAAAGCATCCATGAAACTCATAAATCGGTGGCCTATGGAGGCGTCAACTAGATGATCGATCGAGGGTAAGGGAAAACTATCCTTGGGGCATGCCTTGTTGAGGTTTGTGAAGTCGATGCACATCCTCCACTTACCACTCGCCTTCTTTATCATTATCACATTTGAGACCCAGTTTGGGCATTTCACCTCCCTGATAAACCCTCCCGATAGTAGCTTGGCGACCTCTTACCTTATTGCTTCAACCACATGCGGTGTGAATTTCCTTCCTTTCTGCTTTATCGGCTTTCCTTCGTGGAGCACATTCAGCTTTTGCATGATTATTTGCGGGTCCACACCTGGTATGTCTGCCGTAAACTAGGTGAAGACATCTGAGTTTTTCTCAAGCACTTGATCAACGTGGTTTTTTGTCCTCTTTTAAAGCTGACGAGATCTTGATCATTTTTTCTTCATTGTCGCAGAAGAGCTGTAGAGTTTTTGTGTGCTCTGCAGCTTTGAACTTTTTATTCCTGTGCTCATCTCTCACATCTAAACTGTCCAGGTCCAGAACTTGGCTTACTAATTCAGCCTTCTGCGAACTCTGCCCCTCAATTATAGGTTCTTTTGTTTGGCATTACCTCGTTGTGCACTGATTAGATCGCAGGAAACATAGCCCAATCTTTGTTAGGAATTTAATTTTCATATAGAAGATCGCCATTACCATCCTTGCCACTCTCATTATTGGTCTCCTAAAGATGGCATTGTATGCCATCAGGTGGCCCATTATATAAAACTCGACATATTTTGTAATCATATGCTCGCTATCCTCTAAGATGACTGGCAGGGTGATTGAGCTCTTCACCTCAACTAGATGGTTCGCAAAATCGTATAGCGTGCTGGCTTTGGATAACGATCGCTCTTTCAGCCCTATCTTTCAATATGCTTTCCAGGATAGGACATTCACCGTGCTTCTACTATTGACTAGTATTCTTTTGACTTCGAAGCAGGCGACCGTTGCTGAGACTACCATTGGGTCATTTCCCTCTTCGTTGTGGACTAAAGTCGTCACTGCCAAATTCAACGTTCCACATTTCTTGTCATCGCAACTTCTTTAAAGCATTCACTGACATCACACTTCTCATGTGTGCCCGTTTCTTTATGTTCGAAACTGCCCAATCATCGTCGGTACCCACGATCACATGGATGGTGCCTCGTGCCTTCTGTTTGCCTTCGGGATCGCCTCTCAAGCTCTGGCCTTGTTGCGAACCGCTCTGATTGGCAAATTCAATGAGTTCACCATTTCAGATTGCTTCCCTTATGACATGCTTCAGTGTGAAGCAATCTTCGTTTCTGTGCCCCATATCATCATGGAAATCACATAGATCCTTGGAGTTTGTTCTCCTACCAATGTTCTTCATTGGGGACGGTTTGGGCAAGATGCCAAGACTCTTTACCTAGCTGAAAATGTAAGTACGCGTGGCGTTCAGAAGGGTGTAGGCCTCAAACTTTCCTTGAGGGGCATATCTCCTGACCTGCTATTGTTGAGGTCTTTGAGGGTTCCTAAATGCATCACTCTGGGTTTGGTTTCCTTGTGGTCTGTCAGTTCTGACTTGCAGGGACTTATTGGGGAGGCCCTACCTATTGCGAGGTCTTTCTTTGTTTTTGGGCTACCTATCTCCTCTTTGAAAGGTAGCTCGCGATGCTCTTTTAATCTCCTTGGCCTCTGCAAACTTATGAGCTCGCTCATATAGGTTTGCCAAACTTTGTGGCTTGTTATTTGTAAATGAGTACTGCACGTGGTCATTTTGTACTCCAATGATAAAGGCATCTATTGCCCACTGGTCCTCTAAGTTCTTCGTGTTGAGGGTTGCTGCATGGAATCTTTTCACATAGTCTTAAAAGGATTCGCCTTCCTGCAGTTTCATTGACATCAATCCCCTGGGTGTGTTCATGATTGCTCGGTGGGCTCTGAACCTACCCAAGAACATCTGGCTCAACTTTGAGAAGTTACGGACCAAACCTTGTGGAAAAGATAGGTACCAATCTTTGGCGCTTCCTTTTAACATTGTTGAGAAGGCTTTGGACTTCGCTGCGTCTGACACCCCTAGCACGTTCATATAATCGTTGTATTGCATCACGTGAGCTTGTGGGTCCCTTCTCCCTTTGAACATGTCTTTTGAGACCTTGAAATCGCGTGGTAAGTCTACTGTAGCGATTTCGGGGGCCAACGGGTTGTTGGAGCAGAACAACCAATCCATGTCTTGTGACTCAAGATATAACGCCCGTACGTCTTGGCGCAGCTCTTCCATTTCATTTTGCGATTCTTTCATTTGTGTGCTTAGGGCTTAATCTTGTGCATTCACATTATCCTAGGAACTAGAGTTGTCCGTGTGCATCTTTCTTCACAGTTCCTTATTCTATCTAAGTAGTTCTTGCTAGAAGGCATACTGTTTTACAAACCACGCTTCTTGAGCGGCCATTTGCTCTCTTATTAACTCCATCTACTCTTAAAGGGCCAGGAGTTGCTTCGGAGGTGCCTTCTGGTTGAGAGGAAGTGGCAGTCCCTGACCTGTAGAGAGGTTCAATTTCAAGGAAGGGGAAGATCCCCAATGAACTGCATTGTCAAGGTTTTTCGGCCTATCGACGAACCTTGCAGCAAGCAAGCCTGCCTCATTGTGTTGAGCACCGAAACTCGACGCTTTGGTTTGTCCTGACGAGGGGTTGAAGGGGGAAGTTTCACTTAAGTGAGTCATTTGCTTTGAGTGTCGAAGAAAACTTAACCAAACTAGGAGAAATCTGATGATTGAAAGTAAGTTTCACGCTCACTGCACCAATTGTTGAGTAATATTTTGCTTGTTCCTTATTGATATGCATATCCAGGTATTTATACATGTTGTTACTAGTACTATTATAGCTCATGATAGGCCCCCACTATTTTGTCTTGACTCTGCTGCCTCCAGTACTAACATTCCCTGTCCTTAGTACTGACATTCTCTGTGAACTACAGGTTTATTGGTCGCAAGGTTCCTACAAACTGGGTCTATAGCCTTACCTTACGATCTGATTCACCTTGTTGTCCTCTAGTGGTCGAGTCATGGGTCGGAGGCTCAAATCTTTTCACAAATTCGGGTATCAAATTATTAAAGCATAACAAAGGTAATTTCATATCTTCACAATTTTCAACTTGGAAAAGAAAAAACATTCCAAAATTTCCCTATGCTAAAACATCGACTTTTTATATAAACTTTAATTGCTGCTTTTAATTTTTCATTCTATCCCAAGAAATATAAGTTATCTTGTTTGAAGGTTTAATAATTTAAACTAAATAATTAAATTTCAGTATAAGTAGAAATCTATACCTACTATAACCAAGGATTTTGTTTATTAATTCATTAGAATTGTTTTTAGGTTAGTTAAGGTATAAATCATGTTATTAGTGATATTTTTTTATTTTGTTAGTTATAACATAACATAAATAATTTGTAATATTTTTACATTTGTGTTGTAGATTCACATTATGTTTTAATTTTATGTTGTGTACGTGTTTTAATTAATTTGATATTTTAGGTGGGGGATTCGGTTGAATCCAAATACTAAGTGTAACGCCATTGAATTTTACTAAAAATGTAGCAAAATTTTGAGAAATGTGTCATAACTTTCAATCTTTTAACAGGTGGAGAAAGAAAATAAAAAATTATTTAATATTTATTAAATATAATTAAAAGGAGAGGGTCTCATTGTTCGTGGGAGACAAGAACGAAATACTAATGATAACTGTGGGAGGACACAAGAAGAAAATCATCGTAGTAAATTTAAGGGTAGATCAAGATCTTCAAAAAGAGGTAAAACCTGTAACTTCTGCAAAAAGAAAGGGCATATTAAATCTGAGTGCTATAAGTTGCAGAACAAGATCAAAAGGGAGGTTGTGAATCAAAACAGAAAATAACGAAGACAATCTTAGTTGCTTCTGTTGACAACTTGAAAGTGAACGAGGAGTGGATTATCAATTCTGGTTGCACCTTCCATATGAGTCCCAATCGGGATTGGTTTAAAACATATGAAACAATGTCTAAAGGTGTCCTTTTGATAGGAAATAATGCTTCATGTAAAATTGCAGATATTGGCACAATCAAAATTAAGATGTTTGATAGAGTCATCAGAACACTTAGTGGCATACGACATGCACTAGAATTGAAGGAGAATTTGATTTCGTTGAGCACTCTTGATTCAAAAAGGCATAAGTACACAACTGAAAGTGGGGTTCTAAAGATTAGCAAGGGTTCCCTCGTGATGAAAGGGCAGAGAATGACTGCCAAGTTATATGTTTTGCAAGGTTCTATTGTTATTGATGATGCAACTGTCGCTTACTCTTCCTTGTCAGATGATGATGTTACTAGACTTTGGCATAAGCGTTTAGGGCATATGAGTGAGAATAGCATGACATAATTAAATAAAAGAGGACTTCTAGATGGATAAGGCATTAGCAAACTGAAGTTCTGTGAGCAATGCATTTTTGGGAAGCAAAAGAGAGTTCGATTCACTGGAGGAATCCATAACATGAAGGGAACACTAGATGATATTCATCCTGATCTCTGGGGACCATTAGAGTGCCTTCGATGGGTGTCACTAATTAGATGCTGACGATCATTGATGATTTTTTCAGAAAAGTTTGGGCATTCATCTTAAAGTAGAAAAGTGATGTGTTGTTTACGTTTAAGAATTAGAAAACTATGATAGAGAAGCAGACAAGAAAATAGATAAAACACCTCCGCACAGATAATGGCTTGGAATTCTATTTTGATGTGTAACAACCTGATTTAGGGGCTAGTCGGAACAGTGAACTCAGGATCACTAATCCGAGGTTAGAGAAAATTATTTTCATGTTATTTTATGTGTTAGAGCATGATTTTAGAATTACATGAAAATTTTGGTACTTTAATTTTAGCGATTTCTTGCTTAATCGCGAAAAAGGACTAAATCGCATAAAGTGCAAAAGTTTTATTTTTCAAGGTAGAGGTACCTAATAGCTATAGAATGTAATTTGAAGGTCTTTAAAGTGCAATTAGGCCATTTTGGAGTGTGATGGCCGACCATATAGGAGCTAGGGAGACAAGATTTTAATGTTGGTCAAATTTGGTGGGAATTAGATGATAGAAATGAATAAAATAAGATGAATAAAAGATGTTATCATCTTTCACTATTCATTCACCTTCATCCACTGAAAATTGAAGAGAAAAATAAGGGTTTTGAAGCTCAAAATTTTAGCCAACATATTCCCTAGCAAGTAAGTGATTCTTGAGGTTTTTCTTAATGATTTTTGTACTTTTGGAGTCCCCAAAGCTTAAGCTAGCTAATGAGGGGACTAATTTGTGATATGGTTGAAAGTCTAGGGACTTGAAATGAGAGTGTTTATGTTGTTGGCTGAGTTTTATGGAAGATAATGAATGTTAGGGAGATGAGAAACAACTTTTGTGAAAGGTGTTAGCATGAAAACACCTAAATAGAACTTGAATGCAAAGATTAAATTTGTGTCATAATGCATGAAATAGTTGGAATTATGAGTAGTTGTAATAGAAATAAATGTTCAGCTAGGCTTGTTAAATGAGAAAGTGAGTTGAGAAATGATTTCCGAGCCTAGGGGCAAAATGGTCATTTTGCCAAAGTCTAGGGGTAAAATAGTAATTTTGCCAAAGCATGACTATTAAAATGATTTATTTAATGTGAGTATTAAAATAAGCTAATTTTCTATTATAGAGTAAGAAAAACTGAGAATTTGACTTAATCGGGGAAAGAATAAAGTCTCGACTAAACCGTCGAGCTAGCTCATTTTGAGTACCGAGGTAAGTTTGTATGAATTTAAGGCTTCACATGTATTTTAATAGATTGCTTATTATGTTGTATAATGTACGCTATTTTCATGAATATTATGGTTAAGGATATATATACTGATAAGAAAATGAATGAGAACATGTAAGTAAAAATCCCAGTTGAAGATTCGGAATAACGAGGATACCTATGTCATAACATGAGACATGGAAATCCCGTGTAAGACCATATCTGGTACATGGCGTCGGCACCGAACGTAGATCCTGCGTAAGACCATGTCTGGGACATGGCATCAGCATCGAACAAAGAAGGTCTCGTGTAAGACCATGTCTGGGACATGGCATCGACACCATACTAGGAAGGTCTCGTGTAAGACCATGTCTGGGACATGGCATCGACACCATACAAGGAAGGTCTCGTGTAAGACCATGTCTGGGACATGGCTTCGGCACCAAAGGAAGATCTCGTGTAAGACCATGTCTGGGACATGGCATCGACACCATACAAGGAAGGTCTCGTGTAAGACCATGTCTGGGACATGGCATCGACACCATACAAGGAAGGTCCCGTGTAAGACCATGTCTGGGACATGGCTTCGGCACCAAAGGAAGATCTCATTTAAGACCATGTTTCGGACATGGCATCGACATCAAGTTAAAGGATCCCATGTAAGACCATATCTGGGATATGACATTGGCATCACGAGGCGATCCCATGTAAGACCATGTCTGGGAAATGGCATTGGCATCGAGACCCATGTGTGATGAGATTGAGTAACCTCAGTTATTCTGGGTTATTCATCAGGCAAAAGAGCTAAGCATGAAAGAGGTAACAAGAAAGATAAGTTATTCAAAGTTGATAAAGAGTATTGTTCAAGTTAAGGAAGATAAAGATTAAGTTTACTTTTGCATCAGCAAAGAATGTACTAATCTATGTGATCGAGTGATACAGGTACCATGATTATAATGCAAGTATGAAATTATTTTGTAACACATGATGAGTAAGGATAAGTATGAGTAAGTAAGCCAAAGCACTTGAGATTTACGTTGTTTTTTTTTCCATGATAGATAAGTTATATTGAGCAAATATAATTGCTATATAAATTTCACGCAAACTTACTAAGTTATATGCTTACTCCTTTCATTTCTTTCTTTCCTTGTAGTTACGCCAAGCTAAATTGGGGATCATAAATGTTGAAGATTGGACCACACTATCAAATGATATTTTGGTATAGCCAAGTAGTTTATTTTAGTATGGCATGTATAGGAGTTATATCATGTGGAAAGCCAAAGTGTTGGCTATTAGGGTTATCATTCTTTTTGTATATGGCTAAAGAGATTTACCAATATTTATTAAGTTTATACACCGATGTTAATTTATGCATTATTGTTCATGCATTTGAAGCAATATTTGTGTAGTTGGAATGGACATTGATATGTTCTTCTTTTCAAGGTGCCAATTGGCTTGGAAAATAGCCTTTAAGTGTCTACACGGGTAGACACACGGGCGTGTGTCTAGGCTTTGTGTGACACATGGTCAGCCCCATGGGCGTGTGGATCAATCGTGTGTTCCCTTGTATGCTAGGTTTGCAAGTCAGTATGATCCACGGGCAGAGACACGGTCGTGTGTCTCAGCCGTGTGGGAGACACGGCCTAGTACATGGGCGTGTGCCCAGGCCGTGTGAAGTCTACACATTAATTGTGGAATTTAATTCGACACATGGGCTAAGGACTCGGGCATGTGCCTTGGCCATGTGACCATAGTGAGTTGATGACGTCATAGTCAGAATACGAAGGTTTTGGCACACGGGATAAGACATGGGCGTGCCTAGGCTGTGTGAAGGACACGAGCTATCGACACGGGCGTGTGTCTGGCCATGTGGAAACCCCTGTAGGTTCAAAATAAAAATAAATTGTACATGGGCCAGGGACATGGGCGTGTGAGACCACACGGCCTACCCACACGGGCTTGTCCCCAAGTCACACAGGCGTGTGACCCTTGTTTAGACAAAAATTTTCAAAGAGTGTAAAAGTTTCCGGTTGAACCTTGAAATCTTTCGAATGTTTGTTTAAGGCCTTGTAGGCCCATGGGATGCATGTTATGACTAAGAAAGAAAATTTTTTAAATCAAAATGAAATTTTATAGCCCGTTAATACATGTTCAAGCAAGATTAAGCATGGTAATGCCTCGTATCCGATCCCGGCGCTGGACACGGGTAAGGGGTGTTACATGATGAGTTTAATGAATTGTGCTCATTTACCGACGTCGTTCTGGGCTGAAGCGACCTCTACATCATGTTATTTTATTAACCAATCTCCGTCATTTCCATTGAGAAAAAAACTTTACAAATGGTATGGTCTGGTACTCCTGCTGATTATTCTGATTTGAAGATTTTTGGGTGTCCCGCATATGCTCATATTAATAATGGGAAATTGGATCCTAGATCTATTAAATGTGTTTTTCTTGGTTATAAGACTGGTGTTAAAGGGTATAAGTTATGGTGTCCTGAAACGAGGAAAGTTGTAATTAGCAAAGATGTTATTTTTTACAAAACTGTTGTGCAGCCTAACTTACCTCTTAAAGACTCTTTCAATAAAGACTAGGAAAGTTCAAACACACATGTGAAGTAGGTGGAGCTTCAGATTGATTCAGGATCAACAACAAAGTCTACTTCTCAAGTTAAAATAGAAACTCAAAGTAGAGTTGCTTATTCACCACAGTTAGCACCACACTATTCTATTGCCAAGAACAGACCTAGAAGAGAAATTAAACCTCCAAAAAGGTACGCCAAGGCTGACCTAGTTGATTATGCTTTAAACATGGTTGAAGATATAGATGAAAATCAAGAGTCATCTACTTATTCTGAGGTAGTTAGCTGTGAAGATTTAAGAAAGTGGATGTTTGTCATGCAAGAAGAGATGAAATCGCTCCATAGGAATAGAACATGGAACTTAGTGAAGATTCCTAAAGGTGAAAATGTTATTCATTGTAAATGGGTGTTTAAGAAGAAAGAAGAGATTTTAGGAGTTGAAGAACCTAAATATAAAGCAAGGTTGGTTGCAAAAGGTTACAATTAGATTCCATGTGTAAACTTCATAGATGTGTTTTTTTCCAATTGTGAAACATAGTTTGATTCGATCCTTGCTTGGTATCGTGGCCATGTATGGTTTGAGGCTTGAGCAGTTAGATGTAAAAAACAACATTCTTGCATGGAGAACTTAAAGAAGATATTTACATGCAACAATTAAAAGGTTTTATAGTCTCAGAAAGTGAGGATTATGTTTGCTTGCTGAAAAAGTCCCTTTATGGCCTGAAACAGTCACCAAGGTAGTGGTATAAAAGGTTTGATTCATTTATGACTACTTATGATTTCAAAAGAAGCAGCTTTGGCAGTTGCGTTTATTTTAAGAAAAAACAATGATGGTTCTTTTGTATATCTACTCCTTTATATTGATGACATGTTGATACAAGCCAAAGATAAATGAGAGATAAGAAAGGTTAAAGCCCAACTTAGTGAAGAATTTAAGATGAAAGATTTGGGAGCAGCAAAGAAGATACTTAGGATGGAGATTCTCAAAGATAGAAAATCATGTAAATTGTACCTAAGCCATAAATGGTACATTGAGAAAGTTCTTTGCACGTTCAATATGTAGAGTGTCAAGCCTGTTAGTACTCTATTAGCAGCCCGCTTCAAACTTTCATCGGCTTTGTCTCCACAATCAGATGATGAGATTGACTACATGTCATATGTTCTATATTCTAGGGCAGTGGGATTTCTCATGTCTGCTATGGTTTGCTCACGTCCAGATTTATCATATGCAGTTAGTGCAGTTAGTAGATACATGGCAAATTCTGGTAAAGAGCATTGGAAAGCAATTTAATGGATTTTCAGATACTTATGAGGTACTACTGATTTTTGCTTACAATTTGGAAGAACTAGAGATGGAGTCATTAGGTATGTTGATTCTAAGTTTGCTAGAAACCTTGATAAAAGAAGATCTCTCATAGGGTATGTCTTTACTATTAGGGGTTGTGCAATTAGTTGGAAAGCCACTTTGCAAACTACAGTTGCTTTGTCTACTACTAAAGCTGGGTACATGGCGATTACTGAGGCTTGTAAAGAAACTATTTGGTTAAAAGGATTCTTTGGTGAACTCAGTAAAGACCTTCAAATCAATACAGTATTATGTGATAGTCAGAGTGTCATCTTCCTTACGAAAGATCAAATGTTTCGTGAGAGAACAAAGCATATTGATATTCAGTATCATTTTGTGCGTGATATTATTGCTCGTGGAGATATTGTTGTAAGCGAAGTTAGTACTCATGAAAATCTTGCATATATGATGAATAAGTCACTTCCTATAACCAAGTTTAAGCATTGCTTGGACTTGGTTGGTGTTCATTGTTGAAGAACACCCCTTAAAATTTAACCAAGTTAAATTATTTTTGCTTTAAAAATAATCAATTGAAGTCTTCAACTTAAGATTAATACTTCTATATCTTACCAGCGAAATTTTGTTTAATAAAGTCTTAGTAATTGAAAATAACACAATGACCAATCATCAATTTTTAAAATAAGTTTATAATACTTTTCCCAACAATTAAATAAAATAATAAAAAATATAACTTAAATTAAATAAATATGATCTAAGTTAAATAAATAAAATCATCCAATAGTAAAACAAATCAATTGATTAAATTAAAACAAAATTAAATAGGTCATAAACTTCAAAAATAAAAAAGTCTTAAAAAAAGTAATTATTCCTTAAATAAAAATATTCAATTCTTACAAAGTTGGATCCAACTACAAGATGCCTCATTTTGTCATATGAGGTTAAGGAAGCACTTCATCAACTGTGAGAGATTCACGACTATACAAAATTGTATCTCTAAATGTTGAATAAGACTGAGGCAATAAACAAAGTAGAATTGACCCTAAATATTCTTTATCATACTGAACCTCCATGGCCTCTAGGTCTGAGAGAATTTCTTTAAATATAGTTAAGTGTTTGTACACAGATGCACCTTCCTCCAAACGAAGAGCATAAGGACGCTGCTTCATATGCAGCTTACTAGCTAGGGTTTTCAACATACATAGTTGCTCAAGCTTCTTCCATAATTCAGTGGCAGTCTTCTCTTTCAACACATCCTATAGAATTTCATTCGACAAATGTAGCTGTAATTGCGTTAAAGCCTTTCAATCTTCTCTTCTCTTCATTCGTCAATGTTGAAGGTGTAACACCGCTTACTCGTATTCAACACCTAAACTGGGTATGAGGCATTACCGAACTTAACTTGCTCAATCATACAATATCAATCCTTAAGAACTTCATTCCAAATTAAAACTTTTCATTTGAGACCATAATGTCTTTATTATAGGCCTACGAGACCCTAAACTTGCACCCGGAATGATTCGGGACCAAACTAGAAACTTTTGAACACTTAGAAAAATTTGACATAAAACAGGGCCACAAGTCCGTGTGAAAGGTGGGACATGCCCGTACGGCATATGACATGCCCGTGTTCCACACCCGTGTGGATTTATTTTTCAATTCGAATCTACAGGGGTTTTCACACGATCTGACACACACCTGTGTCCATAGCCCGTGTCTCTCACATGGCCGCGACACGCTTGTGTCTTCGCCCGTGTGTGAAAACCTTGACATTCTGTTTATGACGTCATCATCTCAATAAGATCACACGGCCAAGGCACATGCCTGTGTCCTTAAACCGTGTGTCGAATTAAATTCCTAATTTCAGGTGCAGACTTCACACGGCCTGGGCACATGCCTGTGTCTTAGGCCGTGTCTCCCACACGGTTGAGACACACGGCCGTGTCTCAGTCCGTGTGTTTACTACTGGGTATTCTGACTTGTCAACCTAGAATGCATGGGGACACACGGCCTCTCTACACGCCTATGGGGCTGACCGTGTGTCACACATGGCCTAGATACACGCCCGTGTGTCTACCCGTGTGGACATTTATAAGGCTATCTACCAAGCCAAAAGCCACCCTACCTAGCAACCATACTTATACTCATTCAACTCAACATCTATCATGTCCACAAGGCACTTCTAGGAACTCATGATTAAAACATCCACACAAGCATACACTTCATGAATTTTATTATCACTTATAAATATGAACTTGTCAAGTATTGGCCAATTTCCAATGACCATTTACAAAATGAATTGAACAACATTAATAGCCAACACCTTGGCTAAAAAATATGACATAACAAAATAACCAAGTCCTATACATGCCATACTCAAAATAAATCTAACTTTGCTATACCAAATAGAAGTTGATAGTGTGATTTTCGAACTCTGACGTTCCACGAATTCCCTAGCTAGCTTGGCAATACTACAAAGAAAAGGGAAATGAGAGGGGTAAGCATAAAGCTTAGTAAGTTTGCATGAAATGAATAACAACACAAAGGCTCATAATGACATCCATCCATTGCATTGAATAAAAACACAAAGTCTTAAACACATTGCCATAACTTACTCATGCTTACTCTTACCAATTTCATATCATGTCTCATATCGTAAACATTTCTCGTGAATTACTCAGATGTACCTGTATCATTTCATCACATAGCTTTAACACTAATCTCATCTCGATTATAAGTTTAACTATTTACCCATTGAATCACTTGGGGATACTCAAAAATATATAATCATCATCATTCACATAAATACGACACCAATGTCATATCCCAGATATGGTCTTACATGGGGTCACCTCTAGATGCCGATGCCATATTCCCGATATGGTCTTATACGATTCTCATATTCGATGCCGATGTCATATCCCAGATATGGTCTTATACGAGATCTCAATTCAGTGCTGAGGCCATGTCCCAGACATGGTCTTATACGGGACCTTACCTTTCTCAAGTCTTGATGATATTATTCTCTCATTTATTAAAGTCTAACCGGGACTTCCACATCAAAATTCTCATCATTTTCTCATTCAACACCATTAATCAAATTCATGGAAATATTATACAAGATAACCAATGTCAATCATCTAGAAACTTAATAACATGATGTTGAATTTATTGCACACAAACTTACCTCGATTTCAAAATAGGCCAATTTGCCAATCTAGTCCGATACCTTGCCTTTTCCTCGGTCAAGGTTAATTCCTCGTTCTTCTTGATCTATAATAGAAAATTATCTCATTTAATTATCACATTAGTCAATGCATTTCAAAAATCATACTTTGGCAAAATTACCATTTTGCCCTTAGACTTTGACAAAATGACCATTTTACCCCTAGGCTCGTAAATAAATTCTAATCAAATTTCTTCCTTTAATGAGCCTAGGTGAACATTTATCTCTCTTATAAAAACCCTTAATACTCATTATTTCACACATTTAACACCTATTTTATAACCTTTGCAAAGAGGTCCTCTTAAGTTTTTTGATAAAAACACCTTTCACAAAAGTTGTTTATCTAACAACTAATACTCATTTTCTTCCATAAAAATGCTGAAAACAACATAAATGCTCACATGGAAAAACCCTAAACTTTTAATCATTTTGCAAAATAGTCCCCTTTTTAGCTAACTTAAGCTTTAGGGGTTCCAAAAGTACAAAAATTATCAAAGAATGGCCATTAAAGCATTTACTTTCAAAGGTGAGAAGTTGCTGAAAATTTTGAGCTCTCAAACCCCTATTTTGCTTGTATTTTTCGGTAGAGAATATGGAGAGAAAAGATGATATCTTTTCTTTCTTTATTTTATTACAAGTCAATTAAGTCACCTAATTTCCACCAACTTTGACCAATTTCTAATTCTTTGTCCCTATGGCCGGCCACCACCCTAAACAAGGCCTAATTGCACATTAGGGACCTCCAATTAATATTATATAACCTTTAGACACCTTTAGCTTGTAAAATAGAACTCTCGCACTGTAACACCCCTAACTCGCAACCGCCACCAGATTAGGGTTAAAGGCGTTACTGGACAGATCGAAAACTTTTACGGATAATTCACATTGTAATACAACCAATCAGATCAAATGTCCCTTTTATAGGTCAACGAGACCTTAATCATGCTTTAGAATAGGGTCGGGACTGAAACGAACACATATAGAATTTCTCGAGAATTTAAAAAAGCGTTTCTAAGTCACAGAGGTCACACGCCCGTATGGGTATGCCGTGTGCCTTCCACGACTACTAGACACACCCATGTGCCCTGCCGTGCCAAAACAGAGCATGTATACTAACTTATCCACACGGCCACCAGACACGCCCGTCTGCCATGGTCGTGTAAAATTAGGCTAGCTACTAACTTGTTCACGCGGACACCAGGCACACCCGTGTGCCACAGCCGTGTATGCAAAACAGGTCATTTGCAAGGCCAAAATGCCACCCACATTTGGGTCAACCCTACAAGCAATATACCAATTCATTTCATGTATAATTGACAACCAAAGACATGTCAAATAATCAACAAATCTCTACATTCAATCTCATTTCCAATCATGCCAATTTGCACAACTAAAATACATATACATTCAAGCATGATTCATCTACATTTACCCTTCATCTAATCATTTCTTTGCTCAAACATACATACTCATAATGCATTCATATGCTTACCATAGCCTTGGCCATTTCATTAACTATTAAGCCATACCAAATCATGCATCATATATCATAATCACTCATGCATATTACCAACATTTATCTAGCCACATCTCATGGCTATTTATACACATTTCAAACATTATTCAAAATGACTAGCCTATATATGCCATATTTAACTATATACATATTTTCAAAGTACCAAAACAAGTTTGAGTAGTGTGATGATGATCCTCGAAGGTCCCCGAGCCTTCAGTAGCTTTGACGATCTATAAAACAGAGTAAACACACACAGAGTAAGCTTCCAAAAGCTTAGTAAGCCATATACAAATAAACTTAGCATAAAATGCACATAACCATGTTGATACAATGACATTAATGATTCTCACAGCAAATTCATCACATATGTTCTTTGGCTCATTTGCTTAACCATATCTTACCACATTCTTCAACTCAAATATCACATACATACATAGCTCATTCAAGCTTATAATCACTTTTTATCTCATCATTTCACTACACATATTCATCTTAGTAAGTTCATATAGACACTTACCTTTCATACACACTTAGTGTACATATCAAACGTACCTGAAACGGATATACAAATCACATAGTTGTTCGTATCTCGGACTTGCCTGTTGAACCGTTCAAAACTAAAATAGGATACTCAGAGTGCTCGGATTAGTCGTACAATATTAGCGTCCCAGACGTGGTCTTACATGTAATCAGATATCGATGCCACTGTCTCAGACAGGGTATTACACAAATCAATACGATGCTAATGTCCCAGACATGGTCTTACACGTAAATCTTATCTCGATGCCAACGTCCCAGACGTGGTCTTACACGAAATCTTGAATCAATGCCAACGTCCCAGACGTGGTCTTACATGACATTACATAACAGACACCTATGTCATGACATATACTATCTTATCTATCCCTAGGTTCAAACGGGACTTCTCGGACATTATCAACTTGTCAACTTATTTGTAACTCGTATTTCATATACATTCAATCTCCATGAATATTCATATCCATTCAAATTCCATATATACACAAATAATTCAATGGAAATACATTTATTTGTATATTAACTTACCTTAAATTCAGATATTCGATCGGATTCGATTATTCGACTACTTTTGCTTTCCCGCAATCAAAGTCTGTTTTCTTCGGTTCTTGATCTTGAATTTGGGCACAAGCTAGCCGAATATTAGAAGCATTCAAACCCTTTCTTTTCTTCTTTGATTTTAGGCCAAGATGATAAGAATATGGCTATTTTTCATGTTTTATTTTATTATAATCTCTTTAATAAACAATTTCCAATTTTAACCTTTAATGCTAAATACATAAAACATATCATATAAGGTCATTTTTTACCATATCCATCCACTTACTTGTAAAGTGGTTTAATTGCCTCACAAGGTCTCCACATTTAAAAGCCAACTCAAATAGGTGTCTTTTCATAAAGCATGCAAATTTTTGCATTTAATGTAATTTAACCCTTTTCTCAAATTAAGCATCAAACGACCAAATTAATTCACAGTAATTTCACACATGCTAAATCATATATCAAAGGCACAGAAATAATATTAAAATATTTTACTGACTCAGTTTTGTGGTTCCGAAACCACTGTTCCGACTAGGGTCTAAACCAGACTGTTACACGCACTTTATGTTATTTAGTCTTTTTTCGCAATTGAGCACGCAATCGCTAAAATTAAAGCACCAAAATTTCCATGCACTCTTTTAATCATGCTAAAACACATAAAATAATACAAAAATGATTTTCTCTGACCTCGGATTAGTGGTTCCGAAAATACTGTTCCGACTAGCCCCTAAATCGGGCTGTTACAGAAGACATCTTATCTAACCCTAGCAGGGCATCCTCCAAATCCATCTGCACAAGAACCGCCTACATCTTTACTTGCCATAACGCAAATTTGGTGTTGCGATCCAACAACGGAATATTATACTTCATTGTAGCCATTATCGTGACCGAGACAAGCAATATGAAAAGCTCTTGATACCATTTTGTAGAACTAACGTCGATAATGGCAATATAGAATGATCACAAAATAATATGAAAAATAAAAATAAAGCACACAGATTTTACGTGGAAAACCCTTTCGGGAAAAACCACGGGTAGAGGAAAAAAATTCACTAATGTCAAATTCGAATGATACAAGAGGAGTTTCAACTACATCTATTTAGAGGTTAAAAAACCTTAATCTAATCAATGTCAAATAGATGAAGTGTAGTAAGATTGAAAAACCTTATTCAAATCAATGTAAAATAAAAGAAGTACAATTCTATATGAATTTTACTTTTATTTTATTTTATCACTATATTTTATTTTAACAAGGATTCGAGTCATCAACTCTAACACACTTCATTGATTGTTTAGAGTTTTGTTAAATACTCACGTGTCCAAATAATTTTCCTATATTACTTGTCAGTGGACATTTGTCTAATTGTTTATTGTAATTAATTTTATTTTACTATTCATAAATTTGTCATGGAATGAATTTTACTCGTTGTTTTCGATAAAATTCCTAAATTAAATTTTGAATTAATTATATACGTTAGTAATATTAAAATGTATTGAATCATCATCTTGTTTTGTAAGCTCAACATATTGGTTAGTATTTTTGTGCGCAAGTTATAGATAACTCATGAATTCATGGTTGAGCAGCGTCGTCAAAGAGCTTCCGCAACCCTTAGTTAGGAAGGATGTTCTCATCTTGTTTTAGTTTTAGCTTTAGCATGTACCTAGGATTGTGTTATTTTATATCAATTAAATATTTGATTTGGGGCATTTGGTTTTTGTTATACGCTTGAACTGATTAATTGGTTTATTTGGTTTTTTTTCTTTCCTGATTTTGACAATCGATTTGTTGATATGAAATTGTTAAGTTTATGTTTTAAGGTGCAAAAGTGGATGATGGATTGAGCAGGTCGCGTTGGCGACTATGACTCTCTAAATTTGACCAAAATTTCAGTTCGGGTTTGAAGTGTTATAATTTGTTAAGTTAAATTTTATTTGATATAACAAATAAAAATGTTTTTGAATAAAGAATTGATGAAGTTCAAAGTAATTTTTTTTAAAGTCTCCAACTACTTTAGAGAATACTTTGAACACTTTGAAATATTTTGAGACAAGTTCGAAACGCTTCATGTATTTTTAACTCAAGAGAAATAATTTTAAAATTGAGTGAAACAGTTTTAAAACTGCTCTCTAAACAAAAAAGTATTGATACTCATACATTTTTATCGATATCTTTACTAGTATCGATACAATTTTTGCATTCTCACATCGAAGAAAATTTTAGCTAACACATTGAGTAATTAAAAAGGCATATAATTGCTTAAACTTTTCAAAACAATTTATAGAATTGCTTAAAAAGTATATAAATTTTACATTCCAAAACATTCATAATGAATTACGATAATTTTTTTATATTTTATTGTAATTTTAGTTATATATTTAATATATATCTTAATAAATTTGCATATCATTTGAAAACATATTTTATATTTTACAAAATTATATTTAAAATCAACCTTTTACTTTTTCAAAAATATTTTTTAATGATAATATTAAATACTTAAACTATCAAAAATATATTAAATGCAATATTTTGAGATGATATTTTTTTTGCTTATAAAAACTATTCTCAAACATATCGTAAATGTGAGGTTAGCTGTGTTTTTTTGGGATGAAAAAGTCTTGTCAAACAAGCATAAAGTATGAATACTTTTTTGTAGTTGGGAATAGATTCTCAAATTAAGGCATTGAATTCGGTTTCTAGGGGAAAACGACGGTTATGGTAAGCGAAGGCAAAGAGTGGTAAAAGAAAGAGGAAGCGGGTGCTAAGCCCAGTTTTGAACTCTTTTATTCAACCCAAGAGATAGTGTTAAAGTCTACTGAAGCATTTTAGCCCATTGTATTTGGTGAGGAAAATAGCAAAAGGTGTTTAATCAACTCAAAAACGCGGTTTCAGATGTGTATGTTTTAAATTCCAATATATTCTTTTTATAAAGAGGATAATTAAATTTGACGCGGAATGAAATTATTTTTATAAAGAAACAAATTTTATTTTAAATGTCATTTTAAATCATATAAAATTATTTGATGAGATCATCATAATTTTTAATATTCTCATCTATTTATAATACTATTTTTTTAATAGCTAGCATTCAATTAGAAAATATAGTAGGGACAACCACTTTGCAAATGGGGTAAATCGTTCCATCCAGTCATAAAGTTCGTAAGCTCATGGCCAAAGGTTATTGCCTGTTCGTAAGCTCGCGCCTCCGCCGTGAATGCATCTGCAACATTATAGCGTGGGTAAGTGCAAGCTGCTAAAATTTTCCCATTTTCATTCCTAGCTGTTACACTCGAGATAGGTCTACTGGTAGTTTTATTGAGCGAGGCATCATAGTTAAGTTTAATTTGGTATGAGATTGGGGGATCCAAAACTCCTGCTTTGGAACACAAGAAGAGCAGGCAGGAGCAAAGCTAGAACAATTTTTTAGGGGGGTCGGATAAAATTTTAATTTTTTATAGTTTATATCTTTATAATTTGTAAATGATAAAATTAAATTTTTATAATTTTAGGGAGGCTAAAGTGCAATTTTACTTTTCTTAATTTAAAATTTTTAAAAAATTCTAAAGGTCTAAATAGCAATTTTACATTTTAGGGGCCCGGGCCCATGTAAGCCCCTACCTTCCCCCTAAGAGGGGGTTAACCCCTCAAGGGCTTCTAATTCCAGTTGGTAGCCCTTAATGAAAACCACCAGGCCCTGTATACTTTGCTTAGCCCCATCATGGATTAACCTATTTTACGCGTACCAGATTGTCCAGTAGGAAATTACAAGAGATACCTTTTCCTTTCCATCTAGTAATTTAAAACCTATCGCTAACCATATTTTATAATAATTTATATCGTAGTTGTGCTATAGTCTAATTTTATATTAATATGATTATATATAGATATAGTCCAAGGTTGGAATCAACATATTAATTGCAGCTTTCCCTATTTTTTCTGATTTAAAATGAAAATAAAGAAACTAAAATCCAAAATAATAATAATAAGGAGATTAATGAATAGCTTAATAAATGAAGGTTTTGACATATAAGTAGTTGGTGGTAGGTTAGGAATACAAGAATAACGCGTCTCAAACATCCTTTTTTCCTTTTTAGAAAGTAGTTTCTACTTTCTAGTCTTTAATTAACATAAATGAAAGATTTATCTGAGCCAAAAGTAAAGCGGGCAGATAATACCTTGGCTACACTATAATCAACTATATGCCCCTCTTTATCATTATTATTTTGGAAAGCAATATCCCCTGTTTCACAACATAAGATAAAAGGATTCTTTTTTTCCTAGGTCTTCAATCAATGCAAAGAAAGAATAAAAGAGAGAGAGAGATTGGATTGAATCCCTTTTCATGCGAATGAGCAATCAAGCTAATTAAATCTAAAATTCTTAATCCACCTCTTTGCTCCACTTGCATGCATCTCTTTTAAAAACCCAGTTTGTATTGTTTACTGCTTTGGCATCTAATCTCATATTCAAGCTCTCATCATCCTTATCTATCCTCTCCAACAAACTTCCCTATCTTAACTAAATATTATATTTGGATCTGGATTTCATAATGTTTGTTATCTTAGTTTTTAATTTAATTGTAATTTATATCGATCTCATTTTAGTTATGATTATTAAAACATATATAATTTATGATTGGTATCTAGCTGGTAATTCTTTGATATTAATAAAAAATAGTTAAATGTTAACATGTCATCTTATTTTTCGGACAAAAATGGTTTATTTTGTAAAATTGAGGGTGAAAGAAAGAGGTGGAGTTTTGGTAAGCGAAGTAGCCAACTGAATTCATTAAATTTGTTGAAATGAGTTTTGAGGATAAACTAATAAAGCCGGTTGTTAAACATTAAAAACTTTAGATTAAGTCAGCTGTAGACTTGGTTCATTTTATAAAAATGACATCATATAAATATATTTACAATTTAATTTTCGAACACCAAGTAACATGGACAAAAGAAAGTTAATAAATAAAAAAGTAAAAGCTGTAGGCTTCCAAACTTGATTTAAATAAATTAATAATAAAATAGATCGCTAAATAACTTTTTGTAGCAATCTTTCAAGGCCTGCAAAATCAGATGAATCAATTGTTGAAATATGGGTTTAAAGGTCCATTGAACCCACAACCAAAATATCTATAATCTACGCATGAAGCTAATGACCTGAATGTTGAACTTTTCATAGTTAAGTGGTGCTATTCAAATTCTAACTTTATCAAATGTTAAAGCTAATTAAAAAAAAAATTTAAAATGCATTGTAACAATTCGAGTAAAGTAAACAAAATCTTTAATACATTTCAATAACTAAACAATTAAACAATTTTCACAATCCATCAACATAATTCACATATTTTTATAGAAAATGATAATTGTTAGTATAATGTAACTCAAATAAAAATTCACATTTTAAAAAGTAGCCCAAGTAACAGATATAGGAAGTACATTTGGATACACAAGTATTCAACCAAAAACCAAACGATCAATGAAGAAGACGCAAGGCACTTTTTATAGCGATAGTGATATTCTAGTGTGTGAATGTTTACAACTTAGCCAACCAACACCAAATGCACAAAATGCACAACAATATCGATATTTCCAAAATGCACAAGGTAGTCCGCGACCAACAATATGTGGACCCTTATACATGCCAACTATGTTCAAAAGATTTCAACTGATTTTACCATGAAATTTTATGATGATAAAAAAAAAATTATAGTGATGCATACACGAATGAGGTGGAATTTATTAAATTAATTTCACCAAATTTTCCAAATTTCAAGTTTAGTCAAACATATTTTTGAAGGTGATATAGACATTTTTGGGTTAAGATGTCTAATAGATGAAAGATCTGTATTTTATATTCGAACACACTTTGAATCACCTCATTTTGACTTCGGAAGCTCAAGATATGACCATTTTAGTGAAGACTGTGCAAGTAAAAATTTTGGACGTGTTTATTATGGGAATTATTAGTTTTAGAGTTTGTTTAGCTTTTAAGTCATAATGGAGTCTATTTTAAGGCTTAATTTTGGTCATATATAAGCCCAATAATGTATTTATTAAGTATTATATTTTTTGGATTTATTTATTTCTACTTTTTAATATTTTAAATTAATAACAGCTTGACTAGGTCAAAGAAGGTTTATGCTACTTACTTTGCAAGATAGTAGACTAAGTCTTAGTAGATTTAGTAATTACTTAGGATTCAAGTAGAACTTATGTAACACCCCTAACCCGAATCTGATACATGCATGGGAGCGTCTGATGAAGAATCGATTGGAATAAAATTAAAGATGTTTATGTCAATACCAATTGGGTTGAAAGATGAGGAGAATTTAAGAAGAAATCCAATTGAAATTCCCATTGGGCCTATGACTCGAGCTAGATCCAATAAGCTCAAAGAGGTGATGTTAGGGTTGATTCAGCAAGTTTGGGCTGAGCATGAGAAGTCTAATTTTTATTGGACTCAAGATAACGATCCAATTTCATGCAATATGTTGCATGTGACAGTTTGATTAGTTTGAACAAACTCTTCAATTTTTAACTATATGTTTTGTTTGTTAAATGCATCTTTGTTTAATGATCTGCTTCATTATGTGTTTTGTTTGTTAAATGCATCTTTATTTAATGTTTTGCATTAATACATTAAAAATATGCATTATGTTTCTTGATTATTGAATGTGTCTTTAGTTTATGCTTTGCATTAATACATTAGCATCATTTAGGACTTCCATTATGTGTTTTTTTTTTCATATTTAATAAGTCATGAAATACCCCTTACCCGTATTCGACACCTGAACTGGTACGAGGCATTGCCATACTTAACTTGCTCAATCAAACATTATTTATCCTTAAGAACTTTATTCCAAAATTTAAAACTTTTCATTCGAGACCATAATGTCCTTACTATAGGTCTACACCCTAAACTTAAACCCGAAATGATTCGAGATCAAACCAGAAACTTTTGAACACTTACAAAAATTTGACATAAAATAGGGCCACACGCCCATGTGGCATATCACATGCCCGTGTTCCACACCCGTGTGGATTTATTTTTCAATTCGAACTTATAGAGGTTTTCACACGGCCTGACACACGCCCGTGTCTTCGCCCGTGTGTGAAAACCTTGACATTCTGTTTGTGATATCATCATCTCAATAAGGTCACGTGGCCAAGGCACACGCCCGTGTCCTTAGACCGTGTGTCGAATTAAATTCCTAATTTCAGGTGCAGACTTCACACGGCCTGGGCACATGCCCGTGTCTTAGGCCGTGCCTCCCACACGGCCGTGTCTCTGCCCGTGTGTTTACTACTGAGCATATTGACTTGTCAACCTAGCATGCATGGGGACACACGGCCTCTCAACATGCCCATGGGGCTGACTATGTGTCACACACGGGCTAGACACACGCCCGCGTGTCTACCTGTGTGGACAATTGTAAGGCTCTCTACCAAGCCATTTGCCACCCTACAAGCAACCACACTTATACCAAATCAATTCAACCTATATCATTACCATAAGGCAGTTCCAAGAACCCAAAATCAAGACATCTACACAAAGATGCACTTCATAAATTTCATCTTAATTTATAATTATGATGTAACACCCCTATCCCGTATCCGTCGCCGGATCAGGGTTAAGGGCATTACCTGACAGATCAGAAACTTTTATAAACATTTACAGAAATTTCATACAACATTCATTAACAACAATCATAGTGTCCCTTAAATAGGTCAACGAGACCTTAATTAGGCTTTAGAGTAGGGTCGGGACTAAAATGAACTCATACAGAAATTCTTAGAAAATTTAAAACTTTCTAAGGTTTCAGGGGTTACACGCCCGTGTGGGCAGGCCGTGTGACTCCCACGGCTGCTAGACACACCCGTGTGTCTTCCCCGTGGTCGAAACTAACTTAACTCCACAGCCATAAAGCACGCCCGTGTACCTCGACCGTGGTTGATTCTGACTTAACTCCACGGCCACCAAGCACGCCCTTGCTCTTTGGCCGTGGTTGATCCTGTCTAAACCACACGGCTACCAGGCACGTCCGTGTGCCAAGGCCGTGTACTCTTAATCAGCTACTGACTTTGTCTCACGGTCAATAGGCACGCTCGTGTGCCACAACCGTGTGGCAAAATAGGCCATTTGTAAGGCCAATATGCCACCTACATTAGGGTCAAACCTACAAGCAGATTACCAATACTTCTCATGCACATTTGACAACCAAGAACATATCAAAATAATCATCCAATCTCAACATTCCAATCCAATTATAATCATGCCAAATTTACAGGACTAAAACTCATGTAAACACAAGCATAGTTCATCCATACTCTCACCATAAACTTTACCATTTCAAATACTACCAATCCTTACCAAAACATGCACTATTTACCATTTTCATTAAAACATATAGCTAACACATAACTAGCCAAATCACATGGCTAAGTTCACATCTCATTCTTATACAAATATCTAACCTATACATGCCATATCTAGCTATATACATTTTCAAAATGTACCAAACCAAGCCGAATAAAGTGATGATGATCCTCGACGGTCCCCGAGCCTTCAGTAGCTTTGACGATCTACAAAATAGAACAAACACATACAAAGAGTAAGCTTTTAAAAGCTTACTAAGCCAAAATACAAATAAACTTAACATAAATTGCACATAACCAAAATGATGTAATGACCATAATGGTTCTCATAACAAATTCATCTCATTCTTTCTTTAGCTCATTTGCTTAGCCAAAACTTACCACATTCTCAACTTAAATACCTTATATGCACATAACTCATTTAAGCCTAATTTCACATATCATCTCATCATTTCATTGCTCATATTCAATTTAGTAAGTTCATATAGGTACTTACCTTTCATACACACCTTGTGTACTTATCAAGCATACCTGAAACGGCTAAACATTCACGTAATTGTTCATAGCTCGGAATTGCCCGTTGAACCGTTTGGAATCTAATAGGATATACAGAATACTCAGAATATTCGAACAATGCCAACGTCCCAGACGTGGTCTTACATGTAATCAAATGTTGATGCCTCTGTCCCTGATAGGGTCTTACACGAATTAATACGATGCCGATGTCCCAGACATGGTCTTACATGTAAAGATCACATTGATGCCAACGTCCCAGACCTGGTCTTACACGAAATCTCGAATCAATGCCAACGACCCAGACGTGGTCTTACATGATAAAATAGAACAGATACCTATGTCATGACATAACTAATCCTATCTATTCCTAGGTTCGTACGGAACTTCTCGGACATTGTCACTAAGTTAACCTTATCTCGAAATTCATGTACAAATCATCTCGCAAGCATTCATCATTATGAATATACACAGTTTAGTACAAATACGTTTATTTGCATAATGACTTACCTCAGATTTGATTTAACTGTATGGAAACGACTACTCGGTTACTTTCGCTTTCCCGCGATCTAAGTTCAATTTCTTTGGCTCTTGATCTATACATATTCAAATTTAACCTCTTTTATTCATTAATTCATTCAATTCAATCCAAGAACACACATTTAAAGCTATTTGCAACTTAACTCTCACATTTGCACATTTTATCAATTTAGTCCATTTATCTCAAAACATCAAATTCACAAAATCATCATTTAACCATGCTTAGCCGAATACCCACATATCTCATACAAGTCCAAACATTTCATCAAATTCACAATTTAGTCCTCCAAATTATCATTTTTCTCAATTACAACCAAATTACTCAAAATCAACAAAACTCCAAAGACAAAATATGTTAGTCAAACACATATATTCCATATTTCATCATCAAATGTTCCAAAGCTCATATGCTCATCAAAAACACATTTTAAAATCATCATCAATTCTCAAAATCAAAACATGGTTTCGTAGCACTCGAAGCAACGATTACGAAAACGTAGAAATTATCAAAAACCAAAGTCAAAACTCACCTTAATTTTGCTTGATAGTAGCTGAAACCTAAGATGGTTTTCTTATTTTCGTTCTTTTTGTGTTTTTTGTTGAAGATTATAACAATGGCTTTATTTTTCTCTTTGTTTTAATATAAAAACCTTATAATATAATACTATTATCATTTTATCTTTTATGGCAACAAATAAAAGCCAAAAATATACATCAATATACCGTCCACTATCTTGTTTAATGGACAATTTACAACATAAGGCCTCATCTTTATAAAGACGCGTCAATTAGGCTACTCAATTAAATAGAAAGCTACTTTTACCTTTTACGCGATTTAGTCCTTCACTCAATTTTAAGCACACAAACAAACGAATTTAATTCACAGAAATTTAGCACATGCTTAATCATATATCATAGGCATAGAAAATAATATTAAAATATTATACAGACTCGGATGTATGGTCCCGAAACTACTGTTCTGACTAGGGTACAAATTGGACTGTTACAATTCTCCCCCCTTAGGGATTTTCGTCCCCAAAAATCTTACCGTTAAACAGATTCAGATATTGCTGTCTCATTGAATCTTCAGGCTCCCACATAGCCTCTTGTACTTCGTGTCGATTCCATATTACTTTCACTAACAAAATTTTCTTGTTTCTCAACTCTTTCACTTCACGAGCTAAGATACGGATCGGTTCCTCTTCATACGTCATATTAGATCGGATTTCAATTTCAGATGGGGCAATCACATGAGAGGGATCAGATCTGTATCGTCTAAGCATTGACACGTGAAATACATTATGAATATTTTCCAGCTCAGGTGATAACAACAATCTATATGCAACTGGCTCAACTCGTCCAATAATTTCATACGGCCCAATGAACCTCGGACTCAACTTGCCTTTACGTCCAAAACGGAGTACTTTCTTCCACAGAGACACTTTCAGAAACACTTTGTTACCGACCTCAAATTCAATATCTTTTCTTTTCAAGTTTGCATAGGACTTCTGACAACCAGATGCTGCTTTCAAACAATCTCGGATCAGTTTCACTTTCCGTTCTGAATCTTTTATCAAATCGACCCCGTGTAGCTTACTTTTACTGAGCTTAGTCTAATACAGAGGTGTACGACATTTACGTCCGTACAAAGCTTCATAAGGTGCCATTTTGATGCTCGACTGAAAACTATTATTATACGAAAATTCAACCAATGGCAGATACTGTTCCCACGTACCGTTAAACTCAAGAATGCAGCATCTCAACATATCCTCAAGAATCTGAATAATTCGTTCAGACTGACCATCTGTTTGTGGATGAAAAGCTGTACTGAAATGTAATTTCGTGCCTAAAGCTTCTTGAAATTTTTTCCAGAACCGTGAAGTAAACCGCGGATCTGTATCTGATACAATAGATAATGACACTCCATGCAATCTCACAATCTCATAAATATAAAGCTCAGCTAATCTATCAAGTGAGTAATCAGATTTTACCGGAATGAAATGAGCAGATTTTGTCAATCGATCAACTACGACCCAAATCGCATTTTTCTTTCTCGGAGTCAGAGGCAATCCAGAAACAAAGTCCACCGTTACTCTATCTCATTTCCACTCTGGAATCATAATTGGTTGTAACAAACCAGACGGAACCTGATGTTCAGCTTTGACTTGCTGACAGACTAAACACTTCGAAACAAAATCAGAAATATCTTTCCATACCGGACCACCTATAATGTTGCTTCAAATCCTAATACAATTTAGTGCTTTCCGGATGAACAGATAGATGACTGTTATGTGCTTCACTCTGAATCAATTGTAATAACTCAGAGTTTCTTGGAACACAGATACGATCTCGAAATCTCAAGCAATCATCAACGACTTTAAATTCAGAATTAGAATTCAAATCACACTGAGCTCGTTTCGCTAATATCTCATTATCAACTTTCTGAGCATCACGTACCTGTTGTAAGAACAATGGTTTCACTTTTAATTTAGCTATCACTAAACTCTCATCAGATAGATCTAATTTAGCATTTAAAGCACATAATACAAACAGTGATTTCCTACTCAGTGCATCAGCAACGACATTTGCTTTACCCGGATGATAATCTATCACAAGTTCGTAGTCTTTCAACAACTCAAGTCATCTTCTCTGACGCAGATTCAAATCCTTCTGAGTCATCCGATATTTCAAACTTTTATGATCTGAAAACATGTGACATTTCCCACCAAACAGATAATGTCGCCAAATCTTTAATGCGAACACGATCGCAGCTAACTCGAGATCGTGTGTCGGATAGTTCTTCTCATGAGGCTTCAATTGTCTCGAGGCGTAAGCTATTACTTTTCCTTCTTGCATCAAAACACATCCTAGACCATTTAACGAAGCATTGCTATATATTACAAACTTTTTGCCTGATTCCGGTTGTACTAACATTGGAGCTTCAGTTAACAGAGTTTTTAACTGATCAAAGCTTTTCTGACACTTATCGGACCATTCAAATCTCACTTCTTTCTGAAGTAATCTAGTCAACGGAGTAGCTATCGTCGAAAAGCCTTTTACAAATCTGCGGTAATAACCAGCAAGTCCCAGAAAGCTACGAACTTTAGACACAATTTTTGGAGGTTTCCAATCCAGAATAGCAGAAATTTTACTCGGATCAACTCATATTCTAGAGGCCGATACAATATGTCCCAGAAAACTGACTTCACGTAACCAGAACTCACATTTACTAAATTTCGTATACAACTGCTTTTCTCGCAAAGTTTGCAATACGATTCTCAAATGTTCGGCATGCTCGTTTTCATTACGTGAATAGATCAAAATATCGTCTATAAACACAACAACAAATCGGTCGAGGTACGGTCTAAAAATTCTGTTCATGAGATCCATAAAAACAACAGAAGCATTCGTTAGTCCAAAAGGCATAAGTAAAAACTCATAATGCCCGTACCTCGTTCTGAAAGCAGTTTTTGAAATGTCTAAATCTTTCACTCTCAACTGATAATATCCTGATCTCAGATCAATCTTAGAAAATACGGTAGCTCTTTTTAACTGATCAAACAAATCGTCAATCCTGGGCAATGGATATTTGTTCTTTATGGTCACTTTGTTCAACTGAAGGTAGTCAATGCACATTCTCATCGTGCCATCTTTCTTTTTCACAAACAGAATTGGAGCACCCCACGGTGAAAAACTCGGTCTGGCGAAACCTCTGTCAGCAAACTCTTGTAACTGTGACTTTAACTCTTTCAACTCTGTTGGTGCCATTCTATACAGAGCTATCGAAATAGGTGTCGTGCCAGGCAACAGATCAATACCAAACTCAACTTCACAAATTGGAGGCAAACCTGATAATTCTTCCGGAAACACATCAAAATACTCACATACAACAAGCACTGATTCAATTTTCTTCTCAGACACTTTCGAATCAATCACATAAGCAAAATATGCCTCATACCCCTTTTTCAAATATCTTTGAGCTTTCACTACATATATCATAGCAGACAATCCATTCAATTCACTAGACTCAATCTGAACTATTTCATTATTCTGACCTTTCAAATCAATGATTTTTCTTTTGCAATTCATAATCGCATCATGCAATGTCAACCAGTCCATACCCAGAATTATATCAAACTCATCAAACGGTAGTAGCATCAGATCAGCAGGGAAACATATATCTCGAAACATTAACGGGCAATTCTTACATATTTTGTCAACTAAAACACTTTTACCTAAGGGGTTCGGTACTTTTATAACAAACTCAGTAGACTCTACAGGCAAAGTCTTACTGATTACCAAGTTCACGCATATATATGAATGTGTAGAACCAGGGTCTATCAATGCAACCACAGAAGTATCATAAAGTGTAAATGTACCTGTTATAACATCTGGAGATGAAGCTTCCTCACGAGCTCAGATAGCATATGCTCTGGCAGGCGCTCTAGCTTCAGATTTTGCAATAGTATTTCTTATAGATCTCTGACAATCACTTGTATTTCTTGCATTTTTCGGAAGTCTACCTCTCATTGGAGCATTATCAAATCCCAGATTCTGAATAATCTCTGGCTCAACTGACTCTGGGCAATATCGAATGAAATGATCTAATGATCCACATCTGAAACAAGCTCGGCCATTTAATCTACAACTTTCTGGGTGCCTTTTTCCACAATACTTACACTCGGGTCTTTCAGAATGGACATTTCCAACACTTGCTATTGAAGTTCCTGGGGTTTTGGAGCTCATTTGTGATCTAGCTCGATCTCTATTCAATTGTCCCACATTAGCCTTTGAACGACTATGCTCATCTTGATATTTCTTCGAAACAGGCTGAAATGATCTACTCTGAAATCTCTTTTTCACATCCCTAGCTTCAGACTCAGCTTTCTTTTTATCTTTCCCGAGTGCTTCAGCTTTACATGCTCGATCAACAAGTACAACGAACTCTTTTATTTCTAAGATCCCGACTAACAAACGGATATCTTCATTAAGGCCATCTTCAAATCTTTTGCACATTATTGCCTCAGTAGATACACATTCACGAGCATATTGACTCAGTCTGACAAATTCTCGTTCATATTCCGTAACAGACATACGACCCTACTTCAAGTCCAGAAATTCCTTTCGTTTCTGATCGATGAACCTCTTACTAATATATTTCTTTTGAAACTCAATCTGAAAGAAGTCCCATGTCACTCGTTCTTTTGGAATAACAGAAATCAGAGTCTTCCACCAATGATAAGCTGCATCTCGAAGCAATGAAATAACACATTTAATACTTTCTTCTGGAGTCAAGGACATCTCATCGAATACCCAGATCGTATTTTCTAACCAGAACTCGGCCTTCTCGGCATCATCATCACTAGTAGCCCTGAACTCTTCAGCCCCATACTTACGGATTTTGTTAACTGGAGGCTTATTCAATAGATTCAGATTCATAGTTGGAGGCATAGCAGATGTCTGAGGGTGATTAGGCAGGGGTGAAGGTTGTGAAACAACTGGATTATTTCTAACAAATTGAGTGAACCATTCACTCATCATCTGGAAGAAAGCTTGTTTAGTTTCTCCCTCTTGACTGTTCGTAGCCGGCCTCGAATCAGAAGGCGCTGTCCCTTGCACGGGAGCGGGCGCATTACTTTCTACATCGTCAGCTACAGCTTTTTCAAGATCCATTACAATACGGAAATCACATTTTATACATCAAGATTCATCACACTATTATAGTTCAAATATATGGCATGTATAGTGAGACTCTAACATGCTACGTTAGTCTGAGAATCGACTAAACCGGAGCTCTAATACCAACCAAATGTAACACACCTATCCCGTATCTGTCGCTGGATTAGGGTTAAGGGTATTACCTGACAGATCGGAAACTTTTATAAACATTTACAGAAATTTCATACAATATTCATTAACAACAATCATAGTGTCCTTTAAATAGGTCAACGAGACCTTAATCAGGCTTTAGAGTAGGATCGGGACTAAACTGAACTCATACAGAAATTCTCAGAAAATTTAAAACTTTCTAAGGTTTCAGGGGTTACACGTCCGTGTGGGCAGGCCGTGTGCCTCCCACGGCTGCTAGACACACCCGTGTGTCTTCCCTGTGGTCGAAACTGACTTAACTCCACGACCATAAAGCACGCCCGTGTACCTCGATCATGGTCGATTCTGACTTAACTCCACGGCCATAAAGCACGCCCGTGTACCTCGACCGTGGTTGATTCTGACTGAACTCCACGGCCACCAAGCACGCCCTTGCTCTTTGGCCGTGGTTGATCCTGTCTAAACCACATGGCTACCAGGCACGTCCGTGTGCCAAGGCCGTGTACTCTTAATCAGCTACTGACTTAGTCCCACGGTCAATAGGCACGCCCGTGTGCCACAACCGTGTGGCAAAATAGGTCATTTGTAAGGCCAATATGCCACCCACATTAGGGTCAAACCTACAAGCAAATTACCAATACTTCTCATGCACATTTGACAACCAAGAACATATCAAAATAATCATCCAATCTCAACATTCCAATCCAATTATAATCATGCCAAATTTACAAGACTAAAACTCATGTAAACACAAGCATAGTTCATCCATACACTCACCATAAACTTTATCATTTCAAATACTATCAATCCTTACTAAAACATGCACCATTTACCATTTTCATTAAAACATATATCTAACATATAACTAGCCAAATCACATGGCTAAGTTCACATATCATTCTTATACAAATATCTAACCTATACATGCCATATCTAGCTATATACATTTTCAAAATGTACCAAAACAAGCTGAATAGTGTGATGACGATCCTCGACGGTCCCCAAGCCTTCAGTAGCTTTGACGATCTACAAAACAGAACAAACACATACACAGAGTAAGCTTTTAAAAGCTTAGTAAGCCAAAATAAAAATAAACTTAACATAAATTGCACATAACCAAAATGATGTAATGACCATAATGGTTCTCATAACAAATTCATCTCATTCTTTCTTTAGCTCATTTGCTTAGCCAAAACTTACCACATTCTCAACTCAAATACCTTATATGCACATAACTCATTTAAGCCTAATTTCAAATATCATCTCATCATTTCATTGCTCATATTCAATTTAGTAAGTTCATATATATACTTACCTTTCATACACACCTTGTGTACCTATCAGGCATACCTGAAACGGATAAACATTCACGTAATCGTTCATAGATCGAAATTGCCCGTTGAACAGTTTGGAATCTAATAGGATATACAGAATACTCAGGACAGTCGAACAATGCCAACGTCCCAGACGTGGTCTTACATGTAATCAAATGTCGATGCATCTGTCCCCGACAGGGTCTTACACGAATTAATACGATGCCGATGTCCCAGACATGGTCTTACACGTAAAGATCACATTGATGCCAACGTCCCAGACGTGGTCTTACACGAAATCTCGAATCAATGTCAACGTCCCAGACGTGGTCTTACATGATAAATAGAACAGATACCTATGTCATGACATAGCTAATCCTATCTATTCCTAGGTTCGTACGGAACTTCTCGGACATTGTCACTAAGTTAACCTTATCTCGGAATTCATTTACAGATCATCTCGTAAGCATTCATCGTTAACATTAGTCATATGAACATACACAGTTTAGTAAAAATACGTTTATTTGCATAATGACTTACCTCGGATTTGATTTAACTGTATGGAAATGGCTACTCGGTTACTTTCGTTTTCCCGCGATCTAAGTCCGATTTCTTTGGCTCTTGATCTATAAATATTCAAATTTAACTCCTTTTATTCATTAATTCATTCAATTCAATCCAAGAACACACATTTAGGGCTATTTGCAACTTAACCCTCATATTTGCACATTTTATCAATTTAGTCCATTTTTCTCAAAACATCAAATTCACAAAATCATCATTTATCCATGCTTAGCCGAATACCCACCTATCTCATACAAGTCCAAACATTTCATCAAATTCACAATTTAGTCCTCCCAATTATCATTTTTCTCAATTACAACCAAATTACTCAAAATCAACAAAACTCCAAAGACAAAATATGTTAGTCAAACACATATATTCCATATTTCATCATCAAATGTTCCAAAGCTCATATGCTCATCAAAAACATATTTCAAAATCATCATCAATTCTTAAAATCAAAACATGGGTTTAGTAGCACTCGAAGCAATGATTTCGAAAACGAAGAAATTATCAAAAACCGAAGTCAAAACTCACCTTAATTTTGCTTGATAGTAGCCGAAACTTAAGATGGGTTTCTTATTTTCTTTATAGTAGCCGAAACCTAAGATGGTTTTCTTATGTTCTTTCTTTTTGTATGCAAACCACTGTTCTGACTAGGGTACAAACCGGACTGTTACAATTCTATGTCATGACATATGTATCCTATACTATTCCTAGGGATCGTACGGGGCTTTTCGATCGTCGTCACGTTATTAGAACTTTTTCGTTTTTATATATTCTGCTTCTCGAACATCTCAATATCATAGTGACACACACATATATATTTATATATATATATATATATATCTTACTCAATATACATACATTTGCATTACCATTCGGCATTGAATTAAATCATAATAATATTATGCATTTAAAACATAATTCTGTAATGTCTATTAAAATACGAACTTACCTCGTTCGTTGTAACGATGAATTAGGTCGACTAATCTGATATTTTGATTTCCCCTCGATCTAGTTCTGAATTTCGTTTTTCTCAATCTAGATAATATCAAAATTTAAGTAATTTATTCAAAAATTCATTCAATTTCATCCAAATCAGATAAGTGGGCATTTTGCACTTTAGCCCCTAAAATTTCACATTTTTATAATTTAGTCCTTATCACATAAAATTGCAAATTCATGCAATTAAGGACAAGCCCATGCTAGGCAAATTTTACCCAAACTACTAGTAGCCCATATTTTTAGTTTATTCACACATTTTACCATGAATTTTACACTTTTCTCAATTTAATCCTCAATTGACATTTTTGTCAAAAATCACTTTATAAAACTCGTTAATCTAGCTTCAAACTTTAATAATCTATCATAAAACATCTAAACAACCAAGCATTCAACAATGGCATCTTTCAAAATCTATAACAGTTTCAAAAACAAAGATACGAGCTAGCTAGGTTAAGTTTCAACGAGCTCAAAAAACGTAGAAATTATTAAAAACCGAGCAAAAATGACTCACCAAATAAAGCACAAAACTTGGCCGAATATTGAAGCTTCCATGGCTGTTCATCTTTCTCATTTTTGGTGGAAGATAATGAATAGAAAGATGAAATTTGGTTTTATTTTATTTATTATCATTATTTACCTTTTTACTAAATTAACCTTTAAAATTAATCAAAATTAAACAAATGCCAAACCAAATATCATCCACTAACTCACAATTGGATTAATTATCACATAAGGACCTTTCCTTTACTTTTCTATAGCTATTTGACACTTTTAACTTATAGAACCCAACTTTTACGCTTTACGCGGTTTAGTCCTTTTTACCGAATTAACCACTTAAACGATAAAATTTCTTTACAAAAATTTCACACAACTCTAATATCATGCTGTAAATATTAAAATAGTAATAAAATAAAATTTTCAATGTCGGATTGTGGTCCCGAAACCACTATTCTGACTAGCGTCTAAACTGAGTTGTTACACCGAGGCCATATCCCAGATATAGTCTTATACGGGACCTTACTCTTCTCAAGTCTTGATGATATTATTCTCTCATTTATTGAAGTCCAACCGAGACTTCCACATCACAATTCTCATCATTTTCTCATTCAACATCATTACTCAAATTCATAGAAATATTATACAACATCACTAATATCAATCATTTAGAAACTTATTAACATAATTTTGAATTTATTGCACACAAACTTACTTCGATTTCAAATTAGGCCAATTTGTCGATCTAGTCCAATACCTTGCCCTTTCCTCGATCAAGGTTAATCCCTCGTTCTTCTTGATCTATAATAGCAATTTAGCTCATTCAATTATCAAAAATCATACTTTAGAAAAATTACCATTTTGCCCTTATTCTATCACAAAATGACCATTTTGCCCTTAGTCTATCACAAAATGACTATTTTACCCCTAGGCTCGTAAATCAATTCTAATCAAATTTCTTCCTTTAACGAGCCTAGGTGAACATTTATTTCTCTTATAGAAACTCTCAATACTCATTATATCACACATTTTACACCTATTTTACAACCTTTGCAAAATAGTCCTTTTAGGTGTTTTCATGGTAACACCTTTCACAAAAGTTGTTTATTTAACAACCTTGACTCATTTTCTTCCATAAAATTTTAGAAAACAACATAATTACTCACATGGAAAAACCATAGACTCCATTTTGCAAAATAGACCTCTCATTAGGTAGATCATGATACAAGGGTCCTAAAAGTACAAAAATCATCAAGAAAAGTCATCAAAATCACTTACTTGTAATGAGGACAAGTTGCCGAAAATTTTAAGCTTTCAAACCCCTCTTTTTGCTGGTGTTTTCGGTGGAAGAAGATGGATGAATAGAGTGATATAATCTTTTTCTTTATTTATTAATTTCCTTCAATTTAATCCACCTAATCCAGCTACTTGACCAAATTTTGACCTCTTTTGTCTCCTATGGCCGGCCAACCGTTGATTGAGGGGTTAATTGCACTTTAAAAACATCCAATTAATATTTTATGGCTTTTAGACACCTTTAGCTTGTAAAATGGAACTTTCGCACTTTATGCGATTTAGTCCATTTTCGCAATTAAACATGAAATCGCTAAAATTAAAGCACCAAATTTTTCATGCTCCTACATAATCATGCTCTAACTCATAAATTATCATTAAAATAATTTTCTTCAACCTCGGATTAGTGGTCCCGAAACCATTGTTCCGACTAGCCCCTAAATCGGGTTGTTACAAGTCTTGCATTAAATCATCTCATTTGTCAATTTACTTCAAGTATGGTTTAAGTTGCATGTTCATTTAATTTGTGTCCATGAGAGTTATTAAATACGCTGTTTTTATTAGTGTTTTAAGTTATCATTTAATATTAAATATCTATTTTGCAAGTGACTTTTCATATGATTAAAGACTCTTCAAAGTTAGACAAATTCAAAGCTTTTAAAAGAATATTAAGGAGGCTGTTTAATAAACCAAAATAGACTCTTCAAGTCTGAAAGTTTTTGGAGTCTTAAGTCTTCATCATGGTGCCATTTAAGAGGATGTTACATAAGCTTTTTTCATGTGGTTACAAGGGAGCTGAAGGGACATCAATCAAACACATTAAGGATACTTTAATTCTTCATTAAGGAGAATTGACATGGCCTTTCAACTACATCAGATTCCAATGAAGAGAATGACTTGTTGGCTTCCGTACATGAGCTTAAAATAAAATTAATACTTGTAATAACCTTACTTAATTGCTGAAGATGAAAGGTCTCACATAGGCATTTGAACAGTCACCAAAGTGCCTATAAATTTCCTGTAAACAGAACTTTGATGGTAATTTAAATTTTTCTGAGTTTTGTGTGAGAATTCTATCTCTTTGTTCTTGGTCTAACTTACTTAGACTTATCAAGGTTCTCCTTGTGGCATCAAACTCTTTCTTTTTTGAACTTATCACTTCCATCCTTTCTTTCTTTATTCTGAAGTGTGGCGTTCTAACATACTGTTGGTTCCTATTTTGCTAAATAGTAGGTCACAGATTACTTCTTCTTCAAAGACTAGTTTTTTGTTTCACTATATAGAAATTGGGTCACGATCATTTATATTGTTGGTTCTTTTCTAAGTGTTTAATTTGTACAAGTCATCCTTCTGAAACCTTCATTGTTGTTTTCATTCAACCTATTTTCCATTACTTACAATTTCATTTTCAATTGACTTGAAACAATACTAAAATTAGCCGATCAAAAAATTCAGTGTCTTGTAATTGAATTCATGAATACGAGCACGCATCATTTGGTATCAGAGCTACGAAAATCTAATCCAGGTATCGTATTAGAAATATAAAAAAGCAAAAAAATAGAAAAAAACAACAACAATTTGAAGTTGAAAAAAATTGTAAAAAATATATATATATCCTGGAGTATATCTTATATTTTCTGACAAGTTGTCACACTACTGAAATCTTTCGAATAATTACCGTTTCCCTTTCTATTTTTTAAACCTATCTTACGACATATCGACCGTTTGTTGTTAATCGACTGTTGCAAGTGTTCTTTGATCTGGTCCTAACTAGTTCGATCTAGAACTTTGAAAAGAACTTGAGAGGAAAAAGGCACGAGTGGTGAGTGAAACACGAGTGGAGTGAATTGCTTTTCTTTTTCGAGAGAAAATTGTGAGGTTTGATTTGGTGATGAATATTTCATTATTAACATTATTTTGTGGTTAATAGAAATCATGTTAAGGAGTTCTGTAAGGAATAATCCTAATGAAGGAGGGGGAGTTCCAAACTTGGCTTATCAAGCATTGCTAAGGGAGATGGAACGCATGATGCAAAATCAATTGGAGCCCATCCAAGAGCAGCTATATCAGTTAGAGGGAAGACCACAACGAGGTCATTCACCTCCACAATGAGCCCATTTACAACCACAACGAGGATGTTTACCTCCACAACGAGGCCGTTCACCTCCACCTCGAGACCGATCACCTCATGTTCCTAATGCTCAATGGCAACAAGCACCCGTAAGAAATTACCGAGATGACTACTATGGAAATAGTGAAGTGGAAAGTGATCAAGTGTCAAAACGAAGTGTAAGATGAAATGATCATAGAAATCAAGAGCTAAGGAGGCGAGAGCAAGTTGATAACAATCATGAAAATATTAAGGTGCAGATTCTTTCATTCCAAGGAAGAACCGATCCTGAAGCTTATTTGGAATGGGAAAAAAAGATAGAATTAGTATTTGAGTGCCATAATTATTCAGAACTAAAAAAGGTAAAAATTACAGCCATCGAATTTCAGATTATGTGGTTATATGGTGGGATCAACTAACCATGAATAGGAGACAAAATGGAGAAAGACCTGTGGAAACATGGGCTGAAATTAAGGCACTCATGGGAAAAAGATTTGTTCCTAGTCATTACCAGCGGACTTGTTCCAGAAACTCCAAAATCTTTCGTAATGAAATCAGAGTGTGGAAAATTATTTCAAGGAGATGGAGATAGCTATGATCCAAGCCAATGTTGATGAAGACCGAGAGGCTACCATGGAGATGTTTTTGTCCAGCTTAAATTGAGAAATAGCTAAATTTGTTGAACTACAACATTATGTTGAATTGACTGATATGGTTCATATGGCCATAAAAATTGAGTAGCAACTCAAGAAGAAAGGAGTGTTTTGAATGGCATCCAACACTGGTTCTACTTTAAAATGGGGCCAAAAATCTTTTAAAAAGGATGTAACCATGCAAGCAAAAGACAAATCCGGACCACCCAAATTCGAAAAGCCAAGTGACGTTGCATATAAAGGAAAAGCAGAAATGATACGAACTCGTATCGGAATTGGAAACGAGTCATAATGTTGCCTGATCGTAAATTAAGTAGCTCTCATTTTAAATTTTATAAAAGGGAAATTTTTAGGAATTAAGTTAAATGGGCAGCGGTTTAAAAACAAAAAATAGTTGATGGAAAGATGGATAGTTGGCTGAAACAAGAAAGAACCCTTAATAGCAATTAAGGACTTGAATCTTAAACGTTTTAAGGTGAAAGGATGAAAAGTTGGATAGACCGTGACCCACTATCTAGCAAGATAGGAACCAGCGGTATGGGTTTGAACGCCACACCCGAGTTGGTGATAAGTTTGAAAACAAAGTCAGATTGACGCCACTAGTTGCTAGATAAGTCAATTTGAACCTTGAAGAATAACAAGTGTGAGTAACTCAAAAATATGAAATAATTTCATTCTCTAGGAAAACGTTTCTAAAATAAGTAACAATGAAGCTATTTATAAGCTCATTAGGGTCCACCCGAATGGTCCGTTATGAATACAATTAATGGCTGAATTTTGATTAAGTAATTAGCTTGGAAAAATTCATGAAATCATTTTAATGGTTGAGTGTCCATTGAGTTGACCGAACAACCACTTAGTTTTTAGCTAAAAATTCATGAAGCATTTCAATGTTTGAATGGCCTTTGATGTGCACAAGGAGCCTTGTCTATTGGTGTGCTCGAAGAGAGTTGAGCTGGACAAAGTTTGATTCAGCTCATGGCATTGAAAGCTGGAATTAAATCCTCCTTGAAGATGCCGAATTCATGCACTCTTATTGAATGAAAAAATAAGGCACTCCATGGGACAAGGTGTGAGCAATCGGCAATGAAAGGCCCTTCTGTGTGAACAGCCATAACTGAATGGTCATTAGAGTTGTTGGTTGTTCAATTGACAAAATTAATTCAGCAAATGCATCCGCCTTGCCGAATGGTCAACTAGGGAAAATGAGAGTCCTTCAAATTCATGCACGGCTGAATGCATGTTCCTCATTAATTATGTTCAATGCATCGGCTGGTACATACACCTCCAGCAGCCACCTTAATCAACCTATTAAGACATATTAAAAATTCGGTTAATGCATCATCAAACACTATTAACACTCTTAATAAATATATAATAGACTTAGGACAAAAATCTGCTCTAATTTAGACATAATTAATTACTGAATGTAATGAACCAAGACAAATTAAATATGCAGCATATTAATATGAATTATTATGTAATAATTTAAACAAAGTAAATGACACAAAATTATTTAGACAACTAATTAAGCTGTAGTAATTTAAACTAAATAAAAATGCATAACTAAAGTGTTCAATGTGCTAGCAGCCGAACTAGCTAGCTGAATAAAATTCGGCCTCGAATAAATTGTAAGTGTTCGGCACATCCTTGAACTCCTTCCGATCTTCATTCCAAGTTCGTTCCACCATAGTTGAAATAACATTTTTAAATTGCTTGGGACGGGCACGCATAATCGGTCCACTGGGCAGCTTGATGGCGTCTTGGTTGGCCTCCATTCGATTCGTAGGCGAGCTCGTATCATCCCCCCTCTTCAAAATGATTTGTCCTCAAATCGTTGCCTGCATCGAAAGGAGACAAAGCAGAAACATTAAAACTCACGCTAACTTTGTACTCACCAGGTAAGTCCAATTTGTAGGAATTTTCATTTATCCGTTCAAGGACTTGAAATGGGCCGTCTCCTCTTGGAAGAAGTTTGGATCACCTTTGTACAGGGAATCTTTCCTTGCGCATGTAACCCAAACCCAGTCCCCCGGTTCAAAAACAATGCGTCTTTGAACTTTGTTAGCCCGTTGCTTGTACTCCTTGGTCTTCGCTTCAATATTGTCCCTAACCTTTTGGTGTAACTGTTTAACATATCCGGCCTTACGCTTTCCATCTACATTCACAAGTTGGTTAAAGGACAAAGGCATTAGATCAAGTGGTGTTAAAGGATTAAAGCCATAGACTATTTCAAATGGAGAATATTTAGTAGCAGAATGAACAGAACGATTATATGCAAATTCCATGTACGGTAAATAGTCTTCCCACGTCTTTAAGTTTTTCTGAATAATTGCTCGAAGCAACGTAGAAAGAGTCCGGTTGACGACTTCGGTTTGGCCATCCGATTGTGAGTGGCAAGTCGTGAAGAACAACAGCTTGGTTCCCAAACGCCCCCACAACGTCCTCCAAAAATGGCTAAGGAATTTTGCGTCGCGATCGGACACGATAGTCCTTGGCATGCTATGCAACCTAACCACCTCTTTGAAAAACAAGCTAGCAACATTTATAGCATCATCGATTTTAAGACAAGCTATAAAATAGGCCATCTTAGAAAATCTATACACAACCACAAAAATAGAGTCTCGACCATTTTTACTTCTTGGTAAGCCTAGTACAAAATCCATAGATATATCAGTCCAAGGAGTTTCAGGCACAGGTAAGGGTTTATACAAACCATGGGGCTTAATTCAAGACTTAGCCCTTTTACATGCTAAGTATCACTCACAGAATCTTTCAATGTCTCTCCGCATCTTGGGCCAATAGAAGTGCTCTTGGAGTGTGGCCAAGGTCTTGGCTACACTGAAATGTCCTATTAACCCGCCACTATGCGCCTCGTCGAGCAACACTTCTCGTGCGGATCCTTGCGGTACGCAAAGTTTTCCTTCTCGGAACAAATACCCGTCATGACGATAGCACTTTTCATAAGCTCCCTTTTCGCAAAACCTAAAAAATTCACCAAAATCAGCATCGTTTGCATATAAATCCTTAAGAAATACAAATCCAAGCAATTTAGAATCCAAAACGTTTAGTAAAGCATACCTCCGAGATAGTGCATCAGCTACTATATTATCTTTACCTTTTTTATATTTAATAACGTAGGGAAAAGATTAGAGAAATTCAACCCACTTGGCATGATGTTTGTTCAATTTGTGCTTCCCCTTTAAGTGTTTCAAGGACTCGTGATCGGTATGAATCACAAACTCATTGGGCCATAAATAATGTTGCCAAGTTTCCAGGGCTCGAATTAGCGCATACATTTCCTTGTCATACGTTGGGTAATTCAAAGCAGCACCGTTAAGCTTTTCACTAAAATACGCAATGGGGTGCCCGTCTTGCATAAGTACCGCTCCAATCCCTAAACCTGATGCATCACATTCTAATTCGAAAGTTTTGTCAAACTTTGGCAAAGCTAATAAAGGTGCATGGGTTAAACAATCTTTAATTTTCAAAAACACTTTTTCTTGTTCTTCTCTCTAAATGAAAGTAGAGTTTTTACGGATTACCCCGGTTAATGGTGCAGACAATGTGCTAAAGTTCGGCATGAACCGTCTATAGAAGTTGGCTAATCCGTGGAAACTCTGAACTTGGGAGATGCTCATCGGTCGGGGCCAATCTTGGGTCACTTTGACCTTGTCTTGATCAACTTCAAGGCCTTCTAAGCTGACGACAAAACCTAGGAAAATAATTTTGTTAGTACAAAATGCACACTTGTTCAAGTTAGCATACAAGGTTTCTTTTCTCAAAACTTCGAGAACAGACTTGAAATGCTTTACATGCTCGTCTAAGGTTTTGCCATAAACAAGTATGTCATCAAAATATACTACAAAAAATCTACCAATAAACGAATGAAAAACGTGATTCATAAGTCTCATGAAGGTGCTCGGGGCATTTGTTAAGCCAAATGGTATAACGAGCCATTCATAAAGTCCTTGCTTGGTCTTGAAAGCGGTCTTCCACTCGTCGCCCTCACGTATGCGTATCTGGTGGTATCCGCTTTTAAGGTCTATTTTCGAGAACAACCAGGCTCCATTCAACTCGTCGAGCATATCGTCCAACCGTGGAATGGGATGTCGATATTTGATAGTAATCTTGTTGATGGCGCGACAGTCCACACATATCCTCCACGTTCTATCTTTCTTGGGAACTAACAGAACTAGCACGGCACAAGGGCTAAGGCTTTCACGCACATAGCCTTTTTCAAGTAGTTCGTTTACTTATCTTTGAAGTTCATTCGTCTCATTGGGATTACTCCGATAGGCAGGACGGTTTGGAATGGTGGCTCCCAGCATGAAATCTATATAGTGTTCAATCTCGCGAATAGGTGGCAATCTGCTCGGGATTTCTTCCGGGAACAAGTCTTGAAATTCCTACAACAAAGACAACACAGGAGAAGGTAGATTGTTATCAAATTCGTTAGTGCCAAGCTAACTTGCTTTGTACAAAAGTACAAACAAAGGCTGCTTCAATAACATGGATTTTTGAACATCTCCCTCTTTCACAAGAAAGTTCTTTTTTTTCATCTTTTGTTTCTATCTCTCTTTCTTTTTGTTTCGTATTTTCCTTTTTGTCACTCATTTTTTTGCCTTTCTTTTTTTCTGAACTCTTTTCTTTTTCTTTTTCATTTTTCTTGTCTTGCTCATTTTCTCTCAACTTTTCACTAGAAGCTCTTATCTTTAACTGATCATCGTAAACTTGCTTCAGCGTAAGTGGGGCTAAAGTCACCGTTCGGCCAAAGTGTTTGAAGGTGTATCGGTTGGTGTAGCTGTCATGAATAGCCCACTTATCGAATTGCCAATGTCGTCCTAGAAGAAGGTGCCCCACATGCATCGACACAACGTCACATAAGACTTCATCTTGATATTTTCCAATCATCAAAGAAACCAGAACTTGCTTTGTCACCTTTAATTCTCAGCCGTCGTTAAGCCATTGTAGCTTGTATGGATGGGGATGTTTGGTGGTGGCTAATCCAAGTTTCTCCACCATCAATGTACTAGCCACGTTAGTACAACTCCCTCCATCGATGTTGACGCAACAAATTTTTCCTTGCACTTGGCAATGCGTATGGAAGATGTTCTCTCGTTGTTGCTCGTTTTCGACACCTTGTAAACTTAGACTTCTCTTCACAACTAGGACTTCTCGATTTTCAGCTTGTTCTAGTTCCTCCTCGTCGTGAGATGTTTCATTGTCTTCATCCTCGTATTCATTCTCAGACTCAATTTCGCCATATTCTCAAATATACATCGCATTTCGGTTTGGGCATTAGCTCACAATGTGCTCCCGACCAAGGCATTTGAAGCACTTAATGTCTCGAGTCCTATTTGGGACGGCTTCCATCTGGCCTTTACCGGTCTCGCCAGTTGGCTTATTAGGCTTCGTGGTGCCACTCACCTCCTTGGCTCGATTCGAAACATCTCGTTTGCTGGCCCTTTGCCCCCACTTTGTTGTTGAGGAAGTGTTAGGGAATGATCGAGACGTACCTTTCCTTTTGAGTTGTTTCTCGACCTTTATGGCCATATGGACCATGTCAATAACCTCGACATAGTGGTGCAGCTCCACGATATTGGCAATGTCGTGGTTAAGGCCGACGAGGAATCGTGCCATGGTAGCTTCTCGGTATTCCTCCACACCGGCTCTAATCATGGCCACTTCCATCTCCTTGTAATAATCTTCAACGCTTCAATGGCCTTGGGTCAAACTTTGAAGCTTTTGATAAAGTTCGTGGTAGTAGTAGGTTGGACTGAATCGTTTCCGCATGATCGCCTTCATTTCCACCCACGTAGACATCAGACGTTCACTGTTTCGTCGTCGACTCAAAGTTAACTGATCCCACCAAATGATGGCATAATTAGAAAACTCGATGGTAGCAAGCTTCACCTTTTTGCTTTTCAAATAGTGGTGATATTTGAAAACTAAGTCCACCTTCTTCTCCCACTCAAGGTAGGCTTCAGGATCTGACCACCCTTGGAAATTAGGTATCGCCATTTTGATATTCTTCAAGTCGTCATCGACTCGATCTCGATCCCTTGGACCTCGCACTCGTTGGCCTCTTCTCCGTTCACTTTTTCGGGAGGATTGATCACTCTCCATGTCACTAGGCTTATACAAATCATTTTCATGATGCCAATGCCGTTCTCGTTCCCTTCCCAGAATTGGATGGGTGTTTGCGCGCTAACTACGTTCCTCCATTTGGTCCATACGGTCTTGGATGGAGTCAAATTGAGGTTGGAACAATCGAGAAATTTCTCTTATGATGGCTTGCACTTGCAGGTCTAGTACTTCACCTCCGGGGACATTCCTTCGTGGTTGTAGGCCTCCTCCACCACCGGCGGCATTAGATGTGCCTCTGCTCACTACGCGTCATTCCAGGCTTCTAGACATGTTGATTGAAATAAAAACCTCACCACAAACCTCACGAAGTCACTCACAAAAAAAAGTAGAATAACGAACACTCCCATTCGTGTTTAACTCAAATTCGGCTTTTTCTTTAATGAATTCACTCATGCCTTTTACCACTCGAATCCACCTCTCAAGGGGCTACGCAAGGGAAAATGTTGTAGGTAAGGGTAGGCTTGAAGAAAAAAATAATTTTTGTTGAGTGTGGCTAAAGAGGGTTTAAGTTCAAAGATCGGGAAATAAAATCAAACTCTCAATTTCAAGAATCAACTCACACTTGTATATATATATATTTTTTAATTTCAATTTTTTTTAAACTTCTCAGAAGTTCGAAAGTAACAAAAAAGTACCTAATTTAACTGGCTCTAATACAAAAAATGATACGAACTCATATTGGAATTGGAAACGAGTCGTATTGTTGCCCGATTGTAAATTAAGTAGCTCTCGTTTTAATTTTTATAAAAGGGAAAACTTTAAGAATTAAGTTAAATGGGCAGCGGTTTAAAAACAAAAATAGTTGATGGAAAGATGGATAGTTGGATGAAACAAGAAAGAACCCTTAATAGCAATTAAGAACCCGAATCTTATACGTTTTAAGGTGAAAGGATGAAAAGTTGGATAGGACCGTTATAACACCCCTTACCCGTATACTACGCCGGAACCAGGTACGAGGCATTACCAGACTTAACAATACATACTACCAAATCCCGAGCCACAAAATTTCACTTATAATTTAAACTTTAACAAACACATGCATACACAAGCATTATAACTCCATGACCAATATGAGCCACAACTCGTGGCTAAATACAGAATAATCCTTATTACTGTTATGAAGCAATACTTTTAATCAAATTAATTAACACATATACAAAATGACTTAGTCAAGCCCCTATACATGCCATAACTTAAATCATTTATAAATAAAGATACCTATAGATAGCTTGATAGTGTGAAGCGATCTCTGACGACCTTTAGCCCGAGCTTGTTTAATAGGACTCTTGTAATATCCCGAAATAGGGATTGCAAGTTTGGTAAATAACTCGAGTGTTAGTAGGCCTCAAGAGTGGTTTCGATGTGTTTTTGGGGTTCCCAAAGCCCGAGGATAAAAAGGGAGTAATTTGAAAATTTTTGAAAATTTAGGGTTAAAAGAGGAAAATATGGAAGAAGGCCTTGAATAAAAATTTTGTAAAGTTGTGGCATATAAAATGCCCTGGTAAAGTGGTCATCATGTGCCACTTAAAGTTTGGCTTGGGCGCTAAGCAGGTCAGGGGATCGAGCAACACTGGGCGCGGCATAAGTGTTTTGTTTTTGGAAAAATGGTGTGCTTTAAAGGAGGTTTTAAAAGAATTTTCGAAGCATAAATGGACATGATAGTCCCGGTGGTAGCGTGGCTAAGAGCGTGAGGTGATGATTTCGGCTTCAAGGTCAGGCGTTCGAGTCCCATTGGGGGGTGCGGATGCTTTTATTTTTGACTCCTAGCATTTAAAGTGAGGAAACCAGCGAAGTATGGCTTAAAAGAAATTCATGATGCGTCTATGACATGAAATGAACATTGGCGGAATAGTTAAGGACCTTGCTGGGAAGCTGCGACTAGGAGGACTCGCGTTCGAGTCTTGGGAGTCGCACACGAGACGTTTGTTTTTGCTTTTAGCGCTAAAGCTTAAGAAGCCCGCCAAGGATAGTTTAAAAGAAATTCTGCGCGATTAATTGCATGAAACGCGCAAAAGGCCGAGTGGCTAGGGCATGGAGAGCTTTTCTCCAGGTCTCGGGTTCGAGACCTGGGAGCAGCACCTGCATTGGCCTTGTTTTATTTTGGCCGGCGTGGGAAGCCCTGCATGGCACATGCACGCTGGCACGCAAGAAGCAAAGGGCTGTTTTGTTCTTTTTATTTTATTTGTTTTAGAAATATGGAGCATTATTCTTTTAATTTATTTGTTTTGGAAAGTATGGGGGCTTAAACCATTGTTTTATTATTTTTATTGTTTGCTTAGGATAATGGGATATATATATATATATATATATAATATTGTTATTATTATCATTTTCTATGAAAATATAGGAAAGGTGATAGAATAATAAAATAAACAATTTTGAGCTTAACAAAAGGAGAGCATGTGCGGCATGGGTTGGTATTTTGTTGTGTTTTGATAATTTTTTTTATGTATGGGAAAATGGAAGGGAGAGCATGCTTTGGGGAAGCTTGGCCGGCCTTGGTTTTGATAAAAAGGAGAAGCATGGCCATTGGGAATCATGGAGCAGATTAATTATGTTGTTTTATTATTTTGAATGTAAGGAATGATGGGTTAGAATGGGGACTTTTATTAAATAATAATATTGTGTATGGTGATGGTCTTTTGGCGTGGGAAGCATGGCCGAATGGAGGGAAGAGTTTCCTAGGCACCTTCATGAACGGCTTTCTAGTAGCAAAGAGTGCCAAAATTTCTGATTTTGCAATTGTTTTGACCGAATGAAGCTTTGAGGAGCTTTTTGGTCAGCTTTGAGCTCGGAAAAGCAAGGCTGAATCTTTTTAGATTGTATTTCGTTCCTTCCCAAATGTGCATGGCCGAATTTATCACCTTGTTATTCAAAAAATTCTTTCTTCATCTTATGTTGCCGAAAGTTTTTAGCTTGTTTTGTTTCCCTTCCAAATTATTCTTGACCGAAGAGGAGAGTAAGAGCAAAGTTGAGTTTCGGTACTGATGAGGCTAGAGAGTAATTTAGGCTAGCAAATATTGCTTGCCTTGTTTTCCTACTTTGTTGATAGCCTAATGTTTTGGTCATTATTGCCAAATCTTTTGACCTTTCTCCTTGGTTCATTATCTTTCAATTTTAAATCCCTACCTATTTTGTGAAGCTGATTCTACAAGAGTAGGACCATCGAGCTTTTGCTTTTGAGTGAAGAAAGGAGACTATAAGAGAGCTCTCGGGTTGTTGAACATCTAGGTAAGCATTATGCATATTTCGGCCGAGGGCCTTTGTTCATGTGTTAGCTGAATATTTGTTTTGAAGGTTTTGAAGAGTGTCAAGATGTGGTAACCAAAACCTTAATCTAGTTTACTTGTGGCCGAACCTTCAATAACTATGTTGATGTGCTCTTTTGTGTAGTTGAAGGAAGGAATCTTTGAAGGAGCTCTCGGATTTTTGAATATCAAGGCAAATAGTATTTCGGGATCGAAATAAGCAAAGGGTGGCCGAATGTGTATAAGGCTATAATGATGTGTTCTGTTTGTGTGTAGCTAGTGCTAAGAAGCACAAAAGACCCTTTCGGGAATTTAAAGTGCTCAAGGTAAATGACTCTTGGCATTCGGCCTAAGGCAATATTATTAGTGCTAAATGTGATCGATTTCGGTTATGTGTTTTAGGGGCAAATCGATAAAAGTAAAAGAAGCTTCCGAGACTTTAGTTGATATTAGAATCGATAAATCAGGATCTCGCTAAAGTCAGGTGCGTAGTTATCACACTGTACTCATGTTTGTTAATTGTTATATGTGTCGTATGTGTTATTTGATGTAAACGTAAATGTTATGCATGTCAGCCAAAATAAAAGCTAACAGTATGGATATTAAGGTAAGTGATCGAATAATCAAGTTAGTGATTTGCGATAATAAATTGATTATTGATGAATGTATAAAAATGTGATGACGTGTGATGTATATTTGCCTTGAGAAATATGTGGCCATGATACATATACGTATGCATGTGAATTGTGATGTATACTATGTGAGTGGTCTAATGCTAGCCTCGTGCTACATTCGCAATTGATGATCAGTGAACCGAAAGATATGTGGATCACTTTGTGGATTAGACTTCATAATTGTATTTTCGTAATCATATTTATAATATGGTGTATTCATAATTGCATATTTATAATTGTATGTTATATATATGGATTGTGTGGATACGGGCCAAGCCCATATGTGAGGACATGTGTATTAACTATGCACTGAGTCTTGATGACTCACTCTATTTTTATTAAACCCTTTCAGGTGGCGCGTAAAGCTTGGACCGGGTCGGAGAGGATACAAAGGTGGCCATGAGGAAATGGACTTTTATGAAAAGGGACGTTTTATTTGATTAATTAAATAATTATATTTTCCGTATTTTGATTAAGCGTGTATTGTAATAAGGCCCACTAAAGTGTTTCAGTTCATTTGTTAAGTATCGTTACTATTATGCCCTATTATGGAAGGATGATTAAAGATTGATTTCAAATGGTTTTATTTTCTCAATAAAGCTTGAAACCGATATGTTTATAACAAACTCTGATTTTTACTTAGAATATTACAAGTCACGAAGTTGTTTTATTAAAGGAAACAAATTTTAAACGGTTTATCTTTTAAGTAAGAATATTTTTCGAAAGTGTTCCGCAGTGGCATTCCAAATTCGGTCGGATTAAATGGGCCGGGTTTGGGGTGTTACATTTTGGTATCAGAGCCTAGTTCAAAACTCGGCTTTGAGGTTTTGGGCCCGAAAATAGTTTTCGAAGTGGGCTTTTCAAAATGTGAACTTCTATTTTGAGCTTGTTGTGGCATGGCACCTGTACCTCCGACTCGAAGTCCACCTGGTAAGTACCTCTGACTATTGAGGTATATTGAATATGTGAACTATATGGCATATTTGGGCTTGTAGATTAGAAAATTTGGGCTATCGAACCCTAAGACTAGTCTACACAAAAACAAGTACATAAGACTTAAGAACTGAAATGACCATAAGAGTGTAGTAAAGGAATGTGTCCCTGCCTATGAACGTGTATGTGACTCTCTGAATAAGAAGTAGCAAACTTGACTTGAACCTATGTGTGATCGAAAGAACCACTTCTAAATACTTTATTCCATAAAATTGTTGTGGATAATCAGTGGAACAAATTTATAATGCATAAAACTTTTTAAGTCAGATTGTGCGATAAGAGACGAATTCTAGAAGACGTAATCGAGGCAAAATGGCCGTATCAGAACCCGTTAGATCGGGTCAAGGGTCTGATAATGAGGTATCACCTCCACTACCAACTTTTGATAATGAGCAGCAAGATCAGACGAGGGATAATGCCGTATTGCGCTGCGAGTTTTAGAGATGGTGGTTGGAGAGGGAGAAATATGAGAGCTCGAAAATTTGTTTCCGAGCAACTTTGAGCCAATGGAACGGATTTGTTCTGTGATATATCAGGCGTGGCACCCAGTGTGATTGAATATTGGTTGGAAGCAACCAAGTAAGTTATGGATGAGCTCGTTTTGAGCCCTGAGGAAAAAGTGAAAGAAATGGTGACGCTACTTCGCGACGAGGCATATCAATGGTGGCTCACGGTTCGAGATAGTGTCACAACTGAGGACTTCATTCGGGAGTATGTCAAGACGGCATACCAGAAGAAGTATGTCAGTACTTATTACACTGATGCTCAGAGGCATGTGTTTTTGGGACTAGTTCAATGGAACAAGTCCATGGCAAAATACGGGACTGAATTACTAAAATTAAGCCGATTTGATCGAGGAAAAGTGACTACAAAACATGAATGATGTGTTCGGTTTAAGGACGGATTAAGAGACAGCCTGAGACTGTTGATAGTTCCCCAACAAGAGCGGGAATTTGCTGTGTTAGTCGAAAAAGCTAAGATAGCTGAAGAGATTAAGAGCTCGATAAGATAAAACCGAGATAAGGATATGAATCGTAATGGGAGAAATTTTGAATTTTCTAAATTATCTGAGGGTCTTTGGAAAAGACCGAGGCTTGAAAGTTTTGCTCATGTGACTAAGCCAACTATGAGAAATCGGGACCGTCCGTGTGCTCAGTGTGGAAAATATCATGTCGGCGAGTGTTGGAATTGAAATTGAGAATGTTTTAAGTATAAGTTTATAAGCAATTGAATATTGTTAAGGTTAGTTACAACCTTGTGTACATATTGGAATCCTGGTTATAAATATAGTGAAAGCCAATTGTGGATAGACTTCCTATCATGAAATGTTACTGAAATGATAAGTACAAGTGATATGTGGATAGACTTTCTATCATGAAATGTTACTGAAGTGATAAGTACAAGTGATATGTGGATAGACTATCTATCATGAAATATAATTGAAGTGATAAATACAAAGTGATGTGAATTATATGGTTTATAGTTCTGGTCAGCTTGTAATGTGATTCAAATGCTGATAATATTATATTTCGGGCTTTGATGTGTAGCAGGCTTTGTGCCGGTGTATAGTTCGGGCTTTGATGCCTAGCAGGCTTTGTGCCGGTGTATATTTCGGGCTTTGATGCCTAGCAGGCTTTGTGCCGGTGTATATTTCGGGCTTTGATGCCTTGCAGGCTTTGTGCCGGTGTATATTTCGGGCTTTGATGCCTAGCAGGCTTTGTGCCGGTGTATATTTCGGGCTTTGATGCCTAGCAGGCTTTGTGCCGGTGTATATTTCGGGCTTTGATGCCTAGCAGGCTTTGTGCCGGTGTATATTTCGGGCTTTGATGCCTAGCAGGCTTTGTGCCGGTGTATATTTCGGGCTTTGATGCCTAGCAGGCTTTGTGCCGGTGTATATTTCAGGCTATGGTGCCTAGCAGGCTTAATGCCGGTGTGTATTTTAGGCTTCGATGCCTAGCCGGCTTAATGCCGATAATGTGTTATAATAGAGAATTCATGAATCACTTACAAGATGAAACATGTTTGTTACCATAAGCTAAATGCTCGGGTAAGTACAAGTCTTTCGTATTTGCAAGAAGTAAGATAAGTTAGTATATTCCCATTGGAACTAAGTAAGAGGTGATATGGTTCAAGCTTCGGTAAGACTTTTAATATGTGCAATTGATCTTACCAGTGATGTGTATAAGTTATCCAAAATAGAATTTAAGATTGAATATGCTTATGAAGAAGTGGCCATATGTGTAAATGCTAAATGTGAAAGAGGTTGGATATGTTTGCATATGTGTATAATTGGGAATATGTGATTAATATATGGTGAATTGAAATGTACGGATGTTCTTCAATAAGTAATTTCGAGGACGAAATTATTTTAAGGGGGTAGAATTGTAATATCCCGAAATAGGGATTGCCAGTTTGGTAAATAACTCGAGTGTTAGTAGGCCTCAAGAGTGGTTTCGATTTGTTTTTGGGGTTCCCAAAGCCCGAGGATAAAAAGGGAGTAATTTGAAAATTTTTGAAAATTTAGGGTTAAAAGAGGAAAATATGGAAGAAGGCCTTAAATAAAAATTTTGTAAAGTTGTGGCATATAAAATGCCCTGGTAAAGTGGTCGTCATGTGCCACTTAAAGTTTGGCTTGGGCGCTAAGCAGGTCAGGGGATCGAGCAACACTGGGCGCGGCATAATTGTTTTGTTTTTGGAAAAATGGTGTGCTTTAAAGGAGGTTTTAAAAGAATTTTCGAAGCATAAATGGACATGAAAGTCCCGGTGGTAGCGTGGCTAAGAGCGTGAGGTGATGATTTCGGCTTCAAGGTCAGGCGTTCGAGTCCCATTGGGGGGTGCGGATGCTTTTATTTTTGACTCCTAGCATTTAAAGTGAGGAAACCAGCGAAGTATGGCTTAAAAGAAATTCACGATGCGTCTATGACATGAAATGAACATTGGCGGAATGGTTAAGGACCTTGCTGGGAAGCTGCGACTAGGAGGACTCGCGTTCGAGTCTTGGGAGTCGCACACGAGACGTTTGTTTTTGCTTTCAGCGCTAAAGCTTAAGAAGCCCGCCAAGGATAGTTTAAAAGAAATTCTGCGCGATTAATTGCATGAAACGCGCAAAAGGCCGAGTGGCTGGGGCATGGAGAGCTTTTCTCCAGGTCTCGGGTTCGAGACCTGGGAGCAGCACCTGCATTGGCCTTGTTTTATTTTGGCCGGCGTGGGAAGCCCTGCATGGCACATGCACGCTGGCACGCAAGAAGCAAAGGGCTGTTTTGTTCGTTTTATTTTATTTGTTTTAGAAATATGGAGCATTATTCTTTTAATTTATTTGTTTTGGAAAGTATGGGGGCTTAAACCATTGTTTTATTATTTTTATTGTTTGCTTAGGATAATGGGATATATATATATATATAATATTGTTATTATTATCATTTTCTATGAAAATATAGGAAAGGTGATAGGATAATAAAATAAACAATTTTGAGCTTAACAAAAGGAGAGCATGTGCGGCATGGGTTGGTATTTTGTTGTGTTTTGATAATTTTTTTTATGTATGGGAAAATGGAAGGGAGAGCATGCTTTGGGGAAGCTTGGCCGGCCTTGGTTTTGATAAAAAGGAGAAGCATGGCCATTGGGAATCATGGAGCAGATTAATTATGTTGTTTTATTATTTTGAATGTAAGGAATGATGGGTTAGAATGGGGACTTTTATTAAATAATAATATTGTGTATGGTGATGGTCTTTTGGCGTGGGAAGCATGGCCGAATGGAGGGAAGAGTTTCCTAGGCACCTTCATGAACGGCTTTCTAGTAGCAAAGAGTGCCAAAACAAATAAATTAAAAGAATAATGCTCCATATTTCTAAAACAAATAAAATAAAAAGAACAAAACAGCCCTTTGCTTCTTGCGTGCCAGCGTGCATGTGCCATGCAGGGCTTCCCACGCCGGCCAAAATAAAACAAGGCCAATGCAGGTGCTGCTCCCAGGTCTCGAACCCGAGACCTGGAGAAAAGCTCTCCATGCCCCAGCCACTCGGCCTTTTGCGCGTTTCATGCAATTAATCGCGCAAAATTTCTTTTAAACTATCCTTGGCGGGCTTCTTAAGCTTTAGCGCTGAAAGCAAAAACAAACGTCTCGTGTACGACTCCCAAGACTTGAACGCGAGTCCTCCTAGTCGCAGCTTCCCAGCAAGGTCCTTAACCATTCCGCCAATGTTCATTTCATGTCATAGACGCATCATGAATTTCTTTTAAGCCATACTTCGCTGGTTTCCTCACTTTAAATGCTAGGAGTCAAAAATAAAAGCATCCGCACCCCCCAATGGGACTCGAACGCCTGACCTTGAAGCCGAAATCATCACCTCACGCTCTTAGCCACGCTACCACCGGGACTTTCATGTCCATTTATGCTTCGAAAATTCTTTTAAAACCTCCTTTAAAGCACACCATTTTTCCAAAAACAAAACACTTATGCCGCGCCCAGTGTTGCTCGATCCCCTTACCTGCTTAGCGCCCAAGCCAAACTTTAAGTGGCACATGACGACCACTTTACCAGGGCATTTTATATGCCACAACTTTACAAAATTTTTATTTAAGGCCTTCTTCCATATTTTCCTCTTTTAACCCTAAATTTTCAAAAATTTTCAAATTACTCCCTTTTTATCCTCGGGCTTTGGGAACCCCAAAAACACATCGAAACCACTCTTGAGGCCTACTAACACTCGAGTTATTTACCAAACTCGCAATCCCTATTTCGGGATATTACAACTCTAAAACATGGGAAAGAAAAGGGAGTAAGCTTATAAAGCTTAGTAAGTTCACATGTAAAAATAATAAGCATTAGCAATGAATTTAGCTTACTACTAAGCTGTCATTACTTGCATAAATAATGCTAAGTTCTTACTTTCTCAACTTACTCACTTGTAGCCTTACCAAAGCCTCAACGAGACAAATCCTCACAACAAGCTCTCTAATTGATACATGTATTAAATCACATGCTTATACTTTATTACTCATGTTCACATTAATCTGTCTACTTGAATCGCTGTCACTAAATTGTTTATTTCTTGAGCTACGGAGCTCCAAATTACAAACCGCTAATTTTCTCTAAAACTAAACTCACATATCTTCATACCATAACATTTCTAGAATTTTTGTCCTTGCCAATTAGTACAGTTTATTCATTAAAATTTCCCATGTTTCACTGTTTGACTATTCTGACCTCTCTTCACTACGAATCAATTATCTCCTTGTACAGAATTCAGATGACCTTATTGTTTAGTTTATTTGAAGCTAGGCTCATTCAGAATTTTATGAATATAAATTATATCACATAATTATTTTTGTACAATTTTTAATGATTTTTCCAAGACAGAACAGGGGATTACGTAGTCATTCTGAACCAGTCTGACAAAAATTTAAATATCTCAAAGTATACAAATCCTTTGTTTTCTCTGTTTCTTTTATATGAAAATAGACTCAATATGCTTTAAATCAATATCTCATCCAACTTATAATTCAATTTGTACTATTTTTTGTGATTTTCCAAAATCACATAACTACTGTTGTCCAAAACAGTTTTATTTTCAAGCATATTGCTCATACGTTACACATGCATATACCTACACTTATCACTACAAGCCACACATAATTTCCCGGTTGAAAGATGAGGATAATTCAAGATGAAATCCAATTGAAATTCCTGTTGGGCCTATGACTCGAGCTAGATCTGAGAAGCTCAAAGTGGCGATGTTAGGGTTGATTAGCAATTTTGGGCCGAGCACGAGAAGTCCAATTTTTATTGGACTCAAGATAACGGTCCAATTTCATGCAATGTGTTGCATGTGACAGTTTGATTAGTTTGAACAAACTCTTCAATTTTTAACTATGTGTTTTGTTTGTTAAATGCATCTTTGTTTAATGATCTGCTTCATTATGTGTTTTGTTTATTAAGTGCATCTTTATTTAATGTTTTGCATTAACACATCTACATCTTTTAAAAATGTGCATTATGTTTCTTGTTTATTGATGTGTCTTTAGTTAATGCTTTGCAGTAATACATTAGCATCATTTAAGACTTGCATTATGTGTTTTTTTTTTCATATTTAATAAGTCATGCATTAAATCATCTCATTTGTCAATTTACTTCAAGTATGGTTTAAGTTGCATGTTCATTTAATTTGTGTGCATGAGAGTTATTAAATATGATGTTTTTATTAATGTTTTAAGTTATCATTTAATCTCAAATATCTATTTTGCAGGTGACTTTTCATATGATTAAAGACTCTTCAAAGTTGGACAGTTTCAAAGCTTTTAAAAGAACATTAATGAGGTTGTTTAATGGACCAAAAGAGACTCCATCATGGTGCCATTTAAGAGGATGTTACACAAGCTTTTATCATGTGGTTACAACGTAGCTGAAGGGACATCAATCAAACACATTAAGGATACTTTAAGTCTTCATTAAGGAGAATTGACATGCCTTTTCAACTACATCAGATTCCAATGAAGAGGCATGACTCATTGGCTTCCCTACATGAGTTTAAAACGAAATTTACTTAATTGCTGAAGATGAAAGGTCTCACATAGGCATTTGAACAGTCACAAAAGTGCCTATAAATTTCATGTAAACAGAACTTTGATGGTAATTTGAATTTTTCTAAGTTTTGTGTGAGAATTCTCTCTCTTTTTTCTTGGTCTAACTTACTTGGACTTATCAAGGCTCTCCTTCTGGCGTCGAATTCTTTCTTTTTCGAACTTATCACTTTGATCCTTTCTTTCTTTGTTCTGAAGTGTGGCGTTCTAACATACTGCTGGTTCCTATTTTGCTAAATAGTGGGTCGCAGTTTACTTCTTCTTCAAAGACTAGTTTGTTATTTCACTATATAGAAATTGGGTCACGATTATTTATATCGATGGTTCTTTTCTAAGTGTTTAATTTGTACAAGTCATCCTTTCGAAACCTTCTTTGTTGTTTTCATTCAACCTATTTTCCATTACTCAAAATTTCATTTTGAATTTTGAATTGAAACGAAATTGAAATTAGACGATCGGGAAATTCAGCGTCTTGTAATTGAATTCACGAATACAAACCTGCATCAGAATCCGTCGCCGGAACAGAGTTACTACTAAGCTGTCATAACTTGCATAAATAATGCTAAGTTCTTACTTTCTCAACTTACTCACTTGTAGCCTTACCAAAGCCTCAACGAGACAAATCCTCACAACAAGCTCTCTAATTGATACATGTATTAAATCACATGCTTATACTTTATTACTCATGTTCACATTAATCTGTCTACTTGAATCGCTGTCACTAAATTATTTATTTCTTGAACTACGGAGCTCCAAATTACAAGCCGCTAATTTTCCCTGAAACTAGACTCACATATCTTCATACCATAACATTTCTAGAGTTTTTGTCCTTGCCAATTTGTACAGTTTATTCATTAAAATTTCCCATGTTTCACTGTTTGACTATTCTGACCTCTCTTCACTACGAATCAATTATCTCCTTGTACAGAATTCAGATGACCTTATTGTTTAGTTTATTTGAAGCTAGGCTCATCCAGAATTTTATGAATATAAATTATATCACATAATTATTTTTGTACAATTTTTAATGATTTTTCCAAGACATAACAGGGGATTACGTAGTCATTCTGGACCAGTCTCACAAAAATTTAAATATATCAAATTATACAAATCCTTTGTTTTTTCTGTTTCTTTTATATGAAAATAGACTCAATAAGATTTAAATCAATATCTCATACAACTTATAATTCAATTTGTACTATTTTTTTTTGATTTTCCAAAATCACATAACTACTGCTGTCCAAAACAGTTTTATTTTCAAGCATATTGCTCATACGTTACACATGCATATACCTACACTTATCACTACAAGCCACACATAATTTCCCAGTTGAAAGATGAGGATAATTCAAGAAGAAATCCAATTGAAATTCTTGTTGGACCTATGACTCGAGCTAGATCCGAGAAGCTCAAAGTGGCGATGTTAGGGTTGATTAGCAATTTTGGGCCGAGCACGAGAAGTCCAATTTTTATTGGACTCAAGATAACGATCCAATTTCATGCAATGTGTTGCATGTGACAGTTTGATTAGTTTGAACAAACTCTTCAATTTTTAACTATGTGTTTTGTTTGTTAAATGCATCTTTGTTTAATGATCTGTTTCATTATGTGTTTTGTTTATAAGTGCATCTTTATTTAATGTTTTTCATTAACACATCTACATCTTTTAAAAATGTGCATTATGTTTCTTGTTTATTGATGTGTCTTTAGTTAATGCTTTGCAGTAATACATTAGCATCATTTAAGACTTGCATTATGTGTTTTTTTTCATATTTAATAAGTCATGCATTAAATCATCTCATTTGTCAATTTACTTCAAGTATGGTTTAAGTTGCATGTTCATTTAATTTGTGTGCATGAGAGTTATTAAATATGATGTTTTTATTAATGTTTTAAGTTATCATTTAATCTCAAATATCTATTTTGCAGGTGACTTTTCATATGATTAAAGACTCTTCAAAGTTGGACAGTTTCAAAGCTTTTAAAAGAACATTAATGAGGTTGTTTAATGGACCAAAAGAGACTCTTCAAGTCTGAACGTTTTTGGAGTCTTAAGTCTTCATCATGGTGCCATTTAAGAGGATGTTACACAAGCTTTTATCATGTGGTTACAACGTAGCTGAAGGGACATCAATCAAACACATTAAGGATACTTTAAGTCTTCATTAAGGAGAATTGACATGCCTTTTCAACTACATCAGATTCCAATGAAGAGGCATGACTCATTGGCTTCCCTACATGAGTTTAAAATGAAATTAATACTTGTAATAACCTTACTTAATTGCTGAAGATGAAAGGTCTCACATAGGCATTTGAACAGTCACAAAAGTGCCTATAAATTTCCTGTAAATAGAACTTTGATGGTAATTTGAATTTTTCTAAGTTTTGTGTGAGAATTCTCTCTCTTTTTTCTTGGTCTAACTTACTTGGACTTATCAAGGCTCTCCTTGTGGCGTCGAATTCTTTCTTTTTCGAACTTATCACTTCGATCCTTTCTTTCTTTGTTCTGAAGTGTGGCGTTCTAACATACTGCTGGTTCCTATTTTGCTAAATAGTGGGTCGCAGTTTACTTCTTCTTCAAAGACTAGTTTGTTATTTCACTATATAGAAATTGGGTCACGATTATTTATATCGATGCTTCTTTTCTAAGTGTTTAATTTGTACAAGTCATCCTTTCGAAACATTCTTTGTTGTTTTCATTCAACCTATTTTCCATTACTCACAATTTCATTTTGAATTTTGAATTGAAACGAAATTGAAATTAGACGATCGGGAAATTCAGCGTCTTGTAATTGAATTCACGAATACAAGCACGCATCAGAATCCGTCGCCGGAACAGAGTTACTACTAAGCTGTCATAACTTGCATAAGTAATGCTAAGTTCTTACTTTCTCAACTTACTCACTTGTAGCCTTACCAAAGCCTCAACGAGATAAATCCTCACAACAAGCTCTCTAATTGATACATGTATTAAATCACATGCTTATACTTTATTACTCATGTTCACATTAATCTGTCTACTTGAATCGCTGTCACTAAATTATTTATTTCTTGAACTACGGAGCTCCAAATTACAAACCGCTAATTTTCCCTGAAACTAGACTCACATATCTTCATACCATAACATTTCTAGAATTTTTGTTCTTTCCAATTAGTACAGTTTATTCATTAAAATTTCCCATGTTTCACTGTTTGACTATTCTGACCTCTCTTCACTACGAATCAATTATCTCCTTGTACAGAATTCAGATGACCTTATTGTTTAGTTTATTTGAAGCTAGGCTAATTCATAATTTTATGAATATAAATTATATCACATAATTATTTTTGTACAATTTTTAATGATTTTTCCAAGACAGAACAGGGGATTACATAGTCATTCTGAACCAGTCTAACAAAAAGTTAAATATCTCAAATTATACAAATGCTTTGTTTTCTTTGTTTCTTTTATATGAAAATATACTCAATAAGCTTTAAATCAATATCTCATCCAACTTATAATTCAATTTGTACTATTTTTTGTGATTTTCCAAAATCACATAACTACTGCTGTCCAAAACAGTTTTATTTTCAAGCATATTGCTCATACGTTACACATGCATATACCTACACTTATCACTACAAGCCACGCATAATTTCACTTATTCGATTTTCCCGGTGAACTCATCGATAACCTTACCAAAGGATCAGAATACAAAGGGCACCTTACTTAATAGCTTGCTTACATACCTGTAACATTCTCACTTAACACATGAGTACTCTTTCATAATATAGGCATATTGCCAATCATGTCATAAAGTGTCACAAGCATAACTGAAAACTCATCACTTACTTAATACTTGATAATCTCAATTACATACAATCTCAATATTAAATAAGCCTTAAATGCATACCTGTACTCATACCTGTACTCTTTCTTCATGTTCTCACCTTGTCATTTCTTTGACTTACTCTTTGGACTACTCGGGAACCTTTTCCTTTTTGAACTTACCATTGCCATGTCTTGACATTGTCTTACGTGGTATCCTTGCCTTATGAACTCACCAATGCCATGCCTTGGCATGGTCTTACATGGGACCTTTGCCTTATAGTAACTCACCAATGCCATGCCTTGACATGGTCTTACATGATTTCCTTGCCTTATAGAACTTATCAATGCCATGCCTTGGCATGGTCTTACATGATATCCTTATATTACCAAATGCCATGTTCCAAACATGGTCTTACATGGTATCCTTGTCTTACCAAATGCCATGTTCCAAACATGGTCTTACATGGTATCCTTGTCTTAGTGCCAATGCCACATCTTGATGTGGTCTGACATGGAGTCCTTAATCAATGCCGATGCCATGTCTTGACATGGTCTTATACGGGGTCCTTGCCTTACCAATGCCATGTCTTGACATGGTCTTACATGGTATCCTTAATCGTCAATTCCTCCTTAAATGCCATGTTATGAACATGGACTTTTCCGTCAATTCTTCCTTAATTGCCATGGTATAGCCATGGACTTTGAGATATCAATGCCTTGTCAAGTCATAGCTGAAACATACTTGCTCAAATTCTCAAGGTTAGTCGCATAACTCAATAATAACATTACTAATAACAATAATTACATAATAATAAAATGCTACTCAACTTACATACTTACATTCTAAATCTCATCATATCATCAACTTAACTTATTCTGATCAAACTATGCTAGTCAATACTTTCTTGTTATCATACAAAGCCATAATACAAAATATGGTCTAACATATAAATTATACAAGTTCTCTTTCCAATATCGAATTATTATTGAACATTAATCATTATATCTAAAACTCAATACTATAGTATTTATGACCAAAATATCAATTTATCATTCAAATATACATAATTAAATGCTTATTAAACATATGGACTTACCTCGATACCAAAACGATCATTTTACCAACTTTCCCGATTTTCGATTTTCCTCCCGTTCTAGGTCCAAATCTCATATTTCGGGGTCTAAGACATCACATTTCATTTATTTAATTAATGCACTACTCAAAACAGTCCCTAACTCAAACTTTGGCAAAATTACAATTTTGCTCCTAAACTTTTGCATAATTATGATTTTCCCCTAGGCTCGAAAATTAAACTTCATCCCTTATTCTTATGTTTTATAACATGCTAATCATTTTTCCCTTCTATGGCAACATCAAATTCTTGCTCTAACATGCACTTATGTACATTAGGTATTTTTGCCTATTATGTCGTTTTACTCGTTTTCACTGAAAATCGCTTAGTAAAAGTTGTTTCACATAATTCTAAGCTTCATATTATGCCATAAAACATCAAAATAAATACATTTCACCTATGGGTATTTTTCCAAATATGAACCCTAGGTTAAATTATTGCTAGAATAAGCTAAATCAAGTTACCGGGACTCCAAAAACGTAAAGAACATGAAAAACGGGGCTAGAATGGACTTACCATGAAGCTTGGAAAGCTTGAAAACCCTATCCATGGCTTCCCACATGTTAAATTCGGCCTAAGCTTGAAGATGGACAAATTTGGCATTTAAAATTTGTTTTTAATTCATTTAATTCACTAAATTACCAAAATGCCCCTCAAAAAAATCTTTTGAAACATACCCATCCATGTCCATTTTTGTCCACCAACTTAACCAATGGCCTAATTATCATTTAAGGACCTCTAATTTAAAATTTCATAACAATTGGACACCTTTAATATGTAGAACTCAACTTTTGCACTTTTTACAATTTAGTCCTTTTGACTAAATTGAGTGCCTAAACGTCAAAATTTTCGAATGAGATTTTCACAAAATAATTCCGTGAAATTGTAAACCATAAAAAATATAAATAAAATAAATTTCTCAACATCAGATTTGTGGTCCCAAACCACTGTTTCGACTAAGCCCAAAATCGAGCTGTTACAACCGTGACCCACTATCTAGCAAGATAGGAACCAGCGATATGGGTTTGAACGCCACAACCAAGTTGGTGATAAGTTCAAAAACAAAGTCAGATTGACGCCACTAGTTGCTAGATAAGTCAATTTGAACCTTGAAGAATAACGAGAGTGAGTAACTCACAAATATAAAATAATTTCATTCTACAGCAAAAAGTTTCTAAAATAAGTAACAATGGAGCTATTTATAAGCTCATTACGGTCCAGCCGAATGGTCCTTTATGAATACAATTAATGGTTGAATTTTGATTAAGTAATTAGCTTGGAAAAATTATTCGAATCATTTTAATGGTTAAGTGTCCATTGAGCTGATTCATGGAATCATTTTAATGGTTGAGTGTCCATTGAGTTGACCGAACAACCACTTAGTTTTCATTTGAAAATTCATGAAGCATTTCAATGTTTGAATGGCCTTTGATGTGCACAAGGAGCCTTGTCTATTGGTGTGCACGAAGGGACTTGAGCTGGACAAAGTTTGCTTCAGTTCATAGCATTGAAAGCTGGAATTAAATCCTCCTTGAAGATGCCGAATTCATGCACTCCTATTGAATGAAAAAATAAGGCACTCCATGGGACAAAGTGTGAACAATCGACAATGAAAGGCCCTTATGTGTGAACAGACATAACCGAATGGTCATTAGACTTGTTGGTTGTTCAATTGAAAAAATTAATTCAGCAAATGCATCCCCCTTGCCGAATGGTCACCTAGAAAATTGGAGAGTCCTTCTTCAAATTCATGCATGGCCGAATGCATGTTCCTCATTAATTGTGTTCAATGTATCCGCTGGTACATGCACCTCCAGCGGCCACCTTAATCAACCTATTAAGACACATTAAAAATTCGGTTAATGCATCATCAAACACTATTAACACTCCTAATAAATATATAATAGACTTAGGACAAAAATCTGCTCTAATTTGGACATAATTAATGACTAAATGTAATGAACCAAGACAAATTAAATATGCAGCATATTAATATGAATTATTATGTAATAATTTAAACAAAGTAAAGGACACAAAATTATTTAGACAACTAATTAAGCTATAGTAATTTAAACTAAATAAAAATGCATAATTAAAGTGTTCAATGTGCTAGCAGCCGAACTAGCTAGCTGAATAAAATTTGGCCTCAAATAAATTGTAAGTGTTCGGAACATCCTTAAACTCCTTCCTATCTTCATTCCAAGTTCGTTCCACCATAGTTGAAATAGCATCTTTAAATTGCTTGGCACGGGCACGCGTAATCGATCCACTAGGCAGCTTGATGGCGTCTTGGTTGGCTTCCATTTGATTCGTAGGCGAGCTCGTATTAGGAAATGCACCAAAATCATTTGCGAGATGTCAAGTACTTCAAGTGTCTGGGCCGAGGGCATATTGCTAGCCATTGTCCCAATCGAAGTACGATGGTCCTTAGAGACAATGGAGAAATTGAGACTGAAGATGAATATGATGATGAGTCTGTACCGCCACTAGATGATGCAAATGAAATTGAATATACTATTGGTGGTGAACTTCTTGTGGTAAAAAGGAGTTTGAATATTCATGCCTCAGAAGATGAACAGCAATGGGAAGATATCTTTCACACCCAATGCCATGTTCAAGGAAAGGTATGTAGTGTAATCATTGTTGGTGGGAGTTGCACTAATGTCGCAAGTAATGCAAAAACTTGGATTGCCAACACTTAAACATCCTCAACCATATAAGTTGAAATGGTTGAACGATGGTGGGGAGATCAAGGTGACCAAGTAAGTTGTAGTTCCTTTTTACATTGGCAAGTATAACGATGAAGTGCTTTGTGATGTTGTTTCCATGCATGCTAGACATCTTTTGCTAGGGAGGCTTTGGCGATACGATTGATGAGTGGTGCATGATGGCTACACCAAATGCTATTCACTCAAGCACAATGAGAAAGCTATTACCTTAGCTCTAATGACACCAAAGCAAGTCTATGAAGATTAGATTCATTTGAAAGAAGAGAGTGAAAAAACAAAATCAAAAGAAAAAGAAAATAACGATGAGAGTGAAAAAGAAAAGAGTAACAAAAAGAAAAAAAGTCTAAGGTAAAATCAAAAGAAATCAAGAAAAAAGAGGAGAAAGAAACTAAAAAAGTAATTTTTTATGTCAATGAGAGAGAGGTTAGGAGAAATTTAGTTCTTAGACATCCACTTCTTATACTTGTGCACAAGGAAGCCTTGTTTAATACTAACAAACTCGATGAGACTTTGCCATCTTTTATTGTTTCATTATTACAGGAATTCCAAGATGTCTTTCCTAATGATGTGCTGAATGGTTTACCACCTCTTCGAGGAATTGAGCACCAAATTGACTTTATTCCTAGTGCCATTATACCAAATCAACTGGCATATCAAAGCAATCCTGAAGAAACTAAGGAGCTGCAAAGACAAGTTGAAGCATTAATGGAGAAAGGTTATGTTCGTGAGAGTCTAAGTCCATGTGCCGTGCATGTGTTACTGATTGCAAAGAAAGATGGTACGTGGCATATGTGTGTTGATTTCCAAGCTATCAATAAGATAACTATTAAATATAGGCATCCGATACCCAGGCTCGATGACATGTTGGAGGAGTTGAGTGGTTTGCTCATTTTTTCAAAGATTGATTTGAAGAGCGGTTACCACCAGATTTAAATTTGAGAATGTGATGAGTGGAAGATAGCCTTCAAAACGAAATATGGTTTGTATGAGTGGTTAGTCATGCCATTTGGTCTAACTAACCCACCAAGCACTTTCATGAAGTTGATGAATAATGTGTTGCAACACTTCATTGGTAAATTCTGTGTTGTTTATTTTAACAATATTTTGATTTATAGTGAGAATTTAAATGATCATGTGCAGAACTTAGGTTCGATTTTTCTACGCAAGGAGAAGTTATTTGCTAATCTTAAGAAATGCTCATTTTGTACTGAAAAACTTGTTTTCATAGGTTTTGTAGTGACTTCCAAAGGCCTCGAAGTTGATCAAGAAAAGGTGAGTACTACCCGAGACTGGCCAAGACTAACAAGTGTAAGTCAAGTTTAAAGCTTTCATGGACTAGCTAGCTTCTATCGAAGGTTTGTTAAGAATTTTAGTACTTTGGCCGCACCTTTAACTGGAATCATTAAAAAGAATTCGAACTTCCAGTGGGGAGATGAGCAAGAAAAGTCATTTAATTTGATAAAAGAATGAGTCACCAATGCTCCATTATTAGCTTTACCTGATTTTACTAAAACCTTTGAAGTTGAATGTGATGCTTCAGGTTTAGGCATTGGCGCTGTATTGATGCAAGAAGGACTGTGGTGTACTTTAGCGAGAAGTTGAATGGTGTTTCTTTAAATTACCCAACTTATGACAAAGAAATGTTTGCCTTAGTACAAATGTTGGAAACATGGCAACATTTCCTTTGGCCAAAAGAATTCATTATTCACACTGATCATGAGTCATTGAAGTATTTGAAAGGGCAGCATAAGTTGAACAAATGACATGCGAAATGGGTAGAGTTTCTTGAAACTTTTCTTTATGTCATCAAGTACAAACAAGGTAAAGAAAACATTGTTGCTGATGCGTTGTCATGTAGGTATACTCTATTATCAACTCTGAACACAAAATTGATTGGATTTGAGTATATTAAAGACTTATATGATTCTGATGTTGATTTTGGAAACGTATATCAAGCTTATAAAAAAGGAGCTTTTGGAAAATTTTTCAGACATGACAGTTTTCTTTTAGAGAAAACAAGCTTTGTGTTCCACAGGGATCCATTCGTGAGCTGTTTGTGAAGGAAGCACATGGAGGAGGACTTATGGGTCATTTTGGCATGATTGAAACTTTAGATGTGTTACAAGAACATTTCTTTTGGCCACACATGAGACGAGATGTTGGAAGAATTTGTGAACGGTGTATCACGTGCAAAAAGGCTACGTCTAGACTTAAAGCTCATGGTTTGTATACACCCTTACCCATACCTGTGGAAACTTGGTTGATTTATCGATGGACTTTGTGTTAGGACTGCCTAGATCGAAAAATGGTAGATATTCTATTTTTGTGGTGGTTGATAGATTTTCTAAAATGGCACACTTCATACCTTTCCACAAAACTAATGATGCTATGCAAATAGAAAATTTGTTTTTCAGGGAGGTAGTTCGATTGCATGGAATTATGAGAAGTATAGTTTCAAATCAAGATGCTAAGTTTTTAAGTTACTTCTGAAAGACCTTGTGGAGTAAGTTAGGCACAAAGCTGATGTTCTCAACTATTTGTCATCCAAAAACAGATGGACAAACTGAAATAGTTAATCAAACTTTGTCTACATTGTTGAGAGCGATCTTATAAAGGAACTTGAAGACGTGGGAAGATTGTCTACCCCATGTTGAGTTTGCTTATAACCGCACCGTTCATTCTGCTACGAAGTTTTCACCATTTGAGGTTGTATATGGTTTTAATCCTCTTACACATTTAGATTTATTGCCTTTACCTTCTAATGAGATTGTTAATTTAGATGATAAAAAGAAAGCAGAATTTGTTAAGGAATTGCATCAAAAGGTGAAAGACAATATTGAGATAAGAACTAGGCATATAAGAAAGATTTCCAGCCCAACGACGGTCAAAACTCCTTCCAAAAGAAGACGGACATTTCCAAGTTATAGAGAAGATTAATGACAACTCCTATAAGCTAGACCTACCAGGTGAGTTCAACATTAGTGCTAGCTTTAATGTTTCTGATTTCTCTTCTTGTGATGCAGGTGACGATATGAGGATAAATCATTTTGAAGAGGGAGGAGATGATACATGCATGGGAGCATCTGATGAAGAATCGATTGGAACAAAATTAAAGTTGTCTATGTCAATACCAATTGGGTTGAAAGATGAGGATAATTCAAGAAGAAATCCAATTGAAATTCCTGTTGGGCTTATGAATCGAGCTAGATCCGAGAAGCTCAAAGTGGCGATGTTAGGGTTGATTAACAATTTTGGGCCGAGCACGAGAAGTCCAATTTTTATTGGACTCAAGATAACGATCCAATTTCATGCAATGTGTTGCATGTGACAGTTTGATTAGTTTGAACAAACTCTTCAATTTTTAACTATGTGTTTTGTTTGTTAAATGCATCTTTGTTTAATGATCTGCTTCATTATGTGTTTTGTTTATTAAGTGCATCTTTATTTAATGTTTTGCATTAACACATCTACATCTTTTATAAATGTGCATTATGTTTCTTGTTTATTGATGTGTCTTTAGTTAATGCTTTGCAGTAATACATTACATCATTTAAGACTTGCATTATGTGTTTTTTTTCATATTTAATAAGTCATGCATTAAATCATCTCATTTGTCAATTTACTTCAAGTATGGTTTAAGTTGCATGTTCATTTAATTTGTGTGCATGAGAGTTATTAAATATGATGTTTTTATTAATGTTTTAAGTTATCATTTAATCTCAAATATCTATTTTGCAGGTGACTTTTCATATGATTAAAGACTCTTCAAAGTTGGACAGTTTCAAAGCTTTTAAAAGAACATTAATGAGGTTGTTTAATGGACCAAAAGAGACTCTTCAAGTCTGAACGTTTTTGGAGTCTTAAGTCTTCATCATGGTGCCATTTAAGAGGATGTTACACAAGCTTTTATCATGTGGTTACAACGTAGCTGAAGGGACATCAATCAAACACATTAAGGATACTTTAAGTCTTCATTAAGGAGAATTGACATGCCTTTTCAACTACATCAGATTCCAATGAAGAGGCATGACTCATTGGCTTCCCTACATGAGTTTAAAACGAAATTAATACTTGTAATAACCTTACTTAATTGCTGAAGATGAAAGGTCTCACATAGGCATTTGAACAGTCACAAAAGTGCCTATAAATTTCCTGTAAGCAGAACTTTGATGGTAATTTGAATTTTTCTAAGTTTTGTGTGAGAATTCTCTCTCTTTTTTCTTGGTCTAACTTACTTGGACTTATCAAGGCTCTCCTTGTGGCGTCGAATTCTTTCTTTTTCGAACTTATCACTTCGATCCTTTCTTTCTTTGTTCTGAAGTGTGGCGTTCTAACATACTGCTGGTTCCTATTTTGCTAAATAGTGGGTCGCAGTTTACTTCTTCTTCAAAGACTAGTTTGTTATTCACTATATAGAAATTGGGTCACGATTATTTATATCGATGGTTCTTTTCTTAGTGTTTAATTTGTACAAGTCATCCTTTCGAAACCTTCTTTGTTGTTTTCATTTAACCTATTTTCCATTACTCACAATTTCATTTTGAATTTTGAATTGAAACGAAATTGAAATTAGACGATCGGGAAATTCAGCGTCTTGTAATTGAATTCACGAATACAAGCACGCATCAGAATCCGTCGCCGGAACAGAGTTACGAAGCATTACCAGAGTTTACAAAACAAATAGAAGGCATTTCATAATTCTTTAGTAATCATATTAGATTTCAATCAAGTTTCATCATATAGTTACTTACATGAGCCCTCGAGGCCCAAATCATGCATTAGAAACGATTCGGGACTAAATCTAAAACTCAAAGAATTTTTCATGAAATTTCAAAAATTGTTCCCATATACATGGGTCACACGCCCGTGTGAGTAGGCCGTGTGAAAGTGACACACCCATGTCCTAGGCTGTGTGGTATATGAAACAGGACACACGGACATGTTCCAAACCTGTGTAACTCTTTGACTTGCAAGACACTAAGGTGCAGTTTTCACACGGCCAAGACACACGCCCGTGTCTTAGGTCATGTAGCACACATGGCTATGACACACGCCCATGTCTCTATCCGTGTGCTCAACTCTGAGCATTCTGTTTCTCAAATTTAAGATGCAGGGGACACACAGCCAAGCCATACTCCCATGTGCCAGGCTGTGTGTCACACACGGTCAAGACACATGCCCATGTGTCTACCTGTGTGGAGAAAATAAAGCCATTTTCCAGCTTTACTACTCATCCAAACTTTGCCAATAACCTACACCAAAAAACATTCATATACCAACCAATTCAAGCATTCAAAACAAGTCCAAATCATGTATTAAACATGACATAATATCATATACAACCAATGTACCCTTAGGTACCACAAATGACTATTTATTATCATGCTAATCTATCTTTCATATTTATCTATTTACCAAATGTACACATGCATGATTACATTCATTTTCAAACATGATAGATCCACTTATAAACATATCAAAATATGCCAAACACAAGCCATCCCAATGGCTAGTTTATTTGAAAACATTTACATTCCATCATTGGCTAAATAACCTATACATGCCATTATAACTATAATTGATTTACCGTATATACCAAAATGGGCCTATGGATAGTGTGAGTGATCTCCGCCAAGCTTCCAACCTAACGAGCTTCCGATTTACTATAAAACAAGGAAATAAAACTAAGTAAGCATATAATGCTTAGTAAGTTCGTATAACTTGGAACTTAACTTACAATATCTTAAATTTAGGTAAGCATTTAATTTATTCCCAAGTCATGTTGGCCAAATGCCTAAACACATATCCTCATTAACCATGTCAGTCATGTATTTTGGGTAATAACTCATAATCACAAATATACACAATTGTTAGACAATTTCATACACATAAGTCTTCTATCACAGATTTTCAATATATCACGAAAGTATAAAGTCATTAAGCATGTTCCACATTCTTGTATTAAGTACATCATACTTCAACATAACAAATGCGATCATTTCCATGTATATCAGGCTTGTTTCAGTAAAAGTTTGTTTTGAATTCATGTTAAACATATATTTTTTCATGAATATCATAAAATATATTTCTCGACGCTAGTCAAATTTCCATGTTCAAATATTTCTCATATCACGTGTTCATGTAACAGGTATAATTCAAGTCCATATAATTCAAGTATATTTTCATAATAATTCATCTCAAATTCAGATTATTTCATATCAGAACTTTACCCATTAAATCATTCGAAACATTAATATCACATGAGTGTACACTCAAAGTGTACAAATCTATAATCATAAATGAACGTATTCATCAGATAAAATCCATGTACATATATCATCATCTCATATTTCCATATATCATGTATCATCATTTCTATGTATTTCAGGCAGATACATGTATTAATTAATTTCATGTTCATATTTTCTCATGTCAGGGTTTTCCCCATTGAATTTATTTTAAATATCGATGGATACTCAGGTAGTACACTCAAGGTGTACAAATCAAGATCTGTCAATTCATATTTAGGAGTACCCATTAAGGCACTTAATCAGAAAGCACATTCTCGAGCCACATATCGTATAACATGATATTTGTCCAAGCTAAATCTTGTTTCCAGCATATGCTCATAAGAGCTTAATCAGGATTACCCGTCCGGGCTAAATCCTATCTATAACATATTCTCAAGAGGGCTTATATCAGGATTACCAGTCCAGGCTAAATCCTTTCTCTAATGAGGTTAATAGGATTACTCGTTCGAGCTAAATCCCGTCAGCAACAAATGCAAGACCTCATTCATTAGGGAAATCATGTATCCATCGATTTTCATTTATTCAAACGAGATTTAGCATTTTTAAAGCCTTATCAGACATGTGATTATTTCATACATCTATAAGATTCATATAATTTAAATAAATACATTCCTCATTCATGTCAAACATAAAAGTAACATTTTTATCATTTACCATTTATCGAGCATTATCATTTATCGGGCTTTGTCGGATATGTTTCAATGTCATACACATACGATATTTATACAATTCACATACACAACATCTAATTCAAATATATAAATATACACAATTTAGTTACACGAACTTACCACGACAAATGTTCGTGTACGTAAAATCTACTAATCTGACATTTTCCTCTTTTCCTCGTTCTAGCTCCGAATTTGGTCTATCCGGATCTATACGAGTAAATTTAACATCAATTTAATACAATTTAAACTCAATTCAATCCAGTTTACATCTTAGGCATAATTATCATTTTGCCCCTAAACAATTAATGACTATTTCATCCCTAGGCTCGGAAAATAAAACTCATGCAATTTAATCCTTGTTCCAAGCCTAACTGATTTTTACATGTAATATTTACAGCACATGTATTTCATAAAATTCAGAATTTTTCCATGATTTTTACAATTGTTCAATTTAGTCCCTAAATCATGTTTTCATCAAAATTCACTTTGTAAAAGTTGATGATCTATCAACAACCTTTCATATTCTATCATAAATTTCAAAATTTCAGCATATTCATCCATGGGAAAATTTTCATACTTTGATAACTTTACAAATTAATCCCCAAAATTGTAACATCCTAAAAATAAGGGTCTGGCGTTTTTGGGTTATTGCTTGTGTTGTGGATGATGAGCTTGTTATTTGGGTGTGTTTGGGGGTCCTAGGGAGGCTCGGGTTCGAGCCTAGGTTCTGGAAAAATTTTGGTTTTGGGTACTTAAGTGAGGAGAGCTATTGAAGGCAGGACTTAAGTATAATTGGTTGTGTTTTGATAACACAAGTTGGTCATGTGGCAAGCTGGCTGTGGCATCAATGGGAAGGCAAGGAGGGAAGGAGTTCGAATCCCACATGCTGCAAAATATGGCTTTTATTTTGTGGCCAAGAGGGAGAAGAGGTGGAGTTGGCGTGGGACTCTACCAAGGAGGGTTTGAATTGGTCAATCGGGTTTGAATGAAAGGTGGAGAGGAGATTGAGGAGTTCGACTTGGTCAAACATTTCAAATGGGTAATGGAGAGTGTGTTGTAGAGCATGTGAGGGAGAAAATCATGGGATTTGGGAGTGTGGTGATGGTTGGCTGAAAATGCGAACTTGGGAGGGGAGTGAACATTCGGCTAGGGGGTGTTAGGTAGCATATTCGATCAAGTGAGGAAGTTGGGTGCCGAAATTCCTTTAGGTTCTTTTAGCTATTCTTCTTCTTCCTTTTCTCCAATTTTCGTGCATTCTTCTTTTGAGCATTTCGGGTTTTCCCTATTCTTCTTTCTCGTGCCAAAACTCTCAACTCACTTTCTTCATCTTTTCTCCTCTCTTGAGTATTAGCCGAATATAGGGTTTGACCACTCGTGCATTTTTTTTCTTTCCCTTCTTCCATTCTTTCAAATTTTCGTCTCCTCTTTTCTCTTTATTCTCATCATAACCGAAACTTTCCTTCTCCTTCACTGTCTTTCTTCTATTTCTCTCTTTAAGTCGAATAGTCCCTTTGGTCCCAAGTGAATCGGTTTTCCTTTATTTTGCTACACTTTAGCCGAATCTCCTTCTACCTCTCTTTTGAATCGACGAACATTAATAGCCGGAAGTTGAGGGTTCTTTTGATCATCGGATTCACCTTGTCTGTTTGATTAGTCGGTAATCATAAGGTAGTGGTTTCTTTTATATTTTTGTGGCATATATGTTCTTCATCTCTCTCTTTTCATAACAGCCGAAACATTCATCTTCTAATTCCATAGCCGAACTTGGTTCCTGGGTGTGCTGCTAGGTGCCGATTCCTTTCTCCCATTCGACTCACTTTGGCCTAGGGCCGAACTGTAACACCCCAAACCCGGCTCATTCGCTATGACCGAATTTGATATGCCACTGCGGAAAACGTTTGAAAAACTTTTGACTTAGAGTTAAAAACATAAAATTTTGTTGTCTTTACTAAAACATTGTGTAATTAAAATTTCAAGTAAAATTAAGTTGTTTAAAATAAAACATTTTCAAATAATAATATAATCGACAATCCAACTTAAAACATAATAAAAGTCCTTAAATACTTTACATGGCCCTTATTACAATAAATAACCTTTCATAAGAAAAATGTGTAAAACAAATAAATTTATCTTCTGCATGGGCCACCTCGTATCCACTCCCAACCTGGTCCAAGCTTTATGCATCACCTGAAAGGTTTGAGAAAAATAGGGTGAGTCAAACAGACTCAGTGCATAGTTATTTCACATGTCTCCATACATGGGCTTGGCCCACATCCACACATCAATCACATATTAGATGATAAGGCAATATATACACATAATTTCACATGTTGGGCTTGGCCCATATCCACATTGATCCACATAATTAGTCATGCAAAATGCATAAATATGCAACATGAAGCCCAACCCAACCTAGAGTCCATCCGTTACTCCTACCTTAGCAAACTCCCTGCCCAAGGCCGTGGCTAAGCCACCAATCACATAGTGATCCACATATCTTACCTTGGCAGACTTGCTACCCAAGGCCGTGGCTAAGCCACCGATCACATAGTGATCCACATATCTGTATCCACGAGGTGACTCGAGGTCATCCTCAATCTACGGTGATGCACACAGCTATCATCTGCCGAGATGGGCACCTAGCCAACACCTCCCTTGATGGAGCACATAGCCACCATCAAGCGCCAATGTAGCACAAGGCTAACATCAGACCACGTACATAATGTACACCCTTTCCTTCGATAGTCACATCCCAAGTCCCATGCAAATATGTGTATCATGACAACATATCACTTGAACAACAATGCATCACATGTCATCACATTTCATATATTCATCAATGATCATTTAATATCGTAAATCACTGACCTGAGTATTCAATCACCCACCACGGGTATTCACAATCTTAGCCCTTAATTCGGCTACCATTAACATCATATCACATATACATAAATATAACACATACACACAATCAAGAGACAGTGCGATAACTACGCACCTTTTTGGCACAGTCGGCTAAATCCCGAAGACCCGATCTACCACACTAGATTTTCTTGCCCTACATTCGGCCAATAATTAGATCAATACCATAGACCATTCGGCCAAACCACGATCCTTATTCACCATAGCCTTCGGCTTAACATCCATTTAAAGAATAAAGAACCAACACAAACCTTACCACTTGACTTACCGAAATTTGATTGCTTCCAAAATCCGAAGAGCCTAAAAGAAATAAGTCCCTATGGTTAGAATCTTACTATCACATACCCAAAATTTGGCTTTTTCCCTCATGAGAATCAATAGAGAAAATAGAAAAGAATTTCGGCCAAGACACTTACCTATCTTCCAAAACCGATTGAAGAAAACCAAATGAAGACCTACCCTTATTGATATTCAGCCAAGACAAAACAAAAAGAGTATGGGAAGTTTCGGCAATATGGTTGATTTGTAACAACAAAAAGGATTCGGCTAGAGTGGAGAAAGAGAAAAGAAAAAGGAAGAGAAAGAAAGAAATTGCAATGGGAGAGGGATGTTTTTCGGTTTTAAGCAAAAGTGGAAGAAAGAAAAAGAGAAATGTGGAGAAGGAAGTTTCGGCCAAGAGAAAGTAAAAGAAATGTGGGTTTTGAACAAATATGAAAAGAATGGAAAATAAGTTGTGAATAAAAGAGATTCAGCCAAGCACTATGATGATTTCGGTTTTTGTTTCACTTTGATGCACTAGGGAGAAATTTGCAAAAACTAAAAAGGATTTTCGGCTATGACACCAAAACAAATATTGAAGGCCAAAACTAACACCAAAAACTCACCTTATGTCCAAGACACATTCGGCTATAGGGAGTGTTTGTGGAGAGAAAAGAAATTGATGTTCAAATGCTTAGGAAAAATGGCCAACTAGCTACTAACCTACCAAAGCTTCCATCAAAAAATCGGTCAAGCCCTCCCCTAGACCAAAATGCCGTCCACATACATGAACTAAAGACCATAAAAGAGTTTCCAAAACACTCTCCAACATTCAAGCCTTTTGTCCCCCCATCCTTCCTTAATTCTTAAGATTCTTATCCCAAAATACAAGCTTTCCTAAACTATTATTCAACTTACCATAAAACTTAAAGTCCAACCTATCATAATTAGAGTTTGACCAACACTTAATGTAAGGTGCATAAAAATAAAGTCTTCAAAATACTCATCATGCTACTCGAACCACTTCCCTCAAGCAACTCTTCAAACACCATAACCATCTTGCCACTAACTCCACATGTGCTAAATTTAACACTTGAATTAACTTAAGTGTCAAGTTCACCTAATCCACTTCACTAATTTTTTTAATACTAAAAATTATTCTAGCCTCACTAATAAAATCAAGCATTCACAAGACTAAGCTAAACACACAAAATTCATACCCGAGCTAACACAAATAATAAAATAATACTCAAATTTTTTTTTTCCTAAAGCCCAAGGCCCAATCCTACTAGGCCCAATTTCGGGATATTACACGAACCAAGTCAATCTCTTCTACGTCAAATCTTTCGAGTTTCTTTTGGTGTGGGCCGAATTGTTGGGGTGCAACCATACCTCTCACAATTCTTCTAGCCTAGGATTTCGGAAGTTGGTTCGTAAATTAAAGTCTTGGTCGAATATAGGTGATGGATGGACGCTTTTTATTCTAAGTTTATTTAGGGCGAAAGGTCGTTTCTTCGTCATTTTGTGATAACATCGCTTACTCGTACTTTTTTTTAAGGACTCGATTTGTGTTTGGAGGTAGTGAATCGAACTCTCAATCGTAGCAAGGAGTTGTCGATGTTCTTGGTGTGTAATCTCACACCTTTATTTGTTTTGCTATGTGCTATTCTGTGTGTCGGTTGAGAGCCGAAATACCCTTAATGGGTAAACTAGTGAGATACACCTAACGGGTGAGTTTGGAAATAGCCCAGGTGAGTAAATTTACGATTATACCCTTTTAGGTAAATGTGGCATGACTATGTATTCTGTTATCTGTTATATTGGTACGTTCATGCATGCACTAAATTATTATATCATGATATGATGCATGGGATTGGGATATTGATGATCAGGGAAGTGTAATTCGGTGGCTCTGCCACATATTTTGGTGGCTCTGTCACATTTTGCCTGGTGGCTATGCCACGTATATTCTGTTAATCTGGTGGCTTTGCCACAATTTTGGCGATGAGCAGCGTGACTGCCATCGAGGTGTGTAGCGGATGGAGGGTTGATTGTAGAAATCCCCACAGGTGTGTTGGGCTGGCACTGGTGGTGTGTAGCGGACGGATTACTAGGCTGGGCTGGGTTACATTGCATGCATTATCTGTTTTACCATGCTAATAGGGCTAAGGCCCAGTTTGTTTCTGTATGGGCCTCAGGCCAGTATGCTTCTGTATGGGCTAAGGCCCAGTCTGCTTCTGTGGGCTCAGGCCCAGTTTATGACCGTTTAGGGGATTACATACTGAGTTCTCGTAACTCACCCCCTCTTCTTAATCTTGCAGGTGATCCCCAGCATTGAGGATTTGGAGCCGAGGCGGACTCTGTGGTGGTCATACATTGCAACATTTGTAAATTTGTATTACTTTCCTATAAAATTTACTTTGATTTGGGTTTATGTTTTGTAATAAGGCCTCTGGGATTTTTATTTTGGTTTTGATTTTTAATTTGGTTATTATCTACTGTTAAATGTTCAAAACGGGGTTTTCCTAAAACAATAATAACTATTTTCCAAAATGATTAACGAACAGTTTGTAAACCATACCGGGTTCTCTTAAACTTCTAAAATTGTTTTCAAAATATCACATTTCCGAAATTTACTCAATCTGAATTCCGTTTTAAGCAAGTTCTTTGAAATAATAATAGTGAAAACACTAATAATAAAAACATCAACAACAACAACGTTTTTCTCAAAATCATATAAACAAAAATCTGAATTTTTCACAAACAACAAAGCTCGGAGTTTCAAAAAGAATACAAACTTTTTAACAAACGCGCAAGTTTTTGAACAACCCTTCTATGTGGCATGCCAGATCCGGTCATAACGTCTAGGCCAGGTTTGGGATGTTACATTTTATTGTATCAGAGCCCGGTTGCAAAACTCGGCTGTGGAATGGGTTCGAAAATATTTTCCAAAAATTGGTTTGAAACATGGTCTAAAAATACATGTCTTTCTGGGAAGTATGGCACCACGAGTCTCCGGCACCAACTCCATAAGTTCTCTTATTGTATGATTGTTGTTGACATGATGATATGACTGTACTAAGAAAACTGTTACAAACTTCTAGCTGTAGGAGCTAAGATTGTAGAGACTGAGATGTAGGAAGTTCTAATCGCGAAAACAACTCTTATATTTGTTTTTCCATAAAATATTTGTTAATCAATACTGGAACCATATACTGATTCCTAATCAGATTAACTCGACTTAGTAATATGAGTATTAGAGGACGTGGACGTGGTGCACACGGCTGTGGTAGAGGCTGGGGTGCTGAGGCTGGATCCTCAGAATCAGGACATGTGCCGGAAGGCGAAGTGCCAGCATCGCCAGTGGCGAAATCAGGAACTCAGGACCGAACTGGAGAGGATGATGCTTTGTCCCAAGCTATACTGCGGGTCTTGGAACGGGTTGCTGGAGCAAGCACGGGGTCGGTAGTCTGGAAATCTATTCCTGAGCGACTCCGGGCAAACGGGGCCGAGGTTTTTAGGGGCATTTCTAGGGTAGACCCAAATGTAGCGGAGTACTGGTTAGAGGTTATGGAACGGATTATGGATGACCTAGACTGCACAGAAGAGGAGAAATTGAAAGGAGCAGTGTCTCTTCTGCAGGATGAGGCATATCAGTGGTGGCTCACTGCAAGAGAAGGCACTCAAGTAGATCGTATTGACTGGAGTTTCTTTAAAGCAGCATTCCAAGGGAAGTACGTCGGGGCAAGTTATGTGGATGCCCAGAGGAAGGCATTTCTTAACTTGGTTCAAGGAAATAAATCCGTGGTAGAGTATGAGTCGGAGTTTCTACGCTTAAGTCATTATGCTCGGGGTATAGTCGCAACCGATTATGAGCGCTGTGTGTCGTTCAAGGATGGTCTGAGGGATGAGTTGAGCGTGTTGATAGCCCTACAGTGGGAAAGAGATTTTGCTGTATTGGTAGAAAAAGCCAAGATTGCTGAAGAGGTGAAACGTTCTGAGAGGCAAAACCGAGATAAGGATAGGGGCAGGAATAAGAGAGGTTTTGGGACGTCAGGTTTCTTCTAAGGGTTTCCAAAAGAGGCCTAGGTTGGATGGGCCAGCTCGAGTTGGGATGCCAATTGCCGTAGGTCAGTTGCGACCTTGTGCACAATGTGGGAGAACACATTCGGGGGAGTGTTGGAGAAGAACTGGTGGATGTTTCAAGTGGGGGTCTAGGGATCATTTGATTAAGGACTGCCTAAGGGAGGTTACTAGGGTGCAGGCAGTAGGTCAGGGAATTGCACAGCCTGGGAGAGGTGGTCAGCAGCCACTGAGAGGTCGTGGTCCGGCCAGAGGGGGAAATGGGTTTGGACGAGGTCGTGGAGCACCGGGCAAAGGTGCGGGTAACGCAGATGCAAGATAGCCTGAACTGGTTTATGTGGCTAGACGCCGAGAGGATGGCGATGCACCGGACGTCATAACCGGTACGTTTCTTATATTTGATGTGCTATTTACTGCTTTGATAGATATTGGATCAACCTATTCATATATTGCCTGTACTATGTCTGGGACTTTAGGTATAAAATCTGAGGTTGCTGCTAAAGACATGTTTGTAATTAGCCCTCTAGGACAATCTGTGGTAGTGAACAAGTTGTTTAGGAGTGTGCCTTTAGAAGTACAAGGGATTGTTTTCCCGGCAGACTTGATAGAACTGCCGTTCGGCGAGTTTGATCTGATCTTAGGCATGGACTGGTTAGTTAAGCATCATGCGAACTTGGATTGCGCTGCTAAGCATATGGTTTTAAAGACTTTAGAGGGTAGGGAGGTGATGGTGATAGGAGAAAGAAGGGATTATCTATCTCATGTGATTTCAGCGCTTAAGGCCGAGAAGATGGTGCGAAAAGGGTGCAAGGCGTTTCTGACTTTTGTCAGCGCATCTGATGCCAATGAACTATTTGTAGGGGATGTCAGAATTGTGATGGAGTTTTCGGACATCTTTCCTGAAGAGCTTCCGGTGTTGCCTCCAAATCGCGAGGTGGAATTTGGCATTGAGATGCTTTCGGGAACGGCTCCAGTGTCCATCGCTCCTTATAGAATGGCGCCGAAGAAGCTAGTAGAACTAAAAGCTCAGATCCAAGAATTGTTGGACCGTGGATTTATCCGACCAAGTGTATCTCTGTGGGGAGCGTCGGTATTGTTCGAGAAGAAAAAGGATGGGTCGATGTGTACGTGCATTGACTATCGCCAGTTGAACAAGTTAACTATTAAGAACAAATACCCGCTACCAATGATTGACGATTTGTTCGATCAGTTGCGAGGAGTTTCGGTTTTCTCAAAGATAGATTTGAGATCGGGGTATCATTAGTTCAGGGTCAAGGAGGTGAATATTCGTAAGACTGCTTTTCGAACTCGATATGGGCATTAAAAGTTTCTAGTGATGCCATTTGGGTTAACAAATACACCAGCCACTTTTATGGATATGATGAATCGGGTCTTCCAACCCTATCTAGATCGGTTCGTGGTGGTATTCATAGAAGACATTTTGGTGTATTCGAGAATAGAGGGGGAGCATGATTCACATATTCAAATAGTTCTGCAGATATTGAGAGTGAAGCAACTTAATGCCAAAGTCAGTAAGTGTGAGTTTTGGCTGAAGGAAGTGACCTTTTTGGGGCATGTTGTATCTGCCGAGGGGATTAGAGTTGATCACGAAAAGTTGAAGCTGTATTGGATTGGAAGTCACCAAATCCGGTATCAGAAATACGAAGTTTTCTAGGTTTGGCTGGGTACTACATAAGGTTTGTAGAGGGGTTTTCATTGATTGCTGCACCCCTAACTAAGTTGCTGGGTAAGGGGGTACCGTTTGTGTGGACGGATAAACAGCAGGAAAGTTTTGAGAATTTAAAGAAGATTCTGACTGAGGCTCCAGTGTTGATTCAACCCAAACACAGGTTTGGGTTGTGTGCTAATGCAAGAAGGGAAGGTGGTAGCGTATGCATCTCGTCAGCTAAGGCCGCATGAGATGAACTATCCCACTCATGACTTGGAGCTAGCTGCTGTGGTGTTTGCACTGAAGATATGGAGACACTACCTGTATGGGGAAAAGTCGATTATCTACACCGACCACAAGAGTCTGAAATATCTCCTTACCCAAAAGGAGTTGAACTTGAGGCAACTGAGATGGATAGAGTTGCTGAAAGACTATGACTGCTCGATCGAATATCACCCGGGTAAAGCCAATGTGGTAGCAGATGCATTAAGTCGTAAGGTGGTACCGGAGTTGAGAGCAATGTTTACTCATCTCAGTCTTTATGAAGATGGTAGCTTGTTAGCAGAACTTCAGGTGAAACCAGCATGAGTAAGTCAGATTAAGAAGAAGCAATCGTTGGATGAATCGTTGGGTTTTCGGCTTCAGCAAGTGAAAAGTGAGGAGACAGTGGATTTTAGTCTGAGCAGTGAAGGGGTATTATGTTTCCGAGGGAGAGTTTGTATGCCGAAGGACTCTGATTTAAGACAGATGATTCTGTGGGAGGCGCATAGTAGCCCATGCGCTATGCATCCTGGTGGAAACAAGATGTATCGAGATCTACGAGAGCAGTACTGGTAGCCAGGGTTGAAACATGAGGTTACCGACTTCGTGAGCAAATGTTTGACATGTCAGCAAGTGAAAGCGGAACATCAGTTGCCTTTAGGGTTACTGCAACCAGTGAAGATTCCACTTTGGAAGTGGGAGAGGATAACGATGGATTTTGTTAGTGGGCTACCTTTGACGCCTACTAAGAAGAATTCAGTGTGGGTAATTGTGGACCGGTTGACTAAGTCTGCTCTTTTCATACCGGTTCGCATGGACTACTCACTCCAGAAGTTGGCTAAGCTGTATGTGGCAGAAATTGTGAGGCTACATGGGGTGCCAGTATCTATCATATTGGACAGGGACCCTAGATTTACATCTCGATTCTGGAAGGCATTGCATGAAGCTTTAGGCACAAGACTAGACTGCAGCACATCGTTTCACCCACAGACTGATGGTCAGTCGGAGAGGGTAATCCAGATTCTGGAAGACATGTTAAGGGGTTGTGTGATTGACTTTAGTGGTAGTTGGGAATATTATCTGCCGTTAGTGAAATTTGCGTACAACAACAGTTACCAATCCAGTATTCAGATGGCACCCTACGAGGCGTTGTATGGTCGTAGGTGTCGTACCCTTACGTGTTGGACAGAATTGGTGAGCGATGGGTGTTGGGTCTAGAATTGATTTCTGAGACTGAAAAAGGTTTAGTTGATTCGGGACCGGTTAAAGGAGGCTTCTGATAGACAGAAGTCGTATGCAGATCAGAAGCGTAAGGAGAAAGAATTTTCAGTGGGGGATCATGTTTTCTTGAAGGTCTGACCTTGGAAGAAGGTTTTAAGATTTGGACGGAAGGGCAAGTTGAGCCCCAAATTCATCGGGCCTTATCGAGTGTTGAAACGTATGGGACCAGTCGCCTATCAACTGGAATTGCCCCCAGAGTTGAATCGAATACATGATGTATTCCATGTTTCAATGCTGAGACGCTATCGTTCAGATCCATCCCATGTAGTGCCGGTGGAAGATATTGAGTTTAGACCTGATCTGCCTTTTGAGGAGGAACCAGTGTAGATTTTGGATCAGGACATTAAAGTGTTGAGGAGGAAATCTGTCTCATTGGTCAAAGTGTTGTGGTGGAATCATGGTTCTGAAGAAGCCACGCGGGAGCCGGAGGAGGCACTGCGACAGCAATACCCTCACCTCTTTTAATCAGGTAAATTTTGAGGCCGAAATTTCTTTAAAGGGGTAGAATTGTAACATCCTAAAAATAGGGGTTTGGCATTTTTGGGTTATTGCTTGTGTTGTGGTTGATGAGCTTGTTATTTGGGTGTGTTTGGGGGTCCTGGGGAGGCTCGGGTTCGAGCCCAGGTTCTGGCAAAATTTTGGTTTTGGGTACTTAAGTGAGGAGAGCTATTGAAGGTAGGACTTAAGTATAATTGGTTGTGTTTTGATAACACAAGTTGGTCATGTGGCAAGCTGGCTGTGGCATCAGTGGGAAGGCAAGGAGGGAAGGAGTTCGAATCCCACACGCTGCAAAATATGGTTTTTTTATTTTGTGGCCAAGAGGGAGAAGAGGTGGAGTTGGCGTGGGACTCTACAAAGGAGGGTTTGAATGGAAGGTGGAGAGGAGATTGAGGAGTTGGACTTGGTCAAACATTTCAAATGGGTGATGGAGAGTGTGTTGTGGATTATGTGAGGGAGAAAATCATGGGATTTGGGAGTGTGGTGATGGTTGGCCGAAAATGGGAACTTGGGAGGGGAGTGAACATTCGGCTAGGGGGTGTTAGGTAGCATATTCGGTCAAGTGAGGAAGTTGGGTGCCGAAATTCCTTTAGGTTCTTTTAGCTATTCTTTTTCTTCCTTTTCTCCAATTTTCGTGCATCCTTCTTTTGAGCATTTCGAGTTTTCCCTATTCTTTTTTCTTGTGCCGAAACTCTCAACTCACTTTCTCCATCTTTTATCCTCTCTTGAGTATTAGCCGAATATAAGGTTTGACCACTCGTGCATTTTTTTTCTTTCCCTTCTTCCATTCTTTCAAATTTTCGTCTCCTCGATTCTCTTTATTCTCATCTTAGCCGAAACTTTCCTTGTTCTTCACTGTCTTTCTTCTATTTCTCTCCTTAAGCCGAATAGTCCCTTTGGTCCCAAGTGAATCGGTTTTCCTTTATTTTGCTACACTTTAGCCGAATCTCCTTCTACCTCTCTATTGAATCGACGAACATTAATAGTCGGAAGTTGGGGGTTTTTTTGATCATCGAATTCACCTTGTCTGTTCGATTCGTCGGTAATCATAAGGTAGTGGTTTCTTTTATATTTTTGTGGTATATATGTTCTTCATCTCTCTCTTTTCATAACAACCGAAACATTCATCTTCTAATTCCATAGCCAAACTTGGTTCCTTGGTGTGCTGCTAGGTGCCTATTCCTTTCTCCCATTCGACTGACTTTGGCCGGTGTGGGCCGAATTGTTGGGGTGCAACCATACCTCTCACCATTCTTCTAGCCTTGGATTTCAGAAGTTGGTTGGTAAGTTAAAGTCTTGGCCGAATATAGGTGATGGATGGACGCTTTTTATTCTAAGTTTATTTAGGGCGGAAGGTCGTTTATTCGTCATTTTGTGATAACATCGCTTACTCATACTTTTTCTTAGGGACTCATTTGTGTTTGGAGGTAGCGAATCGAACTCTCAATCGTAGCAAGGAGTTGTCGATGTTCTTGGTGCGTAATCTCGAGGATTCACTTTACGCTCGTAACAGGTGTGTAATTTCACACCTTTATTCGTTTTGCTATGTACTATTCTGTGTGTCGGTTGAGAGCCGAAATACCCTTAATGGGTAAGCTAATAAGATACACCTAACGGGTGAGTTTAGAAATAGCCCAGGTGAGTAAATTTATGATTATACCCTTTCAGGTAGATGTGGCATGACTGTGTATTCTGTTATCTGCTATATTGGTACGTTCATGCATGCACTAAATTATTATGTCATGATATGATACATGGGTTTGGGATATTGTTGATTGGGGAAGTGTAATCCGGTGGCTCTGCCACATATTTCGTTGACTCCGTCATATTTTGTCTGGTGGCTATGCCACGTATATTCTGTTAATCTGGTGGATTTGCCACAATTGTGGCGATGAGCAGCGTGACTGCCATCGAGGTGTGTAGCGGATGGAGGGTTGATTGTAGAAATCCCCACAGGTGTGTTGGGCTGGCACGGGTGGTGTGTAGCGGATGGATTACTAGGCTAGGCTGGGTTACATTGCATGCATTATCTGTTTTACCATCCGAAATTCCTAACCCTATTCCCTGATCTTCACTTTGATTCAAAAGCCGAAACTCTATTGTTCTTTTCTCTTCTTTCTTCTAAAAGCCGAAACCTCATAATCTTTTTTCTACATTCTTTTCTTTTGATCTATGCTAAAGCCGAACCTATCTGTAATCTGCCGAAATTCTCTTTTCTTCTTCCTGCCGATTTCTTGATTAAAAGCCGAATCACCATAGACTTCTTTAAATCATCTTCTCTTCCTGATTTTCGCAAAAAGCCAGAACCCTTTGGGAGTAGCCGAATCTTCTCTAGCAAGATCTCTTAGATCTAAAAGCCGGAAACACTAGTCCCTGAATCTCATATCACTTTTCAAAATTTCAAGGCAGATAGCGGTGGTGTTGGCTACGGATAGCGTTGACTTAGAAAGTCTCGTTCTAACGATAATCAGGTGTGTAGATCTCTAGTACACTATTAAACCTGTATGTATGTCTATATATATATGTTATGGGCTAAAAAGCCGGAAAGTGGCTGTGTAGGCAGTCGAATGAAACCCTAAATGGGGTTGGGCAAGGATGCTAGGTACGTAATCATAGAAATCTCTATGCGCATCAAAATATATATGAAAGCCTGTGTGATGTTTTCCTTATGTGTGTATGACAGGTCACTTGGTGATCAGTGGTTAAACCACAAAATCTAATGTTAGGTCACATAGTGATCGGTGGCAACGGCACGTTTAATAATTCCTAAATAATAGGAATAGGTAGTACGACTGTCGTTATGGTGTGTAGCGGATGGAGGGTTGATTGTAGAAATCCCCAAGGTGTGATGGTTGGTACGGGTTGGTGTATAGATGTAACACCCCAAACCCGGTCAACACACCACGACCGAATCTGGTATGTTACGGGGAAAATCGTGTTTGAGAGGATAGGTTTCCGTTTAAAAAGTTTGATAAAAGATACTTTGCTATATTTTGTACTTGTAGAAGTTTTGGGCGTGATTGTTTAAAAACCAATGGTGTATTTGACAACCCAGAAATTTTGAAAACTTAATCAGATGTGTAGGTAAAACAGGTTTATCTCATTTAGAAATTCAAGTAGTTCTCATTGTTACTTAAAACATTTTGACTTGGTAGAAATTAAGTTCCAGTTTGGAAAACGTTTGAGTTTCATTTATCTCAGATTACAGTGTGATACCCGATGGTAAAGTTTAAAACATATCGCTTTGTAGTTTTGAAAACTTTATCTTTCCAAGTTCTAGCAAATTTTAAACCCAATAATTTGTTAAGGCATATTCAAAATCTACTTTAAGCATAAACATAGCAAAACATAATTTTAAAGGCCGTATACAATCCAAATAAAACCCAAATAGAAATAGATAAAATAAAGTACCAAATTTCAAATCAAAGCAACTCCGTATTTATTCATGGCATGAGCACCTCGAGTCCATCTCGGCTCCATGTCCGCAACTAAGTGTCACCTGAAAGGTCAAAGGAGAAGGTGAGTCGCAAGACTCAGTGCATAATCCCCCTCCCAATAATACAACATGCCAACACACATCATAACAGATTAATACAATTAATGCACCCGATCCTAACCATCCATAACACCTTTTCTACCCCGTGTGGTACCAAACCACTAGTGGTGCCAAACCACTGGTGACCCAAAGTCACGATATCCATCAATGTGGTGCCAAACCACTGGTGACCCAAAGTCACGAATAAACCATCTGTGGGGCCAACCCACGTGTGATACCAAATCACTGGCGACAATCCCGTATCTCTCAAGTGGGGCCAACCTACGGTGGTGTTAAACCACAGGGACGAGTCGCTATGAGGTGCCAAACCTCTGGTGTCCCAAAGACACAAGTGTGATACCAAATCACTGGTGACCGCAGTCACGAATCAAATGATGGGGCCAACCCATCGTGTGATACCAAATCACTGGCGTCAATCCCATATAATCAACCGTGGGGCCAACCCACTGTGGTGCTAAGCCACTGGGACGAGACGCTGAGGTGCCAAACCTCTGGTGACCCAAAGTCACAATAACCAATCTGTGGTACCAAACCACTGGAGGTGCCAAACCTCTGGTGTCCCAAAGACACGGATATCATATTCCCCCTCTTTTCATATCACCCAAGACATAACATACTAATGCAAATGATATAGATCATGCAATCATGCTCACATGCTTAATATGGCATCTCATAATACATACACCATAAATCATGATATCACATATATCACTACAGATCTCGTAATGAAACAAACTTACCCAAATCCGTACCCATACCCCATTGGGTATTACATCAGTCAACCATACTGTTTCACTTTACACAATCAGGTTATTAAAAATATTACTCAGTGATAAGTGTGTTAGTTTACACACCTGATATAATGCAAGTCTTAATCTCAAAGAACCGGTCTAAATCCCTCGATTACCCCGATAACCTTGCTCCTATAATCAGCCAAACATGAGATTAGCCACCCATATCATTCGGCCAAAACCATTTAAACCAAAGGGTTATCATTTGAACCCTTACCTTGGAAACGGTTTGGTTTCCTACCAAAACACGAACCAAACAAAGATTCCCTTACCAATCGGCCACACCCTAAAATGAAACAGTTAATCCCTTAATAACTTAGCTTAATGAAAACTAAACGAAATCGACTAAAAGAACCAACTCTTACCACCACTTACCAATTACTTAACAGAGAAAGAAGGCTCCTCTCGATCGTTCCCAAAATCCAGATGTCCTATAATAAAATCAGTTTAAACACAAGAGATTAACACCCTTCAACCAATGCCGAAATCGGCCCTTAATCAAACCCAAATCGATTAAGAACAAGAAAGAGAGAAAATGACCATTCGGCCAAACTCTTACCTTCTTCTGAACTCAAATGAAAACCGAGCTAAAAGAGGTCCACACCACACAACTATTTGGTCAAGATGCAACTAAAGAAAGAAGAGAAATTTCGGCAACACCAGGGAGGGATTCGGCTATAATCTAAAAATAAAGCAAAAGAAATGTGGTTCAAGAGAAGAAGAGAAATCGGCCAAAAGTTGAAGAAAAATTCGGCTCAAGTAGAAATGAGGAGAAATAAATAGAGAATTCGGCTAAGAAGCAATGTGATGTCTACACAAGTGTTTCAAAAGAGAAGAGATGAAAATATGAGAAAAAGAGAATACTAGTTTCGGCTTATACAAGTGAAAAAAAAAAAGAAAAGAAAAAGAAATGCAAGAGTGCATTCGACTACCCAAGAGAACTAGGAAGAACAAAGCAAATTCGGCAAAGGTTGTCTGTACTTTCGGTTTCAAGAAAGAAAATGAAAAAGAATTCAATTGGAATTTCGGCTACTATTGTCAAAAGAGAGGAATTTGGTTTGACACAAGGTGACCAAAAATGCACAAAAGTGCCTAAGTGAATTTCGGCTACCACCACTCCCCACTTACCAAAACCGGCCACTCTCTCCACAAACTCCCCAACATTCGGCCACTACCAACAATTACTCCAAGCCACACTTTCAAACTAGTTGAACTAGTCCACCTCCTACAATCACTTTCCACCCACCATTCAAAGTGGTAGACTTAGTCCAAGGCAGAGTTTGAACTGCCTACAACTTCTCCCTTCCATGCCGTCAAAAAGGATGCAAAATAGGAGCACTCTGCAGCTTGAACACAGGACCTCATCCCCTGCAAGTGGCGTCACACTCTCAAGCCCTTAGTGGCGCCTATCCTGCCACTCCACCAGCTCATTTCTTGTGCTAACACTAGCCAAACAAAACCTTTAAACCCCAGCTTCTCCAGCTCCTCTCCCCTAAGCCTAAAAACAAAAATTTTCCAACCTCTCAGGCTTACACCTAGCTCACAACTAAGCCCCAAAACAACAAGAACAATAACATAGCAAGCCAATAACATGCAAACAATGCCATAACCAAAATAGCCCCTATCTCGGGATATTACAGTTCTACCCCCCTTAAAATAATTTCGACCTCGAAATTACCTGATCAGAAGAGTTGCGGGTATTGCTGTCTCATCATATCCTCGGGTTCCCACGTAGCTTCTTCCCCGCCATGATTCCGCCAAAGTACCTTAACCAAAGGCACAGACTTCCTACGCAGAACCTTCACATCCCGATCTAGAATCTGTACAGGTTCTTCCTCCATGGTCAAATCTGGATTTACCTCGATCTCTTCCACTGCTACCACATGTGATGGATCCGAACGATAACGCCGAAGCATCGAAACGTGAAATACGTCGTGAATCTGACTTAGCTCTGCTGGCAACTCAAGCTGGTACGCTACTGGTCCCACTCGTCTCAGTACCTTATACGGCCCAATAAATCTCGGACTTAGCTTGCCTTTCCTTCCGAACCATAACACTTTCTTCCACGGTGAGACCTTCAGAAAGACTTGATCCCCCATAGCAAATTCTATATCTCTCCGCTTAAGATCGGGATAAGACTTCTGCCGGTCCGAAGCTTCCTTCAATTGAGCCTGAATCAACCTAACCTTGTCCTCTGTCTCAGCAACCAACTCGGGTCCCAACAACTGACGTTCACCTAACTCCGTCCAACACGTAGGTGAGCGACACTTCCTACTGTACAACGCCTCATATGGAGCCATCTTGATGCTCGGTTGGTAACTATTGTTGTAGGCAAACTCAGCTAATGGCAAAAACTCCTCCCAACTATCTCTGAAATCCAGAACACAACCTCTCAGCATATCCTCTAAGATCTGAATAACCCTTTCCGACTGCCCATCAGACTGCGGGTGAAAAGCCGTGCTGAAATCCAAACGCGTACCCAGAGCCTGATGCAAAGCTTTCCAGAATCTTGACGTAAATCTGGGATCCCTATCCGAAATGATCGCTACTGGCACACCGTGCAGCCTCACTATCTCTGACACATACAGTTTCGCTAACTTCTGAAGTGAGTAGTCAACCCTCACCGGAATAAAGTGAGCTGATTTAGTCAGTCGATCCACAATTACCCAAACTGAATCCTTCTTGCTTGGCATAAGCGGTAATCCACTGACGAAATCCATAGTTATCCTTTCCCACTTCCACTGAGGAATCTTCACTGGCTGAAGCAACCCTGACGGCAACTGATGTTCAGCCTTGACCTGCTGACAAGTCAGACACCTCCCTACAAACTCCGTCACTTCTTTCTTCAAACCAGGCCACCAAAACTGCTCTCTAAGATCCTTATATATCTTACTACCTCCAAGATGCATAGCATATGAGCTGCTATGTGCGTCCTGAAGAATTTTCTGCCTCAGCTCAACATCCTTGGGCATACAAGCTTTACCTTGAAAACACAGCACCCCATCACTAGACAAACTGTAACCTTCCACACCACCATCTTGCACCTGCAACCTCTGCGCACTCAGAATCTCATCCTCTAACTGTTTCTCCCTGATCTGCTCAACCCAAGTAGGCTTAACCTGCAATTCTGCCAAAATACTCCCGTCGTCATACAAACTCAAATGGGCAAACATCGCTCTTAAGTCCGAAACCACCTTACGGCTCAGCGCATCTGCCACCACGTTAGCCTTGCCCAGATGATACTCAATCAAACAGTCGTAGTCTTTCAGCAACTCAACCCATCTGCGCTGCCTCAAATTCAAATCCTGAGTCAAAAGGTACTTCAGACTCTTATGATCTGTGTAGACTATCGATCTCTCTCCGTACAAGTAGTGCCTCCAAATCTTCAAAGCAAAGACTACAGCCGCTAACTCCAAATCGTGCGTCGGATAATTGACCTCATGTGGCCTCAGCTACCGAGATGCGTAAGCCACAACCTTTCCTTCCTGCATCAGCACACAACCCAATCCCGTATATGATGCATCGCAGTAAACTATGAATTCCTTCCCAGCCTCAGGTTGAATCAAAACCGGAGCTTCTGTCAGAATCTTCTTAAGCTTGTCAAAACTTTCCTGCTGTTTCTCAGTCCAAACAAATGGAATCCCTTTCCTTAACCACTTGGTCATCGGCGCTGCGATCAACGAGAAACCCTCTACAAACCTTCGGTAGTATCCTGCCAAACCCAGAAAACTCCGAATCTCAGCCACTGACTTAGGCGGCTTCCAATCCAAAACTGCCTCAATTTTTCGAGGATCCACTCTAATCCCCTCAGCTGACACTACATGACCCAAGAAAGTCACTTCTCTAAGCCAGAACTCGCACTTACTAAACTTAGCATAAAGCTGCTTCTCCCTCAAAATCTGCAGTACCACTCGCAAATGCGCATCATGCTCTTCTTCTGTCCTTGAGTATACCAGGATGTCGTCTATGAAAACCACGACGAACTGATCCAAAAACTGCTGAAACACCCTATTCATCATATCCATGAATGCTGCCGACGCATTTGTCAACCCGAACGACATTACCAGAAATTCGTAGTGCCCATACCGAGTCCGAAATGCTGTCTTGTGGATATCCACTTCCTTCACCTTTAATTGGTGATACCCAGACCTCAAATCGATCTTCGAAAATACCGCTGCACCCTTCAGCTGATCAAACAAGTCATCTATCTCTGGCAACGGATACTTGTTTTTAATCGTCAACTTATTCAACTGGCGGTAATCTATACACATCCGCATCGTACCATCCTTCTTCTTAACAAAGACTACCGGCGCTCCCCAAGGTGAAACACTTGGCCTGATAAAGCCTCGATCCAACAACTCCTGGATCTGAGCCTTAAGCTCCACTAACTCCTTTGGCGCCATCCTATACGGAGCAATAGACACTGGCGCAGTTCCGGGTAACAAATCTATCCCGAACTCTACCTCACGGTCCGGCGGCAAACCCGGAAGCTCCTCAGGAAATACATCAGCAAATTCCTTAACTGTCCGGACCTTCTCTACAGCAGACTCATTAGCCTCCATGGCATAAACATGAACCACATACGCTTCACAGCCCTTTCTGACCATCTTCTCAGCCTTCAGCGCAGATACCACATTGGATAAGTAATCTCTCCTATTACCTATCATAACCACTTCATCACCCTCCGACGTCTTTAGAACCATGCGCTTAGCCGCGCAATCCAACCTCGCCTGGTACTTAACCAACCAGTCCATCCCAAGAATCAAATCGAACCCCCCAAACGGCAGTTCCATCAGATCAGCAAACTCACGCTCCTACTGTGGAGCAATCAGCAACCTCAGTTCATCTCTTAGACCATCCTCGAAATGAACACACCTCTCGTGTTCTGTAGCCACAATGCCCCTAGCATACCGACTCAACCGCAAGAACTCAGCCTCGTACTCTGACACAGACTTACTCCCCTGAACAAGCCTCAGAAATGCTTTTCGTTGCGCGTCGATGTAGCTAGCTCCAATGTACTTTTTCTGATAAGCAGCCTTGAAATAATCCCATGTAAGATCCTCTGCTGCAGCACTGTCCCGAACCGTGAGCCACCACTGGTATGACTAATCTCGAAGAAGCGATACTATGCCCTTCAGCTTCTCCTCAGCAGTCAGGTCTAAATCGTCCATAACCCGCTCTGTAGCCTCCAGCCAATACTCAGCCGTGTTGGGAGCAACACCAGAAACACCTCGGAAAACCTCAGCCCCGTTTGCCCGAAGTCGCTCAGGCACAGATTTCCTAGCTCCTGCGCCTCCAGCTACCCTTTCCAAAACTCGCAGCATCGCCTGTGACACTGCATCATCCCCAGTCTGATCTTGAAACTCGCCACCTCCAGCTGGTGGCGGTACCGGTATCTCATTCTCTGACCCCTGACCAGATCCTACGGGTTCAGAAACTGTCATCCTACCCCGACCACGTCCACGACCGCGTCCACCTCGAGCACTCATGACTAAAATCTCTACGTATCTGATTAAGGAGTTTTATGCATCAGTATTTATTCCACTGTTTTAAAGAAAAGTCTTATGAATATTGCTTATTAAAGAAGCTTTATTTTCGCGAGTTCACAGAATCCTATCAGTTTCAGTTTCTAAAGTAATCTTACTATTACTAGCCATCCAATCACATCTCATCAACATCAAAATCACAAACAATAGTAAGGGTACTTACCTGGGCGGATTGGTGCCGGAGACTCGGTGCCATGCCTTTCAAACCATGCTTTTTAAAACAAAACTCTTAAAACAGACTTTTAAAACATTTTGGGCCTCGGGCCCACAGCCGAGCCTTTGAACTTAGCTCTGATACCACAGTTGTAACACCCCAAACCCGGTCAACACACCACGACCGAATCTGGTATGTTACGGGGAAAATCGTGTTTGAGAGGATAGGTTTCCGTTTAAAAAGTTTGATAAAAAAAATACTTTGCTATATTTTGTACTTGTAGAAGTTTTGGGCGTGATTGTTTAAAAACCAATGGTGTATTTGACAACCCGGAAATTTTGAAAACTTAATCAGATGTGTAGGTAAAACAGGTTTATCTCATTTAGAAATTCAAGTAGTTCTCATTGTTACTTAAAACATTTTGACTTGGTAGAAATTAAGTTCCAGTTTGGAAAACGTTTGAGTTTCATTTATCTCAGATTACAGTGTGATACCCGATGGTAAAGTTTAAAACATATCGCTTTGTAGTTTTGAAAACTTTATCTTTCCAAGTTCTAGCAAATTTTAAACCCAATAATTTGTTAAGGCATATTCAAAATCTACTTTAAGCATAAACATAGCAAAACATAATTTTAAAGGCCGTATACAATCCAAATAAAACCCAAATAGAAATAGATAAAATAAAGTACCAAATTTCAAATCAAAGCAACTCCGTATTTATTCATGGCATGAGCACCTCGAGTCCATCTCGGCTCCATGTCCGCAACTAAGTGTCACCTGAAAGGTCAAAGGAGAAGGTGAGTCGCAAGACTCAGTGCATAATCCCCCTCCCAATAATACAACATGCCAACACACATCATAAGAGTAATACAATTAATGCACCCGATCCTAACCATCCATAACACCTTTTCTACCCCGTGTGGTACCAAACCACTGGTGGTGCCAAACCACTGGTGACCCAAAGTCACGATATCCATCAATGTGGTGCCAAACCACTGGTGACCCAAAGTCACGAATAAACCATCTGTGGGGCCAACCCACGTGTGATACCAAATCACTGGCGACAATCCCGTATCTCTCAAGTGGGGCCAACCCACGGTGGTGTTAAACCACAGGGACGAGTCGCTATGAGGTGCCAAACCTCTGGTGTCCCAAAGACACAAGTGTGATACCAAATCACTGGTGACCGCAGTCACGAATCAAATGATGGGGCCAACCCATCGTGTGATACCAAATCACTGGCGTCAATCCCATATAATCAACCGTGGGGCCAACCCACTGTGGTGCTAAGCCACTGGGACGAGACGCTGAGGTGCCAAACCTCTGGTGACCCAAAGTCACAATAATCAATCTGTGGTACCAAACCACTGGAGGTGCCAAACCTCTGGTGTCCCAAAGACACGGATATCATATTCCCCCTCCTCTTATATCACCCAAGACATAACATACTAATGCAAATGATATAGATCATGCAATCATGCTCACATGCTTAATATGGCATCTCATAATACATACACCATAAATCATGATATCACATATATCACTACAGATCTCGTAATGAAACAAACTTACCCAAATCCGTACCCATACCCAATTGGGTATTACATCAGTCAACCATACTGTTTCACTTTACACAATCAGGTTATTAAAAATATTACTCAGTGATAAGTGTGTTAGTTTACACACCTGATATAACGCAAGTCTTAATCTCAAAGAACCGGTCTAAATCCCTCGATTACCCCGATAACCTTGCTCCTATAATCAGCCAAACATGAGATTAGCCACCCATATCATTCGGCCAAAACCATTTAAACCAAAGGGTTATCATTTGAACCCTTACCTTGCAAACGGTTTGGTTTCCTACCAAAACCCGAACCAAACAAAGATTCCCTTACCAATCGGCCACACCCTAAAATGAAACAGTTAATCCCTTAATAACTTAGCTTAATGAAAACTAAACGAAATCGACTAAAAGAACCAACTCTTACCACCACTTACCAATTTCTTAACAGAGAAAGAAGGCTCCTCTCGATCGTTCCCAAAATCCAGATGTCCTACAATAAAATCGGTTTAAACACAAGAGATTAACACCCTTCAACCAATGCCGAAATCGGCCCTTAATCAAACCCAAATCGATTAAGAACAAGAAAGAGAGAAAATGACCATTCGGCCAAACTCTTACCTTCTTCTGAACTCAAATGAAAACCGAGCTAAAAGAGGTCCACACCACACAACTATTTGGTCAAGATGCAACTAAAGAAAGAAGAGAAATTTCGGCAACACCAGGGAGGGATTCGGCTATAATCTAAAAATAAAGCAAAAGAAATGTGGTTCAAGAGAAGAAGAGAAATCAGCCAAAAGTTGAAGAAAAATTCGGCTCAAGTAGAAATGAGGAGAAATAAATGGAGAATTCGGCTAAGAAGCAATGTGATGTCTGCACAAGTGTTTCAAAAGAGAAGAGATGAAAATATGAGAAAAAGAGAATACTAGTTTCGGCTTATACAAGTGAAAAAAAAAGAAAAGAAAAAGAAATGCAAGAGTGCATTCGGCTACCCAAGAGAACTAGGAAGAACAAAGCAAATTCGGCAAAGGTTGTCTGTACTTTCGGTTTCAAGAAAGAAAATGAAAAAGAATTCAATTGGAATTTCGGCTACTATTGTCAAAAGAGAGGAATTTGGTTTGACACAAGGTGACCAAAAATGCACAAAAGTGCCTAAGTGAATTTCGGCTACCACCACTCCCCACTTACCAAAACCGGCCACTCTCTCCACAAACTCCCCAACATTCGGCCACTACCAACAATTACTCCAAGCCACACATTCAAACTAGTTGAACTAGTCCACCTCCTACAATCACTCTCCACCCACCATTCAAAGTGGTAGACTTAGTCTAAGGCAGAGTTTGAACTGCCTACAACTTCTCCCTTCCATGCCGTCAAAAAGGATGCAAAATAGGAGCACTCTGCAGCTTGAACACAGGACCTCATCCCCTACAAGTGGCGTCACACTCTCAAGCCCTTAGTGGCGCCTATCCTACCACTCCACCAGCTCATTTTTTGTGCTAACACTAGCCAAACAAAACCTTTAAACCCCAGCTTCTTCAGCTCCTCTCCCCTAAGCCTAAAAACAAAAATTTTCCAACCTCTCAGGCTTACACCTAGCTCACAACTAAGCCCCAAAGCAACAAGAACAATAACATAGCAAGCCAATAACATGCAAACAATGCGATAACCAAAATAGCCCCTATCTCGGGATATTACAGTAGAGGATGGAAACCTAGGATGGGTTGGGCTATGCATCATCTATTATTTATCATGAAATTATGATTGTTGCCTTTATGTTTGGGCCAGGGCTCATAGTGTGTTTTGGGCCTCAGGTCGTTGTGTTCGGGATTTATACACTGAGTCTTAGTGACTCACGCTTTTTTTTCTCTACTCTTTCAGATGAGCAGTAGATCATGGACATCGGAGTCGAGACGGACTCGAGAGGCCATCAAGTTTTTATCTTTATAGATGATTTCGGTTTTTCTTTAAGTTTTTAATTGTGGGAATATTTATCTAATAAGGCCCCATATTTTATATTCAACTAAGTAGCTTTTTAATATTTGCAACTTATGAGATTATGTCAAAGGTTTAATTATTCAAAATAATAATAATAATACAAGGGTTTTTTTTAATGTCATTTATTTATTCAAATATTGTCTAATTAACTTACAGTTTCCAAAACCAAAAAAGGAAAAGTTTTCAATGTACAACCCGTAGCATACCAGATCTGGTCGAAACGTATGGGCCGGGTTTGGGGTGTTACACAAGTCTTCTATCAATCATAATGAATTAGAAAACCCAAGAAAGATAGAGCAATGTCAATCATAAATCAACCAGACTAACAATAGTTCTGTCTAATATCATGATTCACCAATCTTTCTATATGATAAATATCACATCTGAACATGAATAATTTCATATGCCTCTAAGAATAACAGAACATACAGAATACTCAGAAGAGATTGCTAAAATATACCCGATTATAACAGCTGCATTCAAATATCTTTGCAATTTCATCACTATTCCACTGACTAATAAAGTCTTCAATAACCTTACATTATTCAGTTCACTAAAGGAGCCAATTCAAAAAAAATTTTCGGTTAATCCGTTCTGTAGATACTATATCAGAATAAATCAATTACTCATGAACAACTTCTTCCTTAACAGTGACATTGTGTATCCCGAATAATCTTCAAAAAGATCTGATATCTCTTTTAAATCCGTCTTTACTTACTAATCCAATCTTAACTCTAATAGCATTATTAATCATTCAGCCACTGAACTCTTCAGTTTCACACTTGTGAACTTAATCAATATAAATCTTATGAATTTCATTATTTAACACTGTACTGGTGAGGGGGTGGAGATCGTAAAGCCTCAAAATTGAACTTTCATAAATAGACACATATCACATAACATTTATCATCAACATGTTCATTATAAACATTTATTTCATACCTTTATGAGTCTTGTTTCATCATAAGTAACATTCTTACTCAAACACGTGAGTATCACTTTTAGTAGTATCGGAATTAGCTCAATTGGAAAGCATCTCTGTCTATTTGTAAAACAAGTTCTCATCAAAGTAGGGAGATATCACACTATCACAGGTTATATAATGACATGTATAGCTAATCTCGTATACGCTACGTTAGATCGATAATCGGCTAAACTGTAGCTCTTATACCAATAAATGTAACACCTCTAACCCGAATCCGTCGCCGAAGCAGGGTTATGGAGCATTACCAGAGTTTACAGAACAAATAGCAGACATTTCATAATTCTTTAGTAATCATATCAGATTTTAATCAAGTTTAGTCATATAGTTCCCTACACGAGCCCTCGAGGCCCAAATCATGCATTAGAAACAATTCGGGACTAAATCGGAAACTCAGAGAATTTTTTGTGAAATTTTAAAAATTGTTCCCATATACATGGGTCAGACGCCCATGTCCTAGGCCGTGTTCCCAGCCCGTGTAGCTCTCTGACTTGCAAAACATTAAGGTGCAGTTTTCACACGGCCAAGACACACGCCTCTGTCTTAGGTCGTGAAGCACACACAACTGAGACATACGCCTGTGTCTCTGCCTGTGTGTTCAACTCTGATCATTCTGTTTCTCGAATTTAAGATGCAAGGGACACACGGCCAAACCATACGTCTATGTGCCAGGCTATGTGTCACACACGGTCAAGACACATGCCCATGTGTCTGCCCGTGTGGACAAAATAAAGCCATTTTCTAGCTTTACTACTCACCCAAACTTTGCCAATAACCTACACCAAAACTTACATTCATATACCAACCAATTCAAGCATTCAAAACAAGTTCAAATCATGTCTTAAACATGACATAATATCATATACAACCAATGTACCCTTAGGTACCACAAATGACAATTTATTATCATGTTAATCTATCTTTCATATTTATCTATTTACCAAATGTACACATGCATGATTACATTCATTTTCAAACATGATAGATCCACTTATAAACATATCAAAATATGTCAAACACAAGCCATCCCAATGGCTAGTTTATTTCAAAACATTTACATTCCATCATTGGCTAAATAACCTATACATGCCATTATAACTATAATTGATTTACCGTATATACCAAAATGGGCCTATGGACAGTGTGAGTGATCCCCGTCAAGCTTCCAATCCAACGAGCTTCCGATTTACTATAAAACTGGGAAATAAAACTAAGTAAGCATATAATGCTTAGTAAGTTCGTATAACTTGGAACTTAACTTACCACTATCTTAAATTTAGGTAAGCATTTTGTAACACCCCCAAACCCGGCCCAAACACCACGACCGAATTTAGAATGCTACTGAGGAAAAAGTTTGAAAAGAATTTGACATAAGGTGAAAACTTAATAATTTTCCGTCATTTATAAAACATGGTATTTTTAAAATTCTAAGCAAAACTATGTTGTTACAAATTCCCGGATTTAAAACTTCAATATAAGTTTTTAAGATATAAATTGCTTGAAAGAAAACATTCCTAGTTATTAGCTCGATAATTAATCCAACGTAAACATAATAAAATCCCTAAAATACTTTAAGTGGCCTTATTACAATAATGATTTACCCAAAAGTACTGGAAATATAAAGTGCATAAAACAAATAAACATCTTCTGCATGGCCACCTCGTATCTGCTCCAGCCCGGTCCAAGAATCATGTATCACCTGCATTGTTTTTGGAAAAATAGGGTGAGTCAAACCGACTTAGTGTGTAATTATCCCACATGCCTCCACAAATGGGCTTGGCCCACATCCACACAGTCCACATAATCAATCATGCAAGATGAATCCCAACCCAACCTAGAGTCCATCCGCTACACACCCCCATACCTGCCGCACACACCAGGGGATTACTAAATCGCCCTCCAACCGCTAACACCTCCTTGGCAGACCTGCTGCGCAAGGCCGTGGCATAGCCACCGATCACCTAAGTGACCCCACATATCTGTATCCATGAGGTGACTCAAGGTCATCCTCAAACCACGGTGATGCACACAGCTATCATCCGCCCACGATGTGGCACATAGCCAACACCCCACCTTGATGAAGCACATAGCCAACATCAAGCGCCAATGTAGCTCAAGACTAACATCAGACCACGTACATAAATGTACACCCTGTCCTTCAATAGTCATATCCCAATCCCCATGCATATATATATATATCATGACAAAACAATTTTAAGATGAGTATACATCGCATGCTTACCACAATTTTACACATAAATCACAGGTAGATTAATATCATTAAATACTGACCTGATTAACCGATTACCCACCATGGGTAGTCACCATCTCAGCCATATTTCCGGCCACCACACATATCTTATACACATATATATAACAACACATACAAACAACAAGAGAGCAGTGCGATAACTACACACCTTATAAGCAAAAGTCGCCTAAACCCGAACCCAGTAGCCTACACAATTTGCACCTTGCGATTTGTTGAACTCCCTCCTACACAACTATGTTAGATTCTGCTCAACCCAAAAGAACACATGAAATGGCCTTCGGCCCCACAATATTCCTTGCTTACCTTGATCTCTCCAATCCCGAAAGATCTCTACTCCTTTAACGTTAGCCTACAGAAATCCCGATATCGCCTTTCATGGGTTCGGCCATAACAGAGAGAATGGAGTTAGATCTTTAACTTTCGACAACCAAGAGAGATAGAAAAAAAACGATTAAAAGAAATCTCTTACCCACTATAGAGAATCGATTGGAGCAGATTCCAGCCTATGATCTTTTCAGCTTTGAAGAAGAAAAGTGAAACAAAGAAATTTGGGGAGGTTCAATAGAGGTTCGGCTATTGAGAGTTATGAAGAGAAAAGAAGAGTTGAAAAGAAATGGTCTAAATTGGCTATTTGGTTTCGGTCACAAAGAAGAGAGAAAAGAAGATATGATTTGGAGAAAAAGGACAACTCAAAACTGAAATGGTCAAAACTCAAATGACCAAAAGAAAAGAAAAAGGTTTACCTTTTGTCTAATATACATTCGGTTAAGAGGAGGAATATTAGAGAGAAATGCTTTGTGTGACACAAAATGACTAAAAGAAAGATGTGCACAACTAACTCCTAACTCATCCAAAAGCCTTCAAAATTTTGGCCACCCCCCTAATCCATAAAACCGTCCAAGTTCATGGTCGAAATGGCCATGAAATAATTTCCAAAACATCCACCTTGATACATGCCTTGTAATCCTCTACTTTCCCAAAGTTTAAGAAATTCTATCCCCACAATCAAGCAATTCTATCCCTTATTCATGCTTACCATAACATTAAGTCTACTAACTATAAATGAAAAAGTCCAACCTTACCTTAATTAAAGTTTGACCAACACATGCCATACAAATGCAAAAATAAAAGTCACCTAATTGCCATCCATGGGATTCGAACCTAAGCCCCCCCCACACTGCTTGTGGCGTCACTTTCCAAGGCCCTAAGTGGCGCCTCCCTTGCCATTTTGCCAACTGAATTCTTGTGTCTAAATCCTCCAACAAATTTTCTTAAGGCCTATCTTGACTAGCTCCCTTTTAAGAATTAAAATACAATATTTTCCTAAGGCATTCACCTACATTCTAAAGTTCCTGAAACTCCCAAAAACGCATACAGACAGCACACAACATGCTACTGCACACATTCAAGTTAAAACGCATAACCCCTAGATCCCGGATATTACACATTTAATTTATTCCCAAGTCACGTTGGCCAAATGCCTAAACACATATCCTCATTAACCATGTCAGTCATGTATTTCGGGTAATAACTCATAATCACAAATATACACAATTGTTAGACAATTTCATACACATATGTCTTCTATCACATATTTTTAATATATCACGAAAGTGTAAAGTCATTAAGCATGTTCCACATTCTTGTGTCAAGTACATCATACTGCAACATAACAAATGCTATCATTTCCATGTATCTTAGGCTTGTTTCAGTAATAGTTTGTTTTGAATTCATGTTAAACATATAATTTTTTCATGAATATCATAAAATATATTTCTCGACACTAGTCAAATTTCCATGTTCAAATATTCCTCATATCACGTGTTCATGTAACATGTATAATTCAAGTCTATATAATTCAAGTATATTTTCATAATAATTCAGATTATTTCATGTCAGAACTTTACCCATTAAATCATTCGAAATATCAATATCACACGAGTAGTACACTCAAAGTGTACAAATCTATAATCATAAATGAACGTATTCATCAGATAAAATCCATGTACATATATTATCATCCCATATTTCCATATATCATGTATCATCATTTTCATGTATTTCAGGCAGATACATGTATTAATTAATTTCATGTTCATATTTTCTCATGTCAGGATTTTCCCCGTTGAATTTATCTGAAATATCATGGATACTCAGGTAGTACACTCAAGGTGTACAAATCAAGTTCCGTTAATTCATATTCAGGAGTACCCATTAAGGCACTTAATCAAAAAGTACATTCTTAAGCCACATATCATATAACATGATTACTTGTCCAAGCTAAATCCTGTTTCAACATAAGCTCATAAGAGCTTAATCGGGATTACCCGTCCGGGCTAAATCCTATCTATAACATATGCTCAAGAGTGCTTATATCAGGATTACCAGTCCAGGCTAAATTCTTTCTGTAATGAGGTCAATAGGATTACTTGTCCGAGCTAAATCCCGTCAGCAACGAATACAGGACCTCATTCATTAGGGAAATCACGTATCCATCGATTTTCATTTATTCAAACAAGACTTAACATTTTTCTAGCCTTATCAGACATGTGATTATTTCATACATCTATAACATTCATATAATTCTAATAAATACATTTGTCATTCATTTCAATATCATTTATCATTTATCGGGCATTATCATTTATCGGGCTTTGTCGGATATGTTTTCAATGTCATACACATATGATATTTATACAATTCACATACACAACATCTAACTCAAATATATAAATATACACAATTTAGTTACACAAACTTACCTCGACAAATGTTTGTGTACGTAAAATCTACTAATCCGACATTTTCCTCTTTTCCTCGTTCTAGCTCTAAATTTGGTCTATCTGGATCTATACGAGTAAATTTAACATCAATTTAATACAATTTAAACTGAATTCAGTCCAATTTACATCTTAGGCAAAATTACCATTTTGCCCCTAACTTTTAATTAATGACGATTTTGTCCCTAGGCTCGGAAAATGAAATTCATGCAATTTAATCATTGTTCCAAGCCTAACTGATTTTTACATGTAATATTTACAACACATGTATTTCATAAAATTTAGAATTTTTTCCATGATTTTTACAACTTTTCAATTTAGTCCCTAAATCATGTTTTCATAAAAATTCACTTTGTAAAAGTTGTTTATCTATCAACAACCTTCCATATTCTATCATAAATTTCAAATTTTTGGCATATTCATCCATGGAAAAATTTTCATACTTTGATAACTCTACAATTAATCTCCAAAATAGCTAGATTAAGTTGCCTCGATCTCAAAAATAAAAAAATTACTAAAAACGAGAGTTGAATACTTACCTAATATGCCAAGAAAGCTTGCTTTCTCTTTCCTAGGGTTTCCATGTATTTTGGGTAAGAAGATAACATAAAATGATGATATTTTGTTATTTAATTAATTTATCACCTTTTATTTTTCATCTTTCCAATTTCATCATTTTCTTTATGTTATTTTCCATGGATGATTCATCATCCTTAACAACTAAGCATTTTTAATGGTCTAATTGCCATATAAGGACCTCCAATTTAAAGTTCTATAGCTATGTAATCGCTTTAGCTATTAGAACTCAACTTTTGCACTTTGTGCAGTTTGATCCTTTATCAAATTAAACATGTAATCGATAAAATTTCTTTACGAAATTTTCACACAATATTATTATACAATAGATTATAAAATATTGTTAAATTTTTTTCAGACTTGGATCTGTGGTCCCAAAACCACTGTTCCGATTTTATCGAAAATGGGCTGTTACAACTTAGACATGCTTAAGCATAGCCAACCACCATAGTGTGTATTTTGCTTAATTTTTTTATTAATGAAATACTTCAAGGGATATTTCTTACAAGGTTAGTTTCTTGTTTCTTTCTTGATAGTTTTTTTGTTTCAATTCTTAAAGATTGTGGAGAAGGTTCATCATAACTTCAGCTTGCCTATATCTTGTCAATTAGAATGGTTGATTAAAAGCCATTATAATTCTTTATTGGTGCTTGTTCATCAAAGGAGGCTAGGCTACATATCTATCTATTTTTCCACCCTTCACCTATCTTCTATTTTCAGTTTCATCAATCCATTATTTCATCTTTGCTTATTTTCTTTAATTCTAGAAATTTTTAGCTTTTGTGTCTTGGAACTAGACTATCAATACATAGTATATGAGTCACGCACACATAGTCCATCACTTATTTGGGATTAAGGCAAGCTACACTATGAATGTCACAATTGAATAAATCCATAAATGGATCTAAGATTAATTATAATTGGGTCATGTCCAATGTATTGTTAGTCCAAACAATTACATTTATGTCTATATTTTTAGAGATGCATTAGCTTCAATACCGAAGATAAGGTATCTCGCATTTGGACTTAATAGATTGTCTGATAATCCTTGAATCAGTCTACTCAATTTCAATGCATTATGATCTAACCATATAATGCAACTTAATATTAGTTAAACATTAGATAATCAATAAGTGAATATTTGCTTATTCATTTTGCTTTGCGTGAAAAAATCGTTGACAAATATAAACGATATTAATGTGAATGATGTAATCTTATCTAAACCTATCTATTTGGCAAATTTCAAGTACATTATAATGAAAAACTATACTATGGGCACTAGACCCCAACAAAAAAAAAACTTATACAATTATCCAACCCAATTCTGATTTTGTTAAAATCATGACGACTTAGCCATCTTAGAACCTATGAGTACATAAATTTAATTGTCCTATTTAGTACAACTGTAATAACTAATTAATTAATTTCCACTTTTAATTTTAATTACTTAATTGTAATCAATTAAATAATAATTCAAAGAAATTAAATTAATTTCTAAGTCATCTTTTATTCCTTTCGAGAAAATGCATTTACTACGAATAAAACTCATGTAGTCTATTTCTTTTTCTTCACTTTCATTCATTCGTCATATCCATACAGGGTTGTGTTGATCTAGCAGATGGACTGATTGAACATATATAATTAGGACTGATTTTGGGTCATGTCGCAAAATATTCGAATGATGTGTTAGTGCACACAATCATTAACAAGTAATAAAGTAGTGAGTAAGAGTATAAACAAATTTTGTGAAATTAATCACTTGACAAGTTGGTGATTAAAAATAATTAAATGTGACTTTTAGTTTACTAATTAACCTAAGTAAATCACTAGGTATGCAAAAATAAATGGAAATGTAAACACATAATAATAAGCAACAATTCACAAGATTTAATTACTATCACATGAAAGAGTTAGATTAATTGCTTTCTTCAACTTAAAATTATTAAAACATGTCAATGATATTACAAAAGAAAACCATGACAATTTGGCTATTTACTAACCTGTAATGAATAAGTTATGAAGTCATACTTATGTAATTATTATGTTTCTCTAGCATACTACTATGTTCAATCAATTTTACAATTTCATAAGCAGACATCATATAAGGGTTATGTAAGGTAACAATATTATTACTAATTCAACCATTAAATGATCAAACATGCACCATTCAAATATTGAGCCAATTAATTGCAATCATGTTTGGATTAAATAATTAATTCAATTACATCCCTACATTCATAATGCATGAGTAGCATGTTCATGTTTTTATTTGAATGAATAAGCAACCAAAACACATAACATCATTAACATAATAATAACAATTTAATCTAAGAGAATGCAATCAATCTAACATCAACAAAATTAAGTCATTTTAATTAAATTGAAAGTAGAAAAATAATTAGAAATCATGTTCATTAACTTAGAACAAAATAAAAAGATTAAAGGGAAAGAAACTAGAAGACAAATTCAATGTTTCTCCGTAGCACAGCTTGTATTTCCTTTCCTCCTTTCTTCTCATTTGTTCTTATGCTCAATTGCCCCCTAAGGTGCCGATTTTTGCTGCTCACAAGAACTACTAAAATGCTCTTCTCAAATATGTGTGTTTCTTTCTCAAATGGGAAGTGAAAGAATGGGAAATGGGAGAAGAGATGATGATGATGGATGAGCGAATGAGGAATAGCTAGCCCTTATTTATACATTTTGAGGCTAACTATTTTTAGAAAATTCATGCCTTGAATTTCTCTAAGCATGTGGTCATCCCTTCTTTAAGAAAAATGAGTAGACAACATGGAGGTTTGTTGAGGGAGTTGCTTCATTCATGCTTGATTCAAAGGAGAGAATGCTTGAATTGTAGCGGGAAGGTGGATAGTCACTTGAGGGAGTTTCTTTGCTGTTTTTTTTTTATGTTTACAAAGTCTTTTGATGATGGTTTGGGCACCTCTATAGATAGTTGGGTCTCTTCCTCCCTAGTGGACGGTTTGGGCTTCGTCCTCCTTAGCAAGTTGTCCATTTTTGCTAACCCAATTCGTAAGTTGGGTCAAGAATGTTGATAAATTCCAATAAGCCTATTTGGGGCGTCCAAGGATGACCATTCAATTGCCTACTTTTTCATGGCTTATGTTGTAAAAATGCTACAACATTGAGCATCAAAAGGTGAACTTCATGATCGCCTTCTCTTCCAGTGTACCAGTTATCTTAAAATTGAAAAATTCATGTGTTTAGCTTATAAAATGACTAAAATAACAAATTTATCTTATTTTCATCCAACATGAAAAAAATATAACAAAAACTCCAAAATTTGCATGAGTTATTAGTTTAGAAGCGCTAAAGATAACTCTATATTCTAGAGTTATCAGGTTGCATGAAGGAACCCGATTGGGATGTATTATAACACCCCAAACCCAACCTAGAAGTTAGGCCCGAGTCTGGCATGTCACATTGAAGCGTTTTTGCGAAAACACATTGAAGCGTTTTTGCGAAAACCTTATTTTCATTGAAAACCCTTCTAAAGAAAAGTTAAGTAAAATCCAGTTTGCTTTCAAAACGAGGTGTATCAAAAAAACAACCATTTCCTTGTTACTATGAAAAAAATTTCCTTTGACAGCGGAAGCTCATTCTTTAAAACACAATTATTTTTGAAAACTTGAAATATGCTTAAAAGAAATAAATTCAGGTTCCATTTCAAGATTGCAATGCATAGTGGAAGTAATGGAATAATAACTAGAGGGAAAGCCTTATTACAATCCAAAATAAAATAACAGAAAATAAATAACTTAAAATCTAGAATTTAGATATTAAGAATAACAGGTCTAATCGTCTTGCTAGTTGACCACCTTTGAGTCCCTCCATCCGTCGAACCACCTACTGAAGATCACCTGAGAAAAAAATAAAAGAGGGAGTTAGTTTTCGAAAACTCAGTGTGTACGACCCTCGTCAAACAAAAAACATACATATCATAATAATAACATAATAATATCATACGTGCAATGCAGTGCAAACCCTCCCCAAATAATCCATTCGGTACACATCGTCTCCGTCCAACCGAAACACTTCTATGGGGATTTCTAAATCGACCCACCCATCCGATACACTTCAAGGGTAGCCCGGTTGCGGTACTACCAACCGTTGCAGCAAAACTGCTTATCATATAATAGGCTTAGAAAGCCATCGGTGGATCCATAGTTGTCACGCAACCATGCGATCCTCATATACTTCCTCTGTTCCATAATTCCCACCCATATGCATCCTAAACAAAATATCATATGAATGCAGCAAATGTACATGTAAGATCCATAAATCTTACAATCAATACATAGGGGTATTTCAGTCATTTCACAAATCAAGGGTATTTCGGTAATTTTGCAATTCAGGGGTATTTCTGTAATTCTACCCTACAGGGGTATTTAAGTAATTCTTAACAGTATGGGTCTTAATTACGAACCTTGGCCCATTAACAAGTCCTCGCGGCTAAGGTGAACAGACACTACGCACCAGGTAGGATTCCAGAGAAGAGGAGGTGGGTCATTAAGACCACTTAAGTACCAAGCTCTCCCTAGATCCAATCCTAGACATGCATATGCCTGTTACCACACTTAAACCTTATGACTCGTTCATAGTCGCATTTAATAAATTATTAAAGTTTTATTTAAGGTTAAGCAATTTACCAAATACTAAGCCCAAGACCCCTTATAAAGCCCAAACAAATTCACATACGTTCATATAGCCCACCAGGCCCAATCTCATTCGTATGGCCCACTAGGCCCAAATCACAATCATATGGCCCATCTAGCCCAATTAGATTTATATGGCCCATCTGGCCCAAATCAATTCCAAGCCATGTAACCAGCATGACTAGTTCATCACTTATTACCAAACCATCAAATTCACCTATTTTGAGCCCACGGCCCATTAGGCCCATTTTGCCTATTCTGGCCTGATTGGCCAAAACACGGCCCAAGTCCATGAGATTGCTCATGGGGCCTCTGATAACATATCGATTTTCCCCTTACGAGTGTTCGTGCACTCACATGACTACCGTAGCCAAAACTTTCGGCTTTTCGACATTTCGACTTTTGTCTATCTAATGTGTGTGTAGTGTATGTACACACCTGGTAAATGAAACGTGTTACACTATCCTCAGCCTTTTGTGAAGCTACAGACAATACCAACCTCCAATCAATCACACACGTAACCATAATATTTACCAAAAACCGAAGCCTTACCATAACATTACCATGTGCCACTAGTCCTAATAGCCCTTCCTTAGCTACTACTCACGAATATCCCCTAGATCTGCATCAATCTTAATCGTTAAGGACAAAATAATAGGTGAATCCACTTAAGTCACCCTTTCCCTTACTATAGACTATTCGGCCAACTTATCCCAAAATCAAGAACACTTACCCAAAAGCTGAAATGTATGGATAGCTTTTCGACAGAGACTTGTAGATCCAAGCTTGATTCTGATTTTTCCAAGATTCGATCCACAAAAAAATCAAAGAATGATGACAGCATGACAGAGATTTGGTCTCTAGAGTATTCGACACAAGTTTTGGGGCAATGAAGAAATCGGCTCCAAGAGAAAAGGTTTTCGGCTTTTAAAGTCAAGAATATTTGGTCCCCAACAATTGAGATGAAAGTGGGAAGGAAAAAGCAATGAAGAAAGAAGAGAATGATATTCGATTTAAGAATTTAGGGGAGAAGAAAAGAAAACACATAAGGAAGAGGTGAGGTTTAGAATAGAAAAAGTGAAAGAGAATTCGACAGAGCACTATAGTTGCCGAAATAGCACAAAGGGAATTCCAATTGCAGAAATAGCACAGAGGGAATTCGGCACCCCCTATTTATACACAAAACTGACCCCTCCCAAAGTCCCAATCGACTCCAACTCTCCCCATCTCATCTCCTCATTTTTCTCCCTGATAACTCCCCAATCCTTTTCCTAAATTTTCTCTTCTGATCACTCTCTTTAGAGTCCATCATCACACCACTTCCAGCCTTCTAAAGGGTCAAAATTAAACTCCTAAAAAAATACTAAACTAGGATTCAAACCTAGGATCTCCTTGCTAGCCCATAACGCCACCCTTATATACCCTACGTGGCGTCACTTAGACACTCCACCACAAGGCTCTTTGATGTCATTTTTCCCTATTTTTATTTAAAAGCCCAACTACTCACCCCGGTTCCTTTAATAATTAATTAAAAATTCATTCTCCTCAAAGTTCAAACCCAGCACTTCTCCAACACCCCTCGACACTCCAAGTTTATTAAACCCTTAAATCCAACATGTCATTTGCCATTTTCTTGCTAAAAAAAATTTATGAGACCCAAAGCCCAAAGCCTAATTCATCTAGGCCCAAAATTTGGGGCGTTACAATTCTACCCCCTTAAAGAAATTTCGTCCTCGAAATTTCAAACTAACTATTAATTCCACCGCTCAAGTCACACCACTATGCTTTCGTTGCGCACTCTGATTTTAATAACACTAACACACTTTAACTCTAATTGAACACTCTTACACTTACCTAAGAAAACCCTACCCACTGGAGCAGATAAACATTGCACGCATACAATTTCTATACCCAAAATATCGCATCTACACAAAACATACCCAACTTAATGGTGATTGAACAATACCGAGCCTGATGCTCCTCAGACCCGCATCTGAAACACGCTCCTGACTTCCTCCAGCATTCACTCAGATGACGCCTTCTGCAAATTCGTGAGCCAGAAAGATTGGACGTACCTTAACATGCTTCACAAGACGAGGCTACAGCCCTAGAGAAATGCAATCTCTTTTTTTCTTACAGTCCATGCACCTAACCCGAAGTGTTTCACCAATTTCTTTAACCTCCTCCAGTACCTCCCTTACTAGCTGAGTCAGCACATCAGTAACGAGTTCCGGGTTACCGCTACTCGAGGTTGGTGGGCTCACTCTGACCTCTGTCTCCTGGACCATCTCATGCTCTGGTGAAGCTAGTGCCTCCCCAGCAGATGTGTGGCCCGATGCTGATGACCCAGCCCTAACACTTCCACGGCCTCTGTCGCGGCCCTTTGCACCTTTTCAAGCACTCATCTTTGCTTCTTGTAATATTCAAATTAGGAATTTTATGAAATTTTAGTTAGTTTCAGTAATTAAGCTGATGTTTTACGATAGTATTAATTAAAGAGGTCGTTTTCATAAATCCTCTACAGTTTCAAGTTCCTACGGGCTTTAGTTTCACTCTAACTAAGAAGCTTTAGTATAATCATCTAAAGTAGCCCACTAACTATCTACAGTATATCAAGTTAAACAAGCTTAAAAATAAGAGAACTTACTTGGTTCGACGTTGGAGACTCGGTGTGCCACATCACAAGAATTTCCAAAACATTTCAATCCAATCCAAAAATAGTTTTTTTTAAACCCAAGTAATAAGGCCCATTTCACAGCTCGAGCTTTGCAATCAGGCTTTGATACCACTAAATGTAACACTCAAAACCCGACTTAGAAGTTAGGCCCGAGTCCGGCATGTCACATTGAAGTGTTTTTGCGGAAACATTGTTTTCATTGAAAACCCTTCTAAAGAAAAGTAAAATCCAGTTTGCTTTCAAAACGAGGTGCATCCAAAAAAAACACCATTTCCTTGTTACTATGAAAAAAAATTTCCTTTGACAGCGGAAGCTCATTCTTTAAAACAAAATTATTTTCAAAAACTTGAAATATGCTTAAAAAATAAATTTAGGTTCCGTTTCAAAATTTCAATGCATAGTGGAAGTAATGGAATAATAACTATAGGGAAAGCCTTATTACAATCCGAAATAAAATAACTTAAAATAAATAAATTCAAGTCTAGAATTTAGATATTAAGAATAACAGGTCTAATCATCTTGCTAGTTGGCCACCTTTGAGTCCCTACATCCATCGAACCACCTACTGAAGATCACCTGAGAAAAAAATAAAAGAGGGAGTGAGTTTTCGAAAACTCAGTGTGTACGACCCTCGTCAAACAAAAAACATACAAAAAACATACATATCATAATAATAACATAATAATATCATACATTGAATGCAGTGCAAACCCTCCCCAAACAAAAGAGGGATCACCTGAGAAAAAAATAAAAGAGGGAGTGAGTTTTCGAAAACTCAGTGTGTACGACCCTCGTCAAACAAAAAACATACAAAAAACATACATATCATAATAATAACATAATAATATCATACATTGAATGCAGTGCAAACCCTCCCCAAACAATCCATCCGGTACACATCGTCTTTGTCCAACCGAAACACTTCTGTAGGGATTTCTAAATCGACCCACCCATCCGATACACTTCAAGGGTAGCCCAGTTGCGTTACTACCAACCGTTGCAGCAAAGCTGCTTATCATATAATAGGCTTAGAAAGCCATCGGTGGATCTATAGTTGTCATGCAACCATGCGATCCTCATATACTTCCTCCGTTCCATAATTCCCACCCATATACATCCTAAACAGAATATCATATGAATGCAGCAAATGTACATGTAACATCCATAAATCTTACAATCAACACTTTAGTCATTTCACAAATTAAGGGTATTTCTTAATTTTACCCTACATGGGTATTTTAGTAATTCTTAACAGTATGGGTCTTAATTAAGAACCTTGGCCCGTCAACAAGTCCTCGTGGCTAAGGTGAACAGACACTACACACCAGGTAGGATTCCAGAGAAGAGGAGGTGGGTCATTAAGACCTCTTAAGTACCAAGCTCTCCCTAGATCCAATCCTAGACATGCATATGCCCGTTGCCACACTTAAACCTTATGACTTGTTCACAGTCTCACTTAGTAAATTATTAAAGTTTTATGTAAGGTTAAACAATTTACCAAATACTAAGCCTAAGACCCCGTACAAAGCCAAAACAAATTCACATACGTTCATATGGCCCACCAGGCCCAATCTCATTCGTATGGCCCACTAGGCCCAAATCACAATCATATGGCCCATCTGGCCCAATCACATTTATACGGCCAATCTAGCCCAAATCAATTCCAAGCCATGTAACCAGCATGAGTAGTTCATCACTTATTACCAAACCATTAAATTCACGTATTTTGAGCCTACAACCCATCAGGCCCATTTTGCCCATTTTGGCCCAAGTGGCCAAAACACGACCCAAGTCTATGAGATCGCTCAGGGGGCCTTTGATAACATATTAATTTTCCCCTTTCGAGTGTTTACGCACTCACAAGACTACCATAGCCAAAACTTTCAGCATTTCGGCTTTCGCTGATCTAATGTGTGTGTAGTGTATGTACACACCTGGTAAATGAGACGTGTTACACTATCCTCAGCCTTGAACCTACAACCAATACCAACCTCCAATCAATCACACACTTAACCACAATATTTACCAAAAACTGAAGCCTTACCATAACCTTACCGTGTGCCACCAGTCCTAATAGCCCCTTCCTTAGCTACTACTCACGAATATCCCCTTGATTTGCATCAATCTTAATTGTTAAGGACAAAATAATAGGTGACTTGTGTCCACTTAAGTCACCCTTTCCCTTATTATAGACTATTCGGCCAACTTATCCCAAAATCAAGAACACTTACCCAAATGCCGAAACGTATGGATAGCTTTTCCCTAGAGACTTGTAGATTCAAGCTTATTTCTGATTTTTCCAAGATTCGATCCATAAAAAATCAAAGGAATGATGATAGCACGACAGATATTTGGTCACTAGAGTATTCGGCACAACTTTTGGGGCGATGAAGAAATCAACTCTAATAGCAAAGGTTTTCGGCTTTTGTAGTCACGAATATTTAGTCCCCAACAATTGAAATGAAGGTCAGACGACACAAGCAATGAAGAAAGAAGAGAATGATATTCAATTTAAGGCTTTAGGAGAGAAGAAAAGAAAACACATAAGGAAGAGGCGAGGTTTAGAACAGAAAAAGTGAAAGAGAATTCGACAGAGAACTATAGTTGCCGAAATAGCACAAAGGGAATTCTAATTGCCGAAATAGCACAGAGGGAATTCGGCACCCCCTATTTATACACAAAACTGACCCCTCCCAAAGTCCCAATCTGCTCCAACTCTCCCCATCTCATCTCCTCATTTTTCTCCCTGATAACTCCCCAATCCTTTTCCTAAATTTTCTCTTCTGATCACTCTCTTTAGAGTCCATCATCACACCACTTCCAACCTTCTAAAAGGCTAAAATTAAACTCCTAAAAAAATATTAAGCTAGGATTCGAACCTAGGATCTCCTTGTTAGCCCATAACGCCACCTTTATATACCCTAAGTGGCGTCACTTAGCCACTCCACCACAAGGCTCTTTGATGTCATTTTTCCCTATTTTTATTTAAAAGCCCAACTACTCATCGCCCTGGTTCCTTTAATAATTAAATAAAATTCATTCTCCTCAAAGTTCGAACCCAGCACTTCTCCAACACCCCTTGACACTCCAAGTTTATTAAACCCTTAAAGCCAACATGTCATTTGTCATTTTCTTGCTAAAAGAAATTTATGAGACCCAAAACCCAAAGCCCAATTCATCTAGGCCCAAAATTCGGGGCGTTACATGTATAGTGGTTTGAGTGGCGAGGGAGGGGTGACGACTAAAGCGACAAGATTTAGTACTAGGGGAAACGAGGCTAATCACACGAAAGAGGCAGCTAAGCGCGATTTTGGGGCGAGGAGGCTAACAATGATGCTACTATTAGGTGGGTCGCGTGTTTGGTGCTAGTGATGTGGTTGGCGACGATAAGGGTGTGGGGGCAATAGTAGGAGGGTGAATAGGGGATTAGAAAAAATAATAGGGTTCATTTTTTTTTTCTTGTTGTTCTTTTAATGTTTCTATTTCTGTTTTTTTAGCCTAAAAGACCCATTTTCAATATTAAAAGTCAACATAGGACTTATCTTAAGGTGTGGGCATGCCTTATGAAAAATTGTTTGTTGTTTGCTAAGCTTAATTTCTTCCTTTAAGGTTATTGTAGAGCATGGGCATGTCCCAGAGAAATTTATCTATCGGGTATTAGAGTGCAAGTTCCCTTTCTTTGGTTCCTACATAGGCACGACTATGCCTCATTTAACTTTTGCTTCCACCAAGCCAATTTTTTCTCAAACGATCTAAAACCTAACCAAAATAAATAAACTAAATTAGGGACAACTAAAAATAAAAATTAAATATGAGTAATGGTTACTAAATAAAATAAAACAAAATAAAGTAAAGTAAAACTGAGACTAAATAAAATAAAACAAAATAAAGTAAAGTAAAACTGAGTTTCTGAGCAATAAGTGCTTTTGGTTAACATCGTTAGTTTGACCACCTTTCGAGATTAATATTCTGATTCTTCTAAGGTGAATTTATCCACATTGTGTACTTAGAATCCATCATAGAAGGGTTTCAACCTCTAGTCAATGACCTTGAAGTTATTTTCGATTTGTTCATTTTTTATCTCTACTGCACCATGAGGAAACAATTGAGTGATAACAAAGGGATCTGACCATTTACTTCATAGCTTACCAAAGAAAAATTTTAGATTAGAGTCGTAGAGTAAAACTTTTTGTTCTTATAAATTTTTGCTTTCTCATATTTTGGGCCTAGAATAAATGGGTTTGGTGTGTCGAGAGAATGGATTTTGACGTTCGGAAAAACAATATTGTATCTGTGTTTAAAAATATCAAGTTGGGCTCGCGGCCCAAAACAAGGGGCACAACAAGGGGGAAGCTATAAGTGGCGTCACTAGTGCATGAGGAGGGCCCAAATTTTGGCTACTTGGAGCCCAAGTTATAGGGCCAAATTTGGCACTTAAAAGAGAGCAATAAGGGGACGGCAACAAGGCAAAATTTCAGGGATTTTTAATGTTTAAAATATGTGGATATTATACTGATAAAAGAGGGAGGAGTTGGAGCTAATTAAGTCTCTTTTAGATGAGTTAGTAGATTAAGATAAAGGAGAAAAGATAGGATTTATCTGCAAGGTTAGGTAAGTGCCGAAATTTCTATAAATAGGGGGGATAGCTAATCAATTCTGGCATTTGAACCCTACTCTTTCTTCTCTTCCTGTGCCGAAAATTTGAAGGCCATCTCACTTGTTTTCTTTTCTCATCTTTTCTCTTCCAAAAGCCGAAAATCACCATGGTTTTCTCACCTTTTCTTTCTTTTTCTTTGAAATTTCCTTTTAGCCGAATCTTCTGATCTCCATTTTTATTCTTCTCGCATTCACTAAAAGTCGAAACTCCCCATTGAATTCTTCTAAAAGCCGAAAAACACATCAGCCTTCTCTTGTTCATACTTTTCCGGGATTTTCTTAAAAGCCGAAATTCCTAGATCTCTTCTCTTGTGTTTGCCGAATTTTTCTACAAGAGGTAGCCGAAATCTTCTGAGGAGGTAAGTGTCGAATATGTTAATTTTTCAATCTATTCCGGCTTTTAGAAACCATAGCCGAATGGCTACATGGTGGATTAATCTCGTGTTTTCTTTCATTTGCGGCATTCCGGGATTTGAAGGGGATTCAATCGCTTAGATTTCTAAGCCAGAGTTCAGTAGCTCTTGGATCGTATCACTTTCAGGATTTCAAGGTAAGGAGATCTGTTAGTTTAAACATATAATTCGGGTAAAACACTAACCCTTGGCCGGATATAGGGGAGGCCCTATCTTCGCGTTCTTCTGGCTTTTGAACAAAGTTGTAGACAAAGGGCTGTAGATCTGATTAGTGAGGATATCGACATAGAGAGTAGTCCTACGCATTAATCAGGTGTGTAACTTCTCACACCATTTAGATTGTCTGCTAATATGTGTTATTAAATCTGCTTATACTCTGTTAAATGCCGAAATCCCGGCATAATGGTTGAAAACCCAAGGAGGGTAAAAGCGAATCACCAGGTTAGTGATCTCTGTTATTCATCAGTGAATGTTTCTACTCATGATATACTTGTATGTATGCTGATTTCTGTGATTTGACGGGGTTGGGAGATTGATAAAAGGGGAAGTGTTCTGTTGTAGTGGCTTTTGCCATGATCTGTTGTAGTGGCTTTTGCCATGATCTGTTGTAGTGGCTTTTTGCCATGATCTGTTGTAGTGGCTATTGCCATGATCTGACGATGAGCAGCTAACTGCAGCATGACTGCCATCGATGGTGTGTAGCGGTGTGGGTTGATTGTAGAAATCCCCAATGGTGTGAGTGGTAGGTAAGGGTGGCGTGTAGTGGATGGAAACCTTGGATTGGGTTGGGCTTTGCATAATTTCTGTTATTTCATGTTTTGATATCTGTTCTGTGGGGCTAAGGCCCAATCTAATGGTGCATGAGGGTTGTACACTGAGTCTCGTCACTCACCCTATTATTTAACATTTTACAGGAGACACTTAAAGCATCGGGCCGGGCTGGAGAGGAACGCAAGGTGGCCATGCATGAGATTATTTTGGATACTGCCACAGACATTATTTTATTTATTTATATTTAATATTTTGGTATAGTTGGGTTTTTATTTCATTGTAATAAGGCCATGGGCCATTAGCTTTATATTTTCCGGTTTTATTTTGGCTTTTATTACTATCAAACATTTGGACTTTACGTTTTAATTAAGCTAAGGCATCTATCAAATTTCAGTTTCTAATTCACTAAAGCATTAATATAAAATGTATATCTTTTACAAATTATTCAACAATTTAGTTTTCCCGATTAAAAGGCTATACTCAAGAAAAAAATATTTCCCGAATTTGCGACAACTTTTAAAATCTCCTTAGTGGCATGCCAGATCCGGTCATGGTGTTTGGGCCGGGTTTGGGGTGTTGCAAATTGGTATTAGAGCCCGGTTCAAAACTCGGCTCTGGGGGTTTTTGGGCTCAAAACATTTTCTAAAATTGGGTTTTCAAAACATGCATATTTATAAATGATACAGGTCTGTTAGCTCGGCATGGCACCTGCGTCTCCGGCCCAAGTCCGTCAGGTAAGTATTCTAAACCATTGTGTGAAATATATGTGGGCTTGATGGGCTCTATGGGACGTAGACTAGTTAAATTAGAACTTGATGGACTTTAGGCCTAGCTTAAACAACTCCTTAAAACTCATAAGACTTAATTTCACTAAACAAACTCGCGAACGAGTCGCAAGACTAGGGTGTGGCAACAGGCATGCACATGTCTAGGATTGGATCCGGAAGAGCTTGGTACTTAAGCAGTCCTAGTGACTCACCTCCTCTTCGTTGAAATCCTACCTGGTGCATAGTGACTGTTCACCCTAGCCACGAGGATTTGTTGACGGGCCAAAATCTATAATTAAAACCCGAAAGGGACCAGCCACCTTATTTTTACAAAATTGCTGAAATACCCTTATTTTAAAAAAAAATACCAAGATACCCATGATTTGCAAATATACCCCGATTTACAAAGTCAACGAAATTTTTCCTTAGAGAAAAAAAACACACACACACACACAACACACGACAACAACCAAAAACCCACAAACACCTGAACACTACTACTATTCCTTTGAAATTAAATTCTCCAAGATACCCCTGTTTTAAAAAAAATTCCCAAAATATCCTTGATTTGTAAAATTACTGAAATACCCCTGGATTGCAAAAATTACCAAAATACCCTTATTTCATGAAATCAACAAGGAACTCTATTTTGAAAATTACGAAAATACCCCTGTAGGATAAAATTACGAAAATACCCCTAGGTAGTGGAATAACAAAAATACCCTATGTATTGAATGTGGGTGTACGGATGTTGTCTGTATGTTGATTGTTGAATGTATGTAGTTTCTAGAACTAGGAGATGTGAAATTTGAGACTGAAATTGTAGATAGGTTCGAATTCGAAAGAACCACTCTTAAAACTACTTTTCATAAGATTGTTCGTGGATAATCTGTGGGAAGAGTTAATAATTCATAAAATTTCTAATCAAATAAACGCCGATCGGAAGAATGAGTACAAGGGGTCGAGGATGTCTGCCGCGTGGACGTGGTAGGGGTAGGACGACGGTATCGGAACCAGTAGGGTCTGGCCACGGGTCAGGAAATGAGATGCCGGATCTGCCAGCTGTGGAAGGAGAATTTCGAGACCAGGCGCCCGGAGATGATGCGATATCTCAGGCGATATTGTGAGTCCTCGAAAGAGTTGCTGGGGTAGGCACGAGTTCAGGAGCCCGGAAACCTGTATCTGAACGACTCCGAGCCAACGAAGCTGAGGTGTTTAGGGGAGTTTCTGGCGTAGCCCCTAACACAGCTGAGTATTGGTTAGAGGCAAGTGAGCGTATAATGGATGACCTTGACTTCACTGTAGAGGAGAAGTTGAAGGGGGTCGTGTCTCTTCTTCGAGACGAGGCTTATCAGTGGTGGCTCACGGTAAAGGAGGGTACTGCCGCAGACCGGATTGACTGGGATTATTTTAAGGAAACATTTCAAGGAAAGTATGTTGGGGCCAGCTATGTGGACGGCCAAAGGAAGGCATTTCTAAATTTGGTGCAGGGAAGTAAGTCTGTATCTGAGTACAAGGAGGAGTTTCTGCAGTTGAGCCGTTATGCTCGAGGGATTGTGGCGACTGATTATGAGCGTTGCGTACGGTTCGAGGATGGACTAAGGGATGAGCTGAGGGTATTAGTAGCACCGCAGCGGGAAAGGGACTTTGCGATTTTGGTTGAGAAAGCTAAGATATCTGAGGAGGTTAAGCGAACTGAGAAATAGAATAAGGATAAGGATAGGAACAGGAATAAGAGGAATTTTGGGTCGTCGGGATCTTCTGGAAATTTCCAGAAAAGGCCTAGGTCTGATGGGCCAGCTCGTGCTCCAACGGGTCAGAATCGATCATGTCCTTCGTGTGGGAAGGTACATTATGGGGAGTGTAGAAGGAAAACCGGTGGATGCTTCAGGTGTGGATCCACGGAGCATATGATTAAGGACTGTCCACAGAAGGATCAGGTGCAGCCAGCGGGACGAGGTTCTGATCAGGCTGGGAGAGGTTATCAAAAACCATCAAGGGGCCACGGACAAGCCAGGGGCGATAATGGTAATGAACACGGTCGTGGAGCACCAAGTAGAGGTGCAGGTTATGCTGAGGCGAGGCAGCCGGCTTTGGTCTATGCAGCACATCGCCGAGGGGACGGAGACGCTCCAGATGCGAATAATGGTGCGTACCCTACCATAGTATACTAAGTGTTTATTTTGGCTTTAGAATTAGAGTCAGCGAAAGCATAGTGGTGAAACTTAGGTAGTACGATTACTAGTTAGTTGGAAATTTCGAGGACGAAATTTCTTTAAGGAGGGTAGAATTGTAACACCCTGAATTTGGGCCTAGAATAAATGGGTTTGGTGTGTCGAGAGAATGGATTTTGACGTTCGAAAAAAAATATTGTATCTGTGGTTAAAAATATCAAGTTGGGCTCGTGGCCCAAAACAAGGGGCGCAGCAAGGGGGAAGCTATAAGTAGCGTCACTAGTGCATAAGGAGGGCCCAAATTTTGGCTACTTGGAGCCCAAGTTATAGGGCCAAATTCGGCACTTAAAAGAGAGCAATAAGGGGACGGCAACAAGGCAAAATTTCAGGGATTTTTAATGTTTAAAATATGTGGATATTATGCTGATAAAGGAGGGAGGAGTTGGAGCTAATTAAGTCTCTTTTAGATGAGTTAGTAGATTAAGATAAAGGAGAAAAGATAGGATTTATCTGCAAGGTTAGGTAAGTGCCGAAATTTCTATAAATAGGGGGGATAGCTAATCAATTCTGGCATTTGAACCCTACTCTTTCTTCTCTTCCTGTGCCGAAAATTTGAAGGCCATCTCACTTGTTTTCTTTTCTCATCTTTTCTCTTCCAAAAGCCGAAAATCACCATGGTTTTCTCACCTTTTCTTTCTTTTTCTTTGAAATTTCCTTTTAGCCGAATCTTCTGATCTCCATTGTTATTCTTCTCCCATTCACTAAAAGCCGAAACTCCCCATTGAATTCTTCTAAAAGCCGAAAAACACATCAGCCTTCTCTTGTTCATACTTTTCCGGGATTTTCTTAAAAGCCGAAATTCCTAGATCTCTTCTCTTGTGTTTGCCGAATTTTTCTGCAAGAGGTAGCTGAAATCTTCTGAGGAGGTAAGTATCGAATATGTTAATCTTTCAATCTATTCCGGCTTTTAGAAACCATAGCCGAATTGATACATGGTGGATTAATCTCGTGTTTTCTTTCATTTGCGGCATTCCGAGATTTGAAGGGGATTCAATCGCTTGGCCAGAGTTCAGTAGCTCTTGGATAGTATCACTTTCGAGATTTCAAGGTAAGGAGATCTGTTAGTTTAAACATATAATTCGGGTCGGGTAAAACACTAACCCTTGGCCGAATATAGGAGAGGCCCTATCTTTCCATTCTTCCGGCTTTTGAACAAAGTTGTAGACAAAGGGCAGTAGATTTGATTAGTGAGGATATCGACATAGAGAGTCGTCCTACGCATTAATCAGGTGTGTAACTTCTCACACCATTTAGATTGTCTGCTAAAATGTGTTATTAAATCTGCTTATACTCTGTTAAATGCCGAAATCCTGGCATAATGGCTGAAAACCCAATGAGGGTAAAAGCGAATCACCAGGTTAGTGATCTCTGTTATTCATAAGTGAATGTTCCTGCTGATGATATGCTTGTATGTATGCCGATTTCTGTGATTTCACGGGGTTGGGAGATTGATAAAAGGAGAAGTGTTTTGTTGTAGTGGCTTTTGCCATGATCTGTTGTAGTGGCTTTTGCCATGATCTGTTGTAGTGGCTATTGCCATGATCTGACGATGAGCAGCTAACTGCAGCATGACTGCCATCGATGGTGTGTAGCAGTATGGGTTGATTGTAGAAATCCCCAATGGTGTAAATGGCAGGTAAGGGTGGCGTGTAGCGGATGGAAACCTAGGATTGGGTTGGGCTTGAAGCACCCCAAACCCGGCCCACGAGCCTCGACCGGATCTGGTATGTTCCTTGAGTAAAACATTTCAAAAACTTATTTGTTACTTTGGAAAATTTGGGTGGTTTCGAAGAAAAGCTGATTTGTTTTGAGTTCAATTTGAAAATGGTGTTATTACTTGAAGTCTGGAATTTATGAAACCTTATCTTTTTTATATTTCAAAACTATAAGTTAAAAGAATTGCCGAGTTGGTTTAGAGTTCACCTTTAAATTGAAAATCATTTGTGTTTAGGTGTCAAACTTATAAAAATTTATTTTCAAGAAAAGTTGTTTAACCTTGATAATAATAATAATTGTATCATAATAAAATCAAATAAAATGCATGCATAAAACAGTTAATGGTAATGGCCTTATTACAACAAAGTAAAACCCGAAATAAATCCAAAACGTAAATATAAAACTCAAAATAAAATAACACTGAGCTGAGCATGGCCACCACTAGGCTCCTGCCAACCCGGTCCATTCACTGATTGTCACCTGAAAAGATATCCCACAACGGGGTGAGTCAACAGACTCAATGTGCAACAACTAACATAAATTGCCAATCGATTTAGGCATATCAAATCATACATAGCAAATATAAGCAATGATGCAAACCCAACCCAAACCTAATAACCATCCTCTACACATCACCCGTACCTGCCAATCACACTGCGGGGATTACTAAATCGACCCTCCATCCGCTACACACCATCGAAGGCAGTCGCTGCAGACGACTTGCACATCGCCCTTATAAATTGTGGCATAGCCACCAGATAATGTGACAGAGTCACCAGATAACAATTTGTGACATAAGTCACCACATTCAGATTATGTGACATGAGTCACCAGATATTGTGGTAAAAACCACCAGATCACTTCCCCTTTTCAATATCACCCAAATGCCCCACGCGTCATACAATTCATGCAGATATCATGTCATATGCCTTATTTCACATTCGTAATGAGAATATGTCATATTCAGTGTTCATAATACTATTAACAGAGCTTTAGAGGATAACGTACCTGAATATGCCGTACCATTGAATGGTACCTTTAGTCACATCTTTCATATTCTTATTAACACATGTTTTAAATTAATACCATAAATCTATTAGGAATCAGTGTAGGGCTACACACCAGGTTACTAACGTGTTCACTGAATCCCGAAAGTTACCGAAACAGATTGTACTCCTTCCTAAAAAAAAAACTAATGTCAGAATCGGCTAGCCACTAATACTTAATATGGCCTTGGCCGAATATTCATATTCACTTACCTTGCGGATCTAAGTCCCGAAATCATCACTTATCCTATGGAGATGTCGAAATCCCTACATGGTACATGTTAGGATCAGCCTATTGCACAAGATCTATGAAAATGGCCCTTTGCCGAATACCACACATGACTTACCTTGGATCTTAAAATCCCGAAGAACTCCACCTTATAGTTGACAACAACCAAATCCCGAAACCCCTTCATAGTTTCAGCCAAAGAACAGTAAAAGAGATTAGAGTCCTAATTTCGGCTAACCCAAAAGAAAAGAAAGATCAAAACAACAGTTGATCCTTACCCCTACTACAGAAGTCGACTGCACCCTTGCTTGAACCCACAGAGATATTCGGCTATGCAAGCTAGATGTTGATCAATTGGTTTCGGCTTTTGGAACTTAATGAACAATCGGCTATGGTCTAGGAAGAACTTACTTTCGGCTTTTGGAAACTTGCAAAAAGAAGAGGAGAAAGGTTGAGCAATTCGACAATGGTGATAAATGAAGATTCGGCTAGCACAAGGAATATTTCGGCTTTTTGTGCTATGATCAAATCAGCTATATGGAAGAGTGATTAACTTGAAGAAGAAAAAGATGAAGAAATCGACTAGGCTTACTTGTGTTTTCGGCTTTGACAAAATAAAAGGAGAAGGGAAGATTCACTTTCGGTTTTCAACAGAGACAGAATTTCGGCAGAGGCACAATTGAAAAGAAAAGAAAGCAAATGGCCTCATGCTCCTCCCTTTTGCCGAAAATACCACACCTAGACCCCTCCATTCGGCCAACTCTCTTTCCCCCTATCTAATCCCTTCTTTTTCTCCTAAAACTTCTCTTCTTTACCCATTCAAAATAATCTGAATAAACAATAATTATCTCCCTACCTTAGCCGAATTTTTAAAAGGGATTTGACCACATCCACAACTCATCCCCTTAGTGTCCCATTGCCGTCCACCTCTACTCCCCTTTGATGCAAAATAAAACTCCTATTTGCGTCCCTTGCTGCTCGAACCTAAGCCCTGCACACTGTCTGAGGCGTCACTTACTAAGGCTTTAAGTGGCGCCTCCTTGCCACTTTACCAAGCCCATTTTTATGTCCTATTTCCCCTACATAATTTCTTAAGGCCTCATTTCCCTAGCTCCCCCTTTAAGACTTAAAATCAAATATTTTCTAAGGCACTTACCTACACTCTAAAGTTCTCAAAATCCACAAGACACATTCAAAATACACATAGGCATGCTTCCACATATATTTAAGCAAAAATGCACAACCCCTAAATCCTGGATATTACAGTTCTACCCGCTTAAAATAATTTCGACCTCGAAATTACCTGGCTAAAATAAGTGAGGGTATTGCTGTCGCATTGCTTTTTTCGACTCCCATGAAGCTTCTTCCGATCCATGATTACGCTATAACACCTTGACTAGAGGAACTGATTTCCTCCGTAACACCTTCACATCTCGTTCCAAAATCTGAATCGGCTCCTCCTTGTAGGACAAATCTGGCCTTAGTTCCACTTCCTCAACCGGCACTACATGAGATGGATCCGATCAGTATCGACATAGCATAGAAACATGGAACACATCATGCATCTGCCTCAACTCCGGAGGCAACTCTAACTGGTACGCCACTGGTCCAACTCGCTTCATAACCCGATAAGGTCCTATACACCTGGGACTTAATTTCCCTTTGCGACCAAATCTCATCTCCTTCTTCCATGGCGAAACCTTAAGAAACACCTGATCTCCCACAGCAAATTCTATTTCCTTCCGCTTAAGGTCCGTATACGACTTCTGCCTATCGGATGCCTCCTTTAACCCTGTCCGAATTAACATAACCTTTTCTTCAGACTCTGCCACAATTTTCGGGCCCAAAACTTGACGTTCCCCCAATTCCGTCTAATACGTAGGAGTGCGACACTTCCGTCCATATAGCGCTTCATACGATGCCATCCGAATACTGGCTTGATAGCTGTTATTATACGCAAATTCCGCAAAAGGCAAATATTCTTCCCAACTTACTCTAAAGTCTATCACACAGCCTCTCAACATATCCTCTAACACTTGGATTACCCGCTCAGACTGCCCGTCCGACTGTGGATGAAAAGCCGTACTAAAATCTAATCTGGTGCCTAAAGCCTGATGTAGCGCTTTCCAAAATCGAGACGTAAATCTCGGATCCCTATCTGAGATAATCGACACCGGCACTCCATGCAACCTCACAATTTCCGCCACGTACAACTTCGCCAACTTCTGCAAAGAATAGTCAACCCGTACTGGTATGAAATGCGCGGACTTTGTCAATCGATCCACTATCACCCATACCGAGTCCTTCTTAGTAGGCGTAAGGGGAAGCCCACTAACGAAGTCCATGGTGATTCTCTCCCACGTCCACTGCGGAATCTTTATCGGCTGAAGCAATCCTGACGGAACTTGGTGTTCAGCCTTAACTTGCTGACACGTTAAGCACTTCCCTACAAATTCTGTAACTTCCCGCTTAAGACCAAGCCACCAAAACTGTTCCCCTGTACAACTTACTACCTCCAGGATGCATAGCATAGGGGCTACTATGCGATTCCTGAAGAATTCTTTGCTTTAACTCCTTATCCTTAGGCATATAGACTTTACCCTTGAAACACAATACTCCATCGCTGTCAACACCATAATCCTCTAACTCCCCATTCTGCACTTGCCGTAGCTTAGCACTTAAATCATCATCTACCAGCTGCCTTTCTTCACCTCATTCAACCATGTCGTCTTGACTTGCAACTCCGCTAACAAACTTCCATCGTTATACAAGCTAAGATGTGCAAACATCACCCTCAGATCCGACACAACCTTCCGACTTAGGGCATCTGCCACTACATTCGCCTTGCCCGGGTGATACTCTATAGAACAGTCGTAATCTTTCAATAACTCCACCCACCTTCGCTGTCTCAAGTTCAGCTCTTTCTGAGTCAGCAGATACTTAAGACTCTTGTGGTCTGTGTAGATCACTGACTTTTCTCCATATAAATAGTGCCTCCACACCTTAAGAGCGAAGACTACTGCTGCCAACTCCAAGTACGGTTGAAAAACCCGATTCATCATATCCATGAACGCAGCTGGGCCGTTCGTCAATCCGAACGGCATTACTAAGAACTCATAATGCCCGTATCTTGTCCGGAAAGCTGTCTTATGGATATCCACTTCCTTCACCTTAAGCTGATGATATCCAGACCGTAAATCTATCTTTGAGAAAACCGCAGCCCCCTTAAGCTGATCGAACAAGTCGCCTATCCTCGGCAAAGGATACTTGTTCTTGATGGTCAGCTTATTCAACTGACGATAATCTATGCACATACGCATAGTCCCGTCCTTCTTCTTCACGAACAAGACCGGTGCTCCCCATGGAGACACACTAGGTCGGATAAACCCACGATCCAGCAACTTTTGGATTTGAGCCTTGAGCTCCACCAACTCCTTTGGTGCCATCCTATACGGAGCAATTGACACAGGAGCTGTACCCGGTAGCAAGTCAATTCCGAACTCCACTTTCCTATTCGGGGGTATCCCAGGTAGCTCCTCCGGAAACACATCCACGAAATCCTTTACCGTTCTAACTCTACTGACTCCTTCTTCTTTCGCATCCAACGCACTAACGAAAGCCACAAATGCCTTGCACCCTTTTCGAACCATCTTATCAGCCTTTAACGCGGAGACTATGTTAAACAGATAGTTTCTCCTTTCTCCTATCATAATTATTTCCTCATCCTCCTGGGTCCTTAACTCCATTCGCTTAGCTGCGCAATCCAACTTAGCCCGATGTTCCACTAGCCAATCCATGCCAAGAATGAGATCAAATTCTCCGAAAGGTAATTCCATCAAGTCAGCAGGAAATACTACTCCTTGAATCTCTAGAGGTACATTCCGAAATATTTTATTCACCACTACAGTTTGACCTAATGGGCTTACTACAGTCATCTCCCTATCAGACAGTTCAGATGCTATATCTAACGTTCCAACTACTCTACATGCAACATAAGAGCGGGTCGAGCCAACATCAATTAAAGCAAAGTAAGGCTTATCAGCTATAAGGAACGTACCGGTTATGACGTCTAGTGCGTCTCCATCCTCCCTCTGGCGAACTGCATACACCAGACCCGGCTGTCTTGCCTCTGTATTACCAACACCTCTGCCCGGTGTTCCCCATCCTCTTCCAGAACCATTACCCATTCCATTCGGACCACGACCCCGCGGTGGCTGCCGTCCACCTCTTCCAGCCTGATTAAAACCCTGACCTGCTGGTCGATTCCCATCTGGTTTCATAGGACAGTCCTTAATCATGTGATCCTTGGACCCACACTTAAAACAGCCCCCTGTCTTCTTCCAACACTCTCCTAGATGCATCTTTCCACACTGAGCACAAGTACGGTACTGCCCTCCTGCAACAACCTGCTGCCCTCGCGGTCCATCAACTCTAGGCCTCTTTTGCACATTCCCAGATGACCCTGATGACCCAAAACCTCTCTTCTACCTATTCCTATCTGTATTCTGTCTCACAGCTTCTTTAACTCCTTCGGCTACCTTAGCCTTCTCCACCAACACGGCAAACTCCCGCTCTTGCTGTGGAGCTATCAACAATCTCAGGTCATCCTTCAGACCGTCCTCAAACCGGACACATCGTTCATGCTCCGTAACCATGATACCTCGAGCATACCGGTTCAACCTTAAGAATTCTGCCTCGTATTCCGCTACCGACTTACTTCCCTGAACCAGCCTCAGAAATGCCTTCCTCTACGCATCGATATAGCTAGTCCCAATATACTTCTTCTGATACGCCGCCTTCAAATACTCCCAAGTGAGATCCTCAGCTATAGCACTATCCCGAACTGTGAGCCACCATTGATATGACTCATCGCGAAGTAGCGACACCACTCCTTTCAGTTTCTCCTCAGCAGTCAGATCCAACTCATCCATGATTCGCTCCGTTGCCTCCAACCAATACTCAGCCGTATTGGGCGCCACACCGGATACACCACGGAATACCTCAGCTCCGTTGGCTCGAAGTCGCTCGAGTACAGATTTCTGAGCTCCCATACCTCCACCTACTCCAGCCACCCTCTCAAGAACCCGCAGCATCACCTGCGATACTGCATCATCCCCCGTCTGATCCTGATGTTCAACCTCAACAGCTGCTGGTGGTGGTGGTACCTCATTCTCGGACCCTTGACCAGACCTAACGGGTTCCGATACGGCCATTCTGCCTCTACCACGCCCTCGCACATTACGACCACGTCCCCTAGAACTCATGTCTACGATCACGATCTAATCTAATTAAAAAGTTTTATGCATTAGTCTTTGTTCCACTGATTACCCACGAACAAGTTTTATGTAAAGAAGTTTAGTAGTAGTTTTTTCGATCAATCAAAGTTTTAGTTCCAAGTCTTCTATCCTAATTCAGAGTAAACACATTCATTCGATAGTATCAACTACACACATTCACCACTCAAGCATTTTCGTTCATTCCAATCCCAGGGGTATTTTCGTAATTTGCCCTATAGGGGTATTTTGGTAATTTTCCAAATCGGGGTATTTTGATATTTTGCAAATTAGGGGTTTTGGTATTTTTGTAAAATAAGGATATCTTGGTAAAAATCGAGGGTAGTATGGTGATTTTATAAACCGAGGGTATTTTACAAACCAGGGGTATTTGGGTAATTTTGTAAACCGGGAATTTTTCAATTTTTCTTTCCAAAATAGTTTTTACAAATCAAAGGGGTGATTTGGTGATTTTAAAAACTAAGGTTTTTATAAAACAGTGTAGCTAGTCCCTTTTGGGTTTTAATTATTGGATTTAGCCCGTGAATAAGTCCTCTTGGTTAGGGTGAACCGTCACTACGCACCAGGTAGGATTCGAGTGGAGAGGAGGTGAGTCACTAGGACTGCTTAAATACCAAGCTCCCACCGAAACCAATCCTAGACATACGCACAATGGTTGCCACACCCTAACTCGGCGACTCACTCACAGGTTTGTTTGATTAGGCTTTAAGTTTTATGTAATTCTGTGTTGGAGTAAGCTAATCCTAGGGTTCAATAGCTCCTAGTGTACTAATCTACGTTCCCTTTATACCCACATAGAAATCATATACTAAATCACACAACAGTTATGGGTACTTACCTGGTGGACTTCGGGTCGGAGACTTAGGTGCCATGCCAGAAAACCTGCTCAATTCCAAAAATTTTTTCACAAAAACTTATTTGGGCTCAATTTTGAAAACGTTGTGGGCTTTAAACCCAAGGCCGAGAGTTTAAAACCTGGCTCTGATACCAAATTGAAGCACCCCAAACCCGGCCCACGAGCCTCGACCGGATCTGGTATGGTCCTTGAGTAAAACATTTTAAAAACTTATTTGTTACTTTGGAAAATTTGGGTGGTTTCGAAGAAAAGCTGATTTGTTTTGAGTTCAATTTGAAAACGGTGTTATTACTTGAAGTCTGGAATTTATGAAACCTTATCTTTTTTATATTTCAAAACTATAAGTTAAAAGAATTGCCGAGTTGGTTTAGAGTTCACCTTTAAATTGAAAATCATTTTTGTTTAGGTGTCAAACTTATAAAAATTTATTTTCAAGAAAAGTTGTTTAACCTTGATAATAATAATAATTGTATCATAATAAAATCAAATAAAATGCATGCATAAAACAGTTAATGGTAATGGCCTTATTACAACGAAGTAAAACCCGAAATAAATCCAAAATGTAAATATAAAACTCAAAATAAAATAACACTGAGCTGAGCATGGCCACCACTAGGTTCCTGCCGACATGGTCCATTCACTGATTGTCACCTGAAAAGATATCCCACAACGGGGTGAGTCAACAGACTCAATGTGCAACAACTAACACAAATTGCCAACCGATTTAGGCATATCAAATCATACATAGCAAATATAAGCAATGATGCAAACCCAACCCAATCCTAATAACCATCCTCTACACATCACCCGTACCTGCCAATCACACCGTGGGGATTACTAAATCGACCCTCCATCCGCTACACACCATCGAAGGCAGTCGCTGCAGACGACTTGCACATCGCCCTTATAAATTGTGGCATAGCCACCAGATAATGTGACAGAGTCACCAGATAACAATTTGTGACATAAGTCACCACATTCAGATTATGTGACATGAGTCACCAGATATTGTGGTAAAAACCACCAGATCACTTCCCCTTTTCAATATCACCTAAATGCCCCATGCGTCATACAATTCATGCAGATATCATGTCATATGCCTTATTTCACATTCGTAATGAGAATATGTCATATTCAGTGTTCATAATACTATTAACAGAGCTTTAGAGGATAACGTACCTGAATATGCTATACCATTGAATGGTACCTTTAGTCACATCTTTCATATTCTTATTAACACATGTTTTAAATTAATACCATAAATCTATTAGGAATCAGTGTAGGGCTACACACCTAGTTACTAACGTGTTCACTGAATCCCGAAAGTCTACCGAAACAGATTGTACTCCTTCCTAAAAAAAACTAATGTCAGAATCGGCTAGCCACTAATACTTAATATGGCCTTGGTCGAATATTCATATTCACTTACCTTGCGGATCTAAGTCCCGAAATTGTCACTTATCCTATGGAGATGTCGAAATCCCTACATGGTACATGTTAGGATCAGCCTATTGCACAAGATCTATGAAAATGGCCCTTGGCCGAATACCACACATAACTTACCTTGGATCTTAAAATCCCGAAGAACTCCTCCTTATAGTCGACAACAACCAAATCCTGAAACCCCTTCATAGTTTAGGCCAAAGAACAGTAAAAGAGATTAGAGTCCTAATTTCGGCTAACCCAAAAGAAAAGAAAGATCAAAACAACAGTTGATCCTTACCCCTACTACAGAAGTCAACTGCACCCTTGCTTGAGCCCATAGAGATATTCGGCTATGCAAGCTAGATGTTGATCAATTCGTTTCGGCTTTTGGAACTTAATGAACAATCGGCTATGTTCTAGAAAGAACTTACTTTCGGCTTTTGGAAACTTGCGAAGAGAAGAAGAGAAAGGTTGAGCAATTCGGCAATGGTGATAAATGAAGATTCGGCTAGCACAAGGAATATTTTGGCTTTTTGTGTTATGATCAAATCGGCTATATGGAAGAGTGATTAACTTGAAGAAGAAAAAGATGAAGAAATTGGCTAGGCTTACTTGTGTTTTCGGCTTTGACAAAATAAAAGGAGAAGGGAAGATTCACTTTCGGTTTTCAACAGAGACAGAATTTCGGCAGAGGCACAATTGAAAAGAAAAGAAAGCAAATGGCCTCATGCTCCTCCCTTTTGCCGAAAATACCACACCTAGACCCCTCCATTCGGCCAACTCTCTTTCCCCCTATCTAATCCCTTCTTTTTCTCCTAAAACTTCTCTTCTTTACCTATTCAAAATAATCTGAATAAACAATAATTATCTCCCTACCTTAGCCGAATTTTTAAAAGGGATTTGACCACATCCACAGCTCATCCCCTTAGTGTCCCATTGCCGTCCACCTCTGCTCCCCTTTGATGCAAAATAAAACTCCTATTTGCGTCCCTTGCTGCTCGAACCTAAGCCCTGCACACTGTCTGAGGTGTCACTTACTAAGGCTTTAAGTGGAGCCTCCTTGCCACTTTACCAAGCCCATTTTTATGTCCTATTTCCCCTACATAATTTCTTAAGGCCTCATTTCCCTGGCTCCCCCTTTAAGACTTAAAATCAAATATTTTCTAAGGCACTTACCTACACTCTAAAGTTCTCAAAATCCACAAGACACATTCAAAATACACACAGGCATGCTTCCACATATATTTAAGCAAAAATGCACAACCCCTAAATCCTGGATATTACAGGGCTTTGCATAATTTCTGTTATTTCATGTTTTGATATCTGTTCTGTGGGGCTAAGGCCCAATCTGATGGTGCATGAGGGTTGCACACTAAGTCTCGTGACTCACCCTATTATTTAACATTTTACAGGAGACACTTAAAGCATCGGACCGGGCTGGAGAGGAACGCAAGGTGGCCATGCATGAGATTATTTTGGATACTGCCACAGACATTATTTTATTTACTTATATTTAATATTTTGGTATAGTTGGGTTTTTATTTCATTGTAATAAGGCCATGGGCCATTAGCTTTATATTTTCCGGTTTTATTTTGGCTTTTATTACTATCAAACATTTGGACTTTACGTTTTATTAAGCTAAGGCATCTATCAAATTTCGGTTTCCAATTCACTAAGGCATTAATATAAAATGTATATCTTTTACAAATTATTCAACCATTTAGTTTTCCCGATTAAAAGGCTATACACAAGAAAAAAATATTTCCCGAATTTGCGACAACTTTTAAAATCTCCTTAGTGGCATGCTAGATCCGGTCATGGTGTTTGGGCCGGGTTTGGGGTGTTACATCATACATGTCCCTTCAAATTTCTTCTAACTCTTATATGTGTAACTTTTGAGATTCACCCGCTGCTTCCAATTCCATGTTGCACTATTTAAAAACCTTGTCTGCTTTGTGCTCGAGTTTGATTAGAAGGTAACACGACTTACCAAAAATAAGTTGGTAGGGTGACATTCCTATGGGTCTCTTGAAAGTTATGCAATAAGCTTATAATGTGTCATTCAATCAAAGACTTCGGCTTATATAGTTTGACAGTTTTCTCTAAAATGAATTTAATCTCCTGATTGGAGCTTTCGTCTTTTCCGTTGGTTTATGGATGGTATGCAGTGACAATTCTTTGTTTCACCCCACATTTCTTCATGAGAACCTCAACAACTCTATTGCAAAAATGAGGTGCTCGATAACTAATCAGGGCCATTGGTGTGCCAAACCTAGAAATAATAAAAGTTTTAACAAAGTTTACAATAGTTTTAGCATTATCAGTACAAGTAGCTTTAGCTTCTACCCATTCAGAAATATAACCAAGAACTAAAAATATGTAGAGATTACCAAATCACAAAATGAAAGGCCCCATGAATTCTATAGCCCATGATCTGTTGTAATTTGACGGGTCAAATTAGGCTCCTCATTACACTTTACGAGCTTGTTTCTGAGCAATTATATGTTTTTATTATATTTTTACTTAGTTTTCATTTTTAGCTTTAATAAATGAAATATTATATTTTAACACTTTTGAGACCCGAAATGGCCAAATGTGTCATCGTGATAGCCCGAAATAGGGCCTAATCGGAACAGTGGTTGCAAAACCACGAATCTGAGATATAAAATTTTATTACGTTTAATTATTATGATTTACCGAGTGATTAAATACATGTGTTAGAGTATTGATAAGAAATTTTATTGATTGCATGCTTAAATTGCCTATTAGGACTTGTTTGCAAAAGTTGCTAAATAGGTGTTCTAATTCATAGAGTACTTGATTGTAATCGGGGTTTGAAGTAGGAGTCCTTAAATGGTAATTAGATCATTATATTTCCATGGACGAAAATGGACATACATAGATAAAAATAACTAAAGTTTTAATGAAGGGCATTTTAGTCATTTGGTATTAAAAAGAAATTAAAAGGGAAAAAGATGGCAAAATATGTCCATATTCTTCATTAGGACGAAATTTCAAGGGTTCTCCATAGCTAGGGTTTGTTTCAAGCTTCCAAGCTCCATAGTAAGTGATTCCAAGCCCCGTTTTTAATGTTCTTTACGTTTTTGGAGTCCCGGTAACTTGATTTAGCTTATTCTAGCAATAATTTAACCTAGGGTTCATATTTGGAAAAATACCCATAGGTGAAATGTGTTTATTTTGATATTTTATGGCAGAATATGAAGCTTAGAATTATGTTAAACAACTTTTACTAAGCGATTTTAAGTGAAAACGAGTAAAGCGACATAATCGGCAAAAATACCTAATGTTCATAAGTACATGTTAGAGTGAGAATTTGATGTTGTCATAGAAGGGGAAAATGATCAGCATGTCATAAAATATAAGAATAAGGGGTAAAGTTTAATTTTCGAGCTTTGGGGCAAAATTGTAAATATATAAAACTTTAGAGGCAAAAACATAATTTTGCCAAAATATTGTGTATGAATTGTATTTGAATGGAATTTTGATAAAATGTATTAAATTGTGCTAATATAGATTAAGAAAGAAGGAATAGTGAAGGTGATCGGGGAAAAGAGAAGGTTATCGACTAATTTACGAAAATAGTCGTTTTGCATCCGAGGTAAGTTATGTGTAAATAATAGCAATATATTTTTATAAATTCTGAATTATATTTGATATGTGAATTAATATTGAATGTGGAAGGAAAATTTTTCATGAATTATTCAAGTGATAAAGTGTTTAAAATAAGTGTTAAGAGTAAATTCCCAGTTGAACTTAGGAATAGAAGTGGATACAAGTGATATATCACTAGAGACCAGTGTTACAGTGTTACAGTGAGTCCCGGGTGCTGGGTGATCTAGCATGTGTTGCAGACACCTGACAGCTTGTGTGAGCAGGCCCATGGACATTTCCAGTGTTATTGATCAGTGGTAGTTTCGGCTACATTACAGTGGTAGCTTCGGCTACATATCAGTGGTAGCTTCGGCAACATATCAGTGTGGCACTTATGTGCTAATTCTCTACGTATCCATGTATATTCCGAGTGTTCAACGGGAGTAATAATAAATTAAAGTGAATATAAGATGAAGTGTGTATGCAGGTATAATTGAAAGAATGAGCATACGTGATAATGATTAAGTACTTAAATGTATGAGCAAGTGAAATGGTAAGATTGTACATGTGTAAGTGATTAAATTTGCTAAGAAGGATATTAATTAATTGTATGTGAAAATGTTAATTATTTATTGAGTGCTTATTTTTTACATGTAACTTACTAAGCTATTAGTAGCTTACTCGTTATTTTCCTTTCTTTTGTTTTATAGTGTGTTGAACTTACTTGGATTGGAGATCGTCGGAGCCTCGTATCACACTATCAAGCCTTTACTTTGGTATATAAATGCTTTTGAAATGTTTTAAGTTATAGCATGTATAGGGATCGAATTATTTTGTATGGATACCTAAGTGATGTTTACTACAAAGAAAGTATGAAAAAGTAAAAATTTGTAATGAAACAGTTTTTGGACAACAGCAGTAATGTGACTTTGAAAAATCACCAAAAATAGGAGAAATGGAATTAAAAAGTGAAAAAGATATATAATTAAAGCTTATTTTGTTTAATTTCATATGAAAGAAACAGTGTAAGCAAAGAAATTCTATATTCTATGATATTTGAATTTTAGTGAGACAGGGTCAGAATGGTATTTGAAGTCCCATGTTTAGACTTTATAAAAACATTTAAAATTGTACAAAAATAATTATGACCTATAATTTATATGTATAGATTCCTTATTGAGTCTACTTTCAGTAGAAATAAGTAGAAACAACATATAAAAATTTTACAATGAGAAAATTGTTTTTTAGTGAAGAGTGGTCAGAACCATTGGACTGTGAAACAGGGGAGACTTTAATGAATAAACTGTACTAATTGGCCAAACCAAAAATTCTGAAAATTTTATGGTGAGAAGATATATGAGTTTAGATTCAAGGAACATTTACGGATCTAAATTTTGAGTTTCATAACTCAAGTTATAATTAAAAAAATGACTGTTGTGCAGATGGACAGATTTATTGTGAATGATGAAATAAATTTTTTTTATACCCGAAGTAGTAAGATAAGTTAAATAACGCCTCGTACTCGACTCCCGAAACGGTCTTGAGTGTGTGGTGTTACGGTCATCGAGGACATAATGGTTGGTTGAGTGCTTTAGGGAGTAATCGAATGCCTAAACTTGAGTGAAAACATTGCATAGGAGAGGGGTATTGCGATATCGAAGTTTGAAATTCATGATATCGCATACAGTGCTAAATTGAAGATGATCGAGGCCATTCACAGTGATATTGTGATATCCAACCCCCAAAATAACCCCAATTTCAAGATTGACATGGGTATCGCGATACCATTGCCTGACGTAGAGAAAAATGACTTGTAACACCCTAGATCTGGCGAGTCTGAAATTTCAATGTATAGTTGTAAAAGTTTTGTCTAGCGTAGTGTTAATCGCCCAAATGATTGTTTTGGCGTATACGTGTTGGCGTATAATATCCACCACATAAGAAAGTAAGAATTTGGTTTCCTGATATACTGCTATATTATTGAGAAGTCTGCGTTAAGAGATAAAGGGTTTGTATGGAATGAGTATTCGCCAAAGGTATAGCATGCCTAATTTGTCTAGAATACTGTGCTAGTTAGATTTTAATAACTTGGTTAGAAATCAATGAGATAGCCAAGCTGGATAATTGTGATTTCAAAGTATTTATTAATATTTTTTTTTGAAGATTGTAGGCCATTAAGAAAGCAAGTATTGAACATATGACTTGTTAAATTCCACTAACATATGACTTGTTAAATTCCACTAAGTAATTAAGTTATATATATATATATATATATATGACTGAGAAATGAGTTCTAAAAGGGCTCTTTTTTTTCTTCCTCATCCTTAAGTGGTATTGCTGAAACCATCCTTAAGCCTGAATGTATCCTACATCGGTAATCTAGAGTCTATTGTTCTTTTATGACCGGTAGTTACTTCGCATTAGGGTAAGTATTTTAGCTCATCATGTTAAGTTCTGAATAAGTAAATTTGTATTTGGTAATTGAACGTTGGGACTATAAGTATAAGGTTTCTGCATGGGATTGTCAACGATTGAAATGATAAGTAATTTGAATTTACAAGAGAAGTAATAATGAAAAATTATGTTTTTAAGCAGTGATTGCTTCTGGTTTGAGAGGGATATTTAGATCTAGAGTTTGAACTACAGTAGATGAGGATCAAGTGGGTCTCTACTCTGACTCTTGCATGTACATTGTTCATTCAATAGTACATTTACATGAAAGTGATCCAACTATGAATTTGAAATCATGGATAGTATAGAATGAATATAATGTGAATGAAGTTATGTTAAAATTTATTGAGTACATGAATGATTGTTGATGATGGTATGTGTATAGGGTATGAGGTATGGTAATTCCCATTCGTGATGAGATGTGTATTGAGTATGATTAAGTTAAGAAATAAGTAATTTGCTTGAATGTGAGTTCTATTGGATGCATGATGAATGATATGAAATGTGAAGTATGAGTCGTGTATATGTTCTAGGAGTTGTTAAGTGAGTCGAGTAACCGCGGTGTTAAATGATGTAGTCCATCGGGACAGAAAACACAAACTTTGAAAGAAAAGTCTATGGCCATGACACCCTCTGAAATGGAAATAATGAATGGTGATTACCCAATAGGGTTCTCTGCGTATCCAAAGATGATGATGGGCAAACCTCACGTAATGTGAGTTTAGGAAAATCCATATCATAAAAACGACAACAAAGAATAGCCTTTGTGGTGAACTCTGAAAGAATAACCTTTGTGGCAAACTCTGAAAGAATAACCTCTGTGGTGAACTTTAAAAGAATAGCCTTTGTCACGAACTCTAAAAGAATAACCTTTGTGGAAAACTCTGAAAGAATAACATATGTGGTGAACTCTAAAAGAATAGCCTTTGTCACGAACTCTAAAAGAATAGCCTTTGCGGTGAACTCTGAAAGAACAACTCTTGTGGCGTGTTCTATTAGAATGCTCTTTTGGTGTGTTCTATAAAGAGTTCTGAGGCGCATTCTTATGATTCTTTAAAATACGCAGTAAAGTTATAATGGTATAAAGTGTCTATCAATTACATGGTAAGTACTACTTGAAGCTAAAATTCAATTGAGGATAATGAATTGAAGAGATATAGAAAAGTAATAAGTTAGTATTGGAAGTGGTCTTGAATAAAGGTTTGAATTTGACTGATCAAAGAAGGTATTGGCTAATTAAGTATATGTTCATTATGAAGAGTGATTGTACAATGATTCTAGGTTAAGTACGTGTAAGAAATGATATTCTAGTTGCATTGGTCTTCGAAAGAAAATTGGCATAGATATATGAATGTTAAGATGGAAGGATATAAGTGAAGGATGAAGTTAACAGTTGAGCAATGGAAATGGGTACAGATCAAGGCAAGGTAGTTAACTTGCATGTAAAGGTCCGATATTGGAAAGTACTAGCCAAGAGTATGATCAAGTGTGTATGAACAAAAAAAATCGTTATACTGAATCATCAGCTACATTGTGCAAGTATCACTAAGGTAAATGGTGTTTTTCTCACTAGGTTCTTATGAACTTATCTGTGTGTATTATGTTTCAGGTTGAATGATGTAAGTCTGCGCTAGAAGGGGCGATGCTAGGACTACTCCAATGGAGTGGCATATCGGGTTATTATGCATATAGAGCATGCTTGGTGGCGATTAAGATTCAGTAGTACTATGTAGAAGTCTATAATTAGGATAAATCTAATAAATTATAATATTAGATGATTTTTTTAATTAAATTACTTTAATCTTTGTATATGTCATTGTTGTTTATGTGATCAATAGAATTTGAAAATAATTGTAGTTTGTACTAATTGTTTAAATTTATGTCTGCATTCATGTGGTAACACCCGAGATTCAGATCTGGTGAATCAAATCGAGTCGAGGGTGTTACATGACTATAGGGGTGGTTTTTCTCCAACACCACCACCAATCAAAATACAACGCCCATGGGCATTTTGGTCACTAAAACTTGGGTTGTAATTAGCTTTAAAAAGCTAAAAGTTGGCTGAAGAAAGGGAGGTTGTAGCTTAGGTTAGAAAGCTACTTAGTTTTAGGGTTTCTTTTATCTTTTAGTTTAGGTTTAGGGTAGTTTTCTTTTCCATAGCTTAGGGTTTACTTTTCCTGCACATTTTCTTGTTCTCCTTAGTATTAATGGTGTTTAGTTATTACTATAGCTAGGTTTATTTACATGTTTAGTACTTTAGTTTAATGTTATTTCATTTTTCTTTCTTTTCATTTGCTAAAGCTCTAATCTTTAGTGTTCTTGTTTCTTTATCTTTGTATTAGTTACTTTTTGTTTAAGTTTATTACGTTAAAAATCAAAGCTTTCATCTTTTTATTTAATTTTATGTTAATGGCTTCCATAGTTGTTTCTTCTATGTTTTTAGCTTTAATATGGTAATGGGTAACTAAACGCTAGGTAGTTGGTTGATAGAAATGTTGTTTGGTTAGTTTTTGGGTTTGGGGACTAAATCGCAAAATAGGACTAAATCGAATAAAATTTTAAATTTAGGATTGACGCCCCTAAGGAAAAACCAAGATTGTAACAACCCATTTTCAGTGAAATCGGAACAGTGGTTTCGTGACCACAAATCCGAGCCGGAAAGATAAATTATTTTAATATTATTGTATGACTAGTGATATGATAGGAAGGTTATATGACAATTCTGGAAAGAAAATTTTATCGATTATGTGATTAATTAGGGAAAGGACCAAATTGCATAAAAATGTAAAAGTTGAATTCTATTAGCTATAAGGATTAAATAGCTATGGAATTCAAAACTTGAGGTCCTTATATGATAATTAGACCATTAAAGAAAAGTATCTAGATATTTTTGGTGAATCATCCATGTAAAAATTGGAAAAGGTTAAGGATTAAATTGGAAATGTGAAAGATTAATAGATGATAATTTAATTAAATGAGAAAGAAAACATTTTTATCATCTTCAACCTCAAATATTTCTATGGAAGCCCTAGGAGAGGGAAAAGGAACTTTTCAAGCTTAATTAGATCTGGAAAGACCAAATATGGAATTGGATCGAGGAAAACAAAAAAGTTTCGGATTAGTAGATCTATATATACGAACAAGTGCCGAGGTAAGTTCGTGTAACTTAATCGAGCATGCAAATATGTTGAATTGAATTGTTGAGATTGGATTGAATGTTTATTATATTTATGTAAATGTTATGAATACATGCTCAAAATTGTATGAAATAGGATTGAATTCTATTTGAACATTGGATTTCGATGGATAAAGGTAATTTCCCTTATGAATTGAGGTCCTGCATTTGTTGTTGACGGGGTTTTGCTCGGACGAGTAATCCTTTGACCTCATTTCTGAAAGGAATTAGCCCGGACGGGTAATCCAAATCATACTCTTTAGAGCATATGTCATAAAAAGGATTTAGCCTGGACTGGTAATCTTGACTAAGCTCTATTGAGTATATATATTGAAGATAAGATTTAGTTTGGACTAGTAATCCTATTGCATGGATATGGCATGATGAGCTCACCTGTACTTATTTGATGTACATGAAAATTATATGACTAACTTGTTTGATTGAGTGAATGTGTTTAGGCAAATTGCCAATGTTATGGAAATCATATTGTTGTATGTTTGATATTAATGAAAGTAAATGGTAAGTTTAATTCCAGATATACGAACTTACTAAGCATAAAATGCTTACTAGGTTTTCTTTTTACTGTTTTATAGTGCTCGGAAGCTCGGGAAAGTGGGAGATCAGTCGGAGTTTCATCACACTATTAACTAGTTAGTTTTGGTATTAACGAAAACTTATTTGGCATAATGGCATGTAATAGCCCAAATTTCGGTGAAATCAGAACAGTGGTTTAGGGACCACAAATTCGAGCCGAAAATAAAATTTATTTTTATTTTATTTTATAGTCCGTATTATGATAGATATGACATGTGAAAATTTTGGTACGAAAATTTTATCGATTGAGTGCTTAATTACGAGAAGGACTAAATCTCATGAAATGCGATAGTTGAATTCTAGTAGCTATAAGCATTAAAAAGCTATAGAATTCAAAACTTAAGGTCCTTATATGGTAATTAGACCATTAATAAAAAGTATGTAGATATTTTTGGATGATTCATCCATGGAAAATGAGAAAAAGGCTACGAACTAAATTGGAAATAGTAAAATACTTATTAATTAAAAAGATGATAAAATATATCATCTTATTTTATGTCATCTTCTTCCCCAAAATAAAACATGGAAACCCTAGGAGAGAGAGAAGAGACCTTTATGGCCAATTTGGGCAAGTTTCCTTGTCCCGTTTTTAGTAATTTTAATATTTTTAGAATCGGGATAACTTAATCTCCCTATTTTGGGCATTAATTTGAAAAGTTATCAAAGTATGAAAATGGGTCACGGATGTATATGCTGGAATTAGAAATTTATGGTAGAAAATGAAAGATTATTTATAGATAAACAACTTTTACAAAGTAATTTTTGATGAAAACATGATTTAGGGACTAAAATGAAAAGTTGTAAAATTTGATGAAAAAGTCTAAAACTTTATGAATACATGTGCTGTAAAATTTGTAATGGGGCTTTGGTTAGGCTTGCAATAGGGAGTACTTTGCACAAGTTTGATTTTCCGAGCCTAGAGATGAAAATGGAATTTATGGAAAAGTTAGGGGCAAAATGGTAATTTTTCCTAGGATGAAAATTTAGTCCACATGAATGTAAAATATGATAACTTGATGTAAAATTTACTAGTATAGGTCTGGATAGACCAAATTCTGAGCTAGAACAAGGAAAGAGGAAAGTGTCGGATTACTATACTTTTGTACACGAACCTTTCTCGAGGTAAGTTCGTGTAACTAAATTATGTTTATTTACATGTTGTTTTGATTGTAATTATGTAAATTATATAAATGTCATATATATATATGAAAGGATTACATATCGGATAATGCCCAATAGATGTTAAAAGTTTAAACGATGGAAATGTTGTTTTCATGCTCGGAATGGATGTGGAATATTATCACATTAATTATGTAGTGTTAAAGATGTATGAAATGATCACATACGAGAAAATGCATGGAAATGTTAAATCCCATTTGAATAAATGAAAATCGATGGATAAATGAAAGTGCCGGAATGAATGAGGTCCTGCATTTGTGGAAAAATGGATTAGGCTCGAATGAGTAATCCTAATGACTTCATTACATAAAGGATTTAGCCCGAATGGGTAATCTTGATATAAGTCCTCTCGAGCATATGTTACGAATTGGATTTAGCCCGAACAGGTAATCTAGAATGGACTTTACAGGGAATTCTTTGTCATATAAAGGATTTAGCCTGGACTAGTAATTCTGCTTTATGATATGTGGCTCGAGAGTGTACCTAAAAGGTACTACTGAATATGAATTGATAGACTATGGAATTGTACACCTCAAGTGTACTATCTGTGTATCCATCAATATTTTAAATAAATTCAACGGGTAAAGTTCTGACAAGAGCAAAGGTGAATTGAAAACAAATTGACATGGAATAATGTATACGATATGGATATACGACATGAAAGAATATTACATTAAATACAAGAAAATGATGATATATGACAAGTGATATGTGAAAATATGAGATGATGATATTTTTATATGGAAATTATTTGATGACAATGTTCATTCTTAATCATAGACTTGTACACCTTGAGTGTACAAATCATAACCTTGATATTCCGAGTAATATGAGCAAAGTTCTGGTATGAATTGTTCTGAATTCAAAATGAGCTATTATGAAATTATACTTGTAATAATGAGATGAATCATGCATGTTGAATGGATACATGTTGTGGAAAGCATATGTGCTTGGAAACTTGATTGTTGTTGAGCCCATACATGTCATGATATTACTATGGATTTTATGACTAACAAAGGCAATATGGATATGTGTAGGGCTTGAGTTCAAATTGATTGAATATGCCTTATATAGTTATCTCAAAATAGAATAAATGAAAAGTAAAGTACCATGTTATACGAACTTACTAAGCATACAATGCTTACCCCGTTTTATTTTCCCCTATTTTAGAGTAAATGGAAAGCTCGTTGGATTGGAAGCTCGGCGGAGATCGCTCACACTATCCATCGACCCATGACGGTACAATATGGTAAATCAATTATGGTTGTAATGGCATGTATAGGATATGTTGGCCATATTGGCATGTAAGTGTAAATGATGCTTGTCATCTAGCCATTGGAATGGCTAGTAATGGTTTGATTTGATATATTTGTAATGTCATACTATGGTAGCTACACATGTGTTAAGTAGTTAACCAAATTATGCCTATGATATGGACTAAACCAAAACAAGATTATGAACATGTATGCATGAAATGATATGCCATGATGAATGATGGAATTTACTTGATTTAAATGCTTCAAATGGTTGGTATTTGGATGCGTGATTCAAGTGCAGGTCATGAGTGAGATTTTGGGTGAGAAATGAAGCTAAGAATGGCTTTATTTTGTCCACACAAGCAAACACACAGGCGTGTGTCTAGATCGTGTGTGAGACACGACCTATCCCATGGGCATAAGGATCACAGATTATAGAAATTGTATTACTGTATTGGTTATTATTGGGGTCACATTCGGTTCTCTTTATTATAAATTGAGGTACACTATTGATATTGAAGTGTTGCTTTATCTGTACGGCTGAAATGTCGGTCATAACATAGCACTATGGTTTTGAATCTATTTGATGGTTCTGGCTTTGGAAAAACTCAAAGCTTCAATGTTAATAATTGAAATAGCTACATTGATGACATAGTTATTACCGAAAAGATGTAAGACTTGATGAACCGATAAATATCAGTAAAGTTTTTACCAATTGGAAGCTCTGTTAATTGAAGTATTAATTCTGGTTTAGCCTGAATCGGGTAAGGAGTTTGATATTACAGAGATGTATTATTGAATGGAATTAGACTGTGTTTTGATGTAGTAAGGTAAAATAATAGCCTATACTTTTAGACAGTTAAAAACCACATAGAAAGAATTACCCGATACATGATCTAGAATTGATAGCTATTGCTTTTGTATTGAAATGTGACAACATTTCCTGTTCGGTGAAAAATGTCATATATTCACCGATTGTAAAAGTTTGAAGTATCTAATGTTGCTAAAAGATTTGACTTTGAAATTGTGTATATGTTGAAAGACCCTGATTTGGGTAGTTGATTATCATTCAGGAAAAGTAAGTATGGTTGCTGATATATTGAGTAGAAAATTCTTTGTTTGCTTTATGAGCAATAAATACTCGATTTCTATTGTCGATGTTTCTACAACAGAACAGTGAAACTCAGAAAAGTGATAATAAGTTGTAAGTTAAATGAATACAGTGTGAACTAATTTCTGATTCAAAATTTCAGAATAGATTCGGTAAATGTCTGTTATCCAGAGACAGAGTCTGTGTACTGAAGAAATTAAAGCTTGTACTGAAAATTTTACATGAATGATCACTGCAGTACTATGCCTGTTTATTTGGGAAATGATAAAATACATAATGATTCGAAAAAGATGTTGTGGTAGCTCGGAAGGAAAGGTGGTATTTCTGAATCTATATTTAAATGTTGGATGTATCAGCAAGATAGAGATGATACTTTCAAGATGCTTATAATCAGTGAAATTACTGAAATGGAAATGGGACATAGTTACTACGAATTTTATATCAGGATTCTCCCTACCTATGAATAAGAAAGATATGATTTAAGTAATTGTCGATTGTTCGACTAAGCCTGCACATTTTATCCTGGTATCAATGGATTTTTCACTTGATAGATTACTTGATGATCGTGTCTGTGAAAGTTTTAACATTTATATAATGAATGATCGAGCCTAGAAACTAACTATCACCACGATTGAGGCAATCGCACCTATCGAACAGTAGTATAGCTTAGTGGCAAGACCAGAATGTCGAACCCAAGGGAACCAAAAAGTACTAGTACTGACTTTATTTCTATTATCTAGCCCAAAATAAAAGGGATTGATGTTTATGTAACTAATTCCTAAGCTAAGGATGCCAAGACACAGAGAATGAATTGGGAGAATACTTTTGAGAAAATCAATTGATTAAGACAATACCCGAGGAAGAATCCACCTAGACTTCACTTGTTATTTAACTCTGAACCAGACAATTTATTCACTTGACTTGATTCGTAGGATTCCCTAATTTATATTATTATCTCTTTTGAGACTAATAACGTCTAACCCTAGGTTGATTAATTGAAATCTCTTTCTAATTAAAACCCCTAGTGTTGCATTAACTCGATTTATAGACTCCCATATTAGGTTTCACCCTAATTCGGCAGATTTTCGTCGTCCTATCTCTAGGAGTGCGATCAACTCCGCTTAATTATGCTAGATCTACTCTTAAACAGGGACTTTTGCTCCTCTGAATAAGCACATCAGTACTTGAATCAATATCCTGAAGTATTAAATCAAGAATTAAGAACACATAATTAAGAACAAATCAAGTATTTATCATACAGTTCAGAAAACAATAACAAGATCCGTCTTAGGTTTCATCCCCCTCAGGTATTTGAGGGGTTTAGTTCATGTTTATAAAAGAATACATATCAGAAGAAATTAAATAACAAAACATAAAGAAAAACCCTAAAACCCCCTGAAGGAAATTGAAGGGGAAATCCTCAGTCTTGAGCGTGATTCAGGCTTCTAAGATGGATCAACTGGCTTTCTTCGAGTAATTCCCTATATTTAGCCCTCTTTGGCTTCGCTCCCCCTTTTAGGTCACACTTAGGGTGTTTATATAGACTTCGGAATGTCTTTCTTTACCTCTAAGTAACCTTTTCCGCGTAGAATTAAAATGGGTCACGGCAGGGACACGTCTGTGTGGAACACCCGTATGAATCGAGCCCGGGGCTGTGTTCAATTTTGCTAAAGTGGCACGGCCGTGTGGTGAACTCCAGGCCGTGTTGATTTCTTACTTTGGCCCATTTTCTCCGTTTTTGGTCCGTTTCTCATTCTTTTCATTCTCCTATGCTCTCCTGAGTGTAAAGCATGAAATTAAAGGATTAGGAGCATCAAATTTCATAATTCAAGGGATAAATCATCCAAAAGTATGCCAAATGTGGGATAAAAAATATGTATATATTATGTTTATCAAATACCCCCACACTTAAGCATTTTCTTGTCCTCAAGAAAAATCCTCAACTCACAATTAAAATTCATTGTTCTCAACTTATAACTCCTATCAATAATGTTTCGAAATAATCCATAGGTAATCATACATTGAGAATTCAACTAAAAGAACATCAAAGTTTCAAACAATCCAAGTTGAGCATTTTATTCATGAAAACATAGGTATTCCCCCTTATCTAAGTAATCACCTTTGATTCAAAATATCACAGAGTTAACATCCTCAAATCACTCAAAGTGTTTAACGGACAATAAAGTTAAGCACTCAATAGTCAACATGAAAAGTTATTACCATAGGCTTGCATGAAAATCTAATCTCCACCACTATAAATTGAGATGATACATCAATCAAAAGGTTTTTAAAAGGGTTGTAACGTGGCTTGGTTAGGGGGCGTGGTCACAGGCTAAAAGAGGAGGTTAGAATCGAGATCGAATTGACAAATTACCTAACTAGAAAAATAGACTAATAATGAATAATTACATTAATAATATGAGCTTCTTCTAAAGATGTTAGATTTACTGTTTAAGCTCATAAAAACATAGAACTAATAATGGATATACTTTCAACTTCTTCTTCTTTTTAAAAACAAATTATTAAGTACAATAATAATAATTTAACAACTGAAATGGAAAACATAGTTAGGCAACTTCTCAAATCCAATCTCGATAAAAAGGTTAATATAATAGGAAAAATTCTTAATGAATCAAAAAGAGTAAGTCTTGGGTTAATATTAAGGGTAAATCAATGAATGGTTTATTAGGATCAAAGGGGTTCACTAGGGGTTAATTATGGAGGTAGGCCTTTTGGGAAGTAAGTGGGTTAAATCCTAGGTGCCTTTATCATCTCAGTATATCAAATCAAAAGTGTGGTCTTGACATGCATAATCGAAGCAAGTTCTAGAATAACAAATTAATATTGACTCACTCAAAGCAACAATAAAGGTGAGCAAGAAAAATAAATGCTCTTAAAGGCTCAAGATCTTACAGAAATTATGGTTTTTGATGTCAACCCTGTGAACTTCAAACTTCAAGACAATACCTAAATTTGGGAAAACAACCTAGCAAATTTTTTAATTTTCAAAAATCAACTTATCATGCTTGATTCTCTAAAGCCTTCAAGTTTAAACAATCAATGCACATCTGCTTATGTTTTAATTCAAGACACATCAATAGAAATCATAAATCAATTAGAATTTGTTCTAATAGTGATATGAGAAAGTGACTTGAGAAAAAGACAAAATTCAGGGATTTGAGAATAATGCAAAAAGTTAGGAACTTTTAAAATTCACCCCCATACATTTAAGATGTACATTGCCCTTAATGTACAAAGATAGATATCTACAATATATAAAATCATAAGATAAGGAGAGAAGTGAACTTCCTAAATTTTGGGTGAAGTCAAGGAAAAGAAGCAGTAAGTTGGGCATAGATGAATGTGCCGGTGGTGTCTATGGTCGTGGTGTGGTGATTCCCAAGCAGCCTTTTGAACCTAAATCAAAGAAATCAAAATGTAATAATAAAAATTAAAGACAAGAAAGATAAAGGGAAGGGAAATAAAGGAGAAGAGAAAAGAAAAAGAAAAATTCAATGAACTCAAATGTCCTTGGCTTGTCGGATAAATGAAGCGGCCGGCATGAACTCATATAGATCGGTCTAGCACGGGGAGACTGTGATAGGGTCCTTTTGCTTCTTCGATGTAATATCCCGGGTTAGGGGCTATTTTTGTTGTGGCATTGTTTGCATGTTATTGGCCTGCTATGTTGTTGTTCTTGGTGTTTTGGGGCTTAGTTGTGAGCTAGGTGTAAGCCTGAGAGGTGGGGAAAATTTTTGTTTTTAGGCTTAGGTGTGAGGAGCTGAGGAAGCTGGGGTTTAAAGGTTTTAATTGGCAAGTGTTATCACAAGAAATGAGCTGGTGAAGTGGCAGGATAGGCGCCACTTAGAGCTTGTGTGTGTGACGCCACTTGCAGGGGATGAGGTCCTGTGTTCAAGCTGCAGAGTGCTTCTATTTTGCTTCCATTTTGACGGCTTGGAGGGGAGGAGTTGTAGGCAGTTCAAACTCTACCTTGGACTAAGTCTACCACTTCGAATGGTGGGTGGAGAGTGATTGTAGGAGGTGGACTTGTTCAAACTAATTTGAAGTTGTGGCTTGGAGTGTTTGGGGGAGTTGTGGCCGAATTTGGAGAGGTTTTGGGGGAGTGGACGGCTTGGTAGTGTGGGAGTGGGGTAGTGTCGAATTTCACCTTGTCAATTGGTGCATTTCCGGTCATAGTTAGTGTCAAGCAAGTTCTTTCTTTTTGTCAATAGCCTAAGCCGAATTTTGCAAGAAAAGTCTTTCTTTTGTTTTCCTTGAAACCGAAAATCCAAACACTTATTTTACCGAAATTTTGCTTTGTTTTTCTTGACTTTGTGCTTGTGGCCGAATGCTCCCTTCCACTTCTTCTTTCTTTTTCATTTGAGTAAGCCGAAAATAGAACTCTCTCCTCTCCATATTTCTTTCTTTGTTTGAAAACCTTGATAGCCGAAACTCTTTTCCAAAACACTTCTTCATTTCTTTTTCTCTTCAAAACCGAAGGTACCCTCCCTTATCCATCTATTATTTTCTTTCTTTCCTAAACTCTATTGTCGTTTTCTCCATTTCTTCTCACCTTTACTTTTTATTTCTTTTTCACACTAAGCCGAACATAGGGGTGTTAAACACCTAGGGCCGAATCTCTCCCCTCTCCTAGTGGTTTTGTTGGCCGAATATTGGTTGGTGTTAGGTAAGTGCTTGGCCGAATGGCCATTTCTCTCCTCTCTAGTGCTTTGTTGGTTTCGGTTTGGTAAAGCCTATGTTGGTTTTGGTTGAAAGGAGTTAATCTTTTGATTAATCATTTCGTTATAGGGTCTCTGGATTTTGGTGGTGATCGAGTAAAGCAGTCACCTTTGTTTGATCAGTGGTTAAGTGGTGGTAAGGAGTGTTCTATAGTCTATTCTTTTAGTTTCGTGAAGCCAAAGGCTTGTGTGACTAATTATTTGTGTTTTAAGGGGAGGCCGATTGTCAAAGGAACTCTGGTGTGGATCGGGTGTTGGTAGGAAACCAAACCATTTGCAAGGTAAGGATTTAAGAGTTTGCTCTCTTGAGTTATGGGTTTTGGCCGAATGAGATAAGTGACTAATCCCATGTTTGGCCGATTATAGGAGCAAGGTTATCGGGGTAATCGAGGGATTTAGACCGGTTCTTTGGGATTAAGACTTGCTTATCAGGTGTGTAAACTAACACACTTATCACTGAGTAATATGTTTAATAACCTGATTGTGTAAAGTGAAACAGTATGGTTGATTGATATAATACCCAATGGGCTATGGGTACGGATTCGGGTAAGTCTGCTTCATTACGAGATCTGTAGTGATATATGTGATATCATGATTTATGGTGTACGTATTATGAGATGCCATATTGAGCATGTTAGCATGATTGCATGATCTATATCATTTTCATTAGTATGATATGTCTTGGGTGATATGAGAGGAGGGGGAATATGATATCCGTGTCTTTGGGACACCAGAGGTTTGGCACCTCAGCGTCTCGTCCCAGTGGCTTAGCACCACAGTGGGTTGGCCCCACGGTTGATATTACGGGATTGACGCCAGTGATTTGGTATCACACGATAGGTTGGTCCAATCATTCGATTCGTGACTACGGTCACCAGTGATTTGGTATCACACTTGTGTCTTTGGGACACCAGAGGTTTGACACCTCATAGCGACTCGTCCCTGTGGTTTGACACCACCGTGGGTTGGCCTCACATTTGAGATACGGGATTGTCGCCAGTGATTTGGTATCACACGTGGGTTGGCCCCACAGATGGATTATACGTGACTTTGGGTCACTAGTGGTTTGGCACCACATTGATGGATATAGTGACTTTGGGTCACCAGTGGTTTGGCACCACCAGTGGTTTGGTACCACACGGGGTAGAAAAGGTGTTATGGATGGTTAGGATCGAGTGCATTAATTGTATTGATCTGTTATGATGTGTGTTAGCATGTTGTATTATCGGGAGGGGGATCTATGCACTGAGTATTGCGACTCACCTTCTCATTTGACATTTCAGGTGACACTTAGTTGCGGACATGGAGCCGGAATGGACTTGAGGTGCTCATGCCATGAATAAATTCGGTGTTGCATTGACTTAAAACTTGGTACTTTATTTTCTTTTATTTCCATTTTGGTTTTATTCGGATTGTAACAAGGCCTTTTAAATTATGTTTTGTTATGTTTATGCTTAAAGATGATTTGAACATGCCTTAACAAAGTATTGGGTTAAAATTTGCTAAACTTAGAAAGATAAAGTTTTCAACTACAAAGCGATATGTTTTAAACTTTACCATCGGGTATCACACGGTAATTTGAGATAAATGAAACTCAAACGTTTTCCAAACTGGAACTCAATTTCTACTAAGTCAAAATGTTTGAAGTAACAATAAGAAATACTTGAATTTTCTAAGTGAGATAAACTTGTATTACTTGCATATCTGATTAAGTTTTCAAAATTCCCGGGTTTTCAAATACACCATGGGTTTTAAGCAATCATGCCCAAGATTTCTACAAGTACACAATATAGCGAAGTGTTTATATCAAACTTTTAAACGGAAACCTATCTTCTCACAATACGATTTTCCCCGTAACATACCAGATTCGGTCGTGGTGTGTTGACCGGGTTTGGGGTGTTACAATTTTGGTATCAGAGCCAGGTTCAAAGGCTCGGCTGTGGGCCTGAGGCCCAAAATGTTTTAAAAAGTCTGTTTTAAGAGTTTTGTTTTAAAAAGCATGGTTTGAAAGGCATGGCACCGAGTCTCCGGCACCAATCCACACAGGTAAGTACCCCTTACTATTGCTTGTGATTTTGATGTTGATGAGATGTGATTGGATGGCTAGTAATAGTAAGATTACTTTAGAAACTGAAACTGATAGGATTCTGTGAACTCGCGAAAACAAAAACTTCTTTAATAAGCAATATTCATAAGACTTTGCTTTAAAACAGTGGAATAACTACTGATGCATAAAACTCTTAAATCAGATACGTAGAGATTTTAGTCATGAGCGTTAGAGGTGGACGCGGCCGTGGACGAGGTCGTGGTAGGATGACAGTTTCTAAACCCGTAGGATCTGGTCAGGGGTCTGAGAATGAGATACTGGTACCGCCACCAGCTGGAGGTGGTGAGTTTCAAGATCAAACTGGGGATGACGCAGTGTCACAGGCGATGCTGCGAGTTTTGGAAAGGGTAGCTGGAGTAGGTGGAGGCGCAGGAGCTAGGAAATCTGTGCCTGAGCGACTTCGGGCGAACGGGGCTGAGGTTTTCTGAGGTGTTTCTGGTGTTGCTCCCAGCACGGCTGAGTATTGGCTGGAGGCGACAGAGCGAGTCATGGATGATTTAGACCTGACTGCTGAGGAGAAGCTGAAGGGCATAGTATCGCTTCTTCGAGATGAGTCATACCAGTAGTGGCTCACGGTTCGAGACAGTGCGGCAGCAGAGGATCTTACGTGTAATTATTTCAAGGCTGCTTATCAGAAAAAGTACATTGGAGCTAGCTACATCGACGCGCAGCGAAAAGCATTTCTGAGGCTTGTTTAGGGGAGTAAGTCTGTGTCAGAGTACGAGGCTGAGTTCTTGAGGCTGAGTCGGTATGCTAGGGATATTGTGGCTACTGAACACGAGAGGTGTGTTCGTTTTGAGGATGGTCTGAGAGACGAGTTGAGGTTGCTGATTGCTCCACAGTAGGAGCGTGAGTTTGCTGTCCTGGTTGAGAAGGCTAAGGTAGCCGAGGGTGTTAAAGAGTCTATAAGGCAAGGCATGGATAGGAACAGACAGAAGAGGAGTTTTGGATCTTCTGGGTCGTCAGGTAATCCTCAGAAAAGGGCTAGACAGAGTGGGCCGAATCAGTCTGGTAGGTTTGTTGCTGCTAATCAAGGACCACCGCAATGTAACCGTTGTGGGAAATCTCATTGGGGAGGTTGCTGGACCGGTGGAAAAGGTTGCTTTGAGTGTGGTTCTTTGGATCACCGTGTGAGGGACTGTCCACGTAAGTTGGCTAGGATTCAGTCTGAGGGTCAGGGCCGTACTCAGTTCAGGAATAATGGACCGCCACCGTAGGGGGGTCGTGGTAATGGCAGAGGAGGTAATGGTTCTGGTCGGGGCCGTGGAGCACCAGGCAGAGGTGCAGGTAGTTCTGAGGCCAGACAGCCTAGGTTAGTGTATGCAGCAAGGCGCCGAGAGGAGGGCGACGCACCGGACGTCATAACCGGTACGTTCTTGATCTTTGGTTCTCCACTTACTGCTTTGATTGAAGTGGGTTCGACGCATTCATACGTTGATAGTAGTATAGTAGAGACCATGGACTTAGACTCTGAAACTACTTCTAGGCAGATGACAGTAATTAGCCCTCTAGGTCACTCTGTAGTTGTAGATAAGTTGTATAGAGATGTACCCCTAGAACTCCAAGGGGTAGTGTTTGTGGTTGATCTGATGGAACTGCCGTTTGGGGAGTTCGAACTGATTCTTGGGATGGACTGGTTGGTTAAGTACCAGGCGAGGTTGGATTGCGCGGCTAAGCGCATGGTTCTAAAGACGTCTGAGGGTGATGAAGTGGTTATGATAGGTAATAAGAGAGATTACTTATCTAATGTGGTATCTGCTCTGAAGGCTGAGAAGATGGTCAGAAAGGGCTGTGAGGCATATGTGGTTCATGTGTATGCCTTGGAGGCTAAAGAGTCTGCTGTAGAGAAGGTTCGGTCAGTTAGGGAATTTGCTGATGTGTTTCCTGAGGAGCTTCCGGGTTTGCCACTGGATCGTGAGGTAGAGTTCGGGATAGATTTGTTACCTGGAACTACACCAGTGTCTATTGCTCCGTATAGAATGGCGCCAAAGGAGTTAGTGGAGCTTAAGGCTCAGATCCAGGAGTAGTTGGATCGGGGTTTTATCAGGCCAAGTGTTTCGCCTTGGGGAGCGCCGGTACTCTTTGTCAAGAAGAAAGATGGTACGATGCGGATGTGTATAGATTACCTCCAGTTGAATAAGCTGACGATTAAAAACAAGTATCCGTTGCCACGGATAGATGACTTGTTTGATCAGCTGAAGGGTGCAGCGGTATTTTCGAAGATCGACTTGAGGTCTGGGTATCACCAGTTAAATGTGAAGGAAGCGGATATCCACAAGACAGCGTTTCGGACTCGGTATGGGCACTACGAATTTCTGGTAATGCCGTTTGGGTTGACTAACGCGCCGGCGCATTCATGGATATGATAAATAGGGTGTTTCAGCAGTTTTTGGATCAGTTTGTCGTGGTTTTCATAGACGACATCTTGGTGTACTCAAGGACAGAAGAAGAGCATGATGCGCATTTACGAGTGGTGCTACAGATTTTGAGGGAGAAGCAGCTTTATGCTAAGTTTAGTAAGTGCGAGTTCTGGCTTAGAGAAGTGACTTTCTTGGGTCATGTAGTGTCAGCTGAGGGAATTAGAGTGGATCCTCGAAAGATTGAGGCAGTTTTGGATTGGAAGCCGCCTAAGTCAGTGGCTGAGATTCGAAGTTTTCTGGGTTTGGCAGGATACTACCGAAGGTTTGTTGAAGGTTTCTCGTTGATCGCAGCGCCGATGACCAAGTTGTTAAGGAAAGGGATTCCATTTGTTTGGACTGAGAAACAGCAGGAAAGTTTCGACAAGCTTAAGAAGATTCTGACAGAAGCTCCAGTTTTGATTCAACCTGAGGCTGGTAAGGAATTCACAGTTTATTGCGATGCATCACATACGGGATTAGGTTGTGTGCTGATGCAGGAAGGAAAAGTTGTGGCTTACGCATCTCAGCAGCTGAGGCCACATGAGGTCAATTATCCGATGCATGATCTGGAGTTAGCGGCTGTAGTCTTCGCTTTAAAGATTTGGAGGCACTACTTGTACGGAGAGAGATCGATAGTCTACACAGATCATAAGAGTCTGAAGTACCTTTTGACTCAGAAGGATTTGAATTTGAGGCAGCGCAGATGGGTTGAGTTGCTAAAAGATTACGACTGTTCGATTGAGTATCATCCAGGCAAGGCTAACGTGGTGGCAGACGCGTTGAGCCGTAAGGTTGTTTCAGACTTAAGAGCGATGTTTGCCCATTTGAGTTTGTATGACGATGGGAGTATTCTGGCAGAGTTGCAGGTTAAGCCTACTTGGGTTGAGCAGATCAGAGAGAAACAGTTAGGGGATGAGGTTCTGAGCGCGCAGAGGTTATAGGTGCAGGATGGTAGGTTGGAAGGTTACAGTTTGTCTAGTGATGGGGTGCTGTGTTTTTAAGGTAAAGCTTGTATGCCCAAGGATGTTGAGCTGAGGCAGAAAATTCTTCAGGACGCACATAGCAGCCCATATGCTATGCATCCTGGAGGTAGTAAGATGTATAAGGATCTTAGAGAGCAGTTTTGGTGGCCTGGTCTGAAGAAAGAAGTGACGGAGTTTGTAGGGAGGTGTCTGACTTGTCAGCAGGTCAAGGCTGAACATCAGTTGCCGTCAGGGTTGCTTCAGCCAGTGAAGATTCCTCAGTGGAAGTGGGAAAGGATTACCATGGATTTCGTCAGTGGATTACCGCTTACGCCAAGCAAGAAGGATTCAATTTGGGTAATTGTGGATCGGCTGACTAAATCAGCTTACTTTATTCCGGTGAGGGTTGACTACTCACTGCAGAGGCTGGCGAAACTGTATGTGTCAGAGATAGTGAGGCTGCACGGTGTGCCAGTATCGATCATCTCGGATAGGGATCCCAGGTTTACGTCAAGGTTCTGGAAGGCGTTGCATCAGGCTCTGGGTACGCGTTTGGATTTCAGCACGGCTTTTCACCCGCAGTCGGACGGGCAATCGGAAAGGGTTATTCAGATCTTAGAGGATATGCTGTGAGGTTGTGTTCTGGATTTCAGGGGCAGTTAGGAGGAATTTCTGCCATTAGCTGAGTTTGCCTACAACAATAGTTACCAAGCGAGCATCAAGATGGCTCCATATGAGGCGTTGTATGGTAGGAAGTGTCGCTCACCTACTTGTTGGACGGAGTTGGGTGAACATTAGTTGCTGGGACCAGAGTTGGTTGCTGAGACCGAAGACAAGGTTAGGTTGATTCAGGCTCGATTGAAGGAAGCTTCGGACCGGCAAAAGTCTTATGCTGATCTTAAGCGAAGGGATATAGAGTTTGCTGTGGGGGATCAAGTTTTTCTGAATGTCTCGCCATGGAAGAAAGTGTTGAGGTTCGGATGGATAGGCAAGCTAAGTCCGAGGTTTATTGGGCCGTACAAGGTACTGAGACGAGTAGGACTAGTAGCCTACCAGTTTGAGTTGCCAGCAGAGCTAAGTCAAATTCACGACGTATTTCACGTTTCGATGCTTCTGCGTTACCGTTCAGATCCGTCGCACGTGGTAGCAGTGGAAGAGATCGAGGTAAATCCAGATTTGACCATGGAGGAAGAACCTGTGCAGATTCTAGATCGGGAGGTAAAGGTTCTGTGTAGAAAGTCTGTGCCTTTGGTAAAGGTGCTTTGGCGGAATCATGGCATGGAAGAAGCTACGTGGGAACCCGAGGATGTGATGAGACAGCAATACCCGCAACTCTTCTGATCAGGTAATTTCGAGGTCGAAATTATTTTAAGGGGGGTAGAACTGTAATATGCCGGGTTAGGGGCTATTTTTGTTGTGGCATTGTTTGCATGTTATTGGCCTGCTATGTTGTTGTTCTTGGTGTTTTGGGGCTTAGTTGTGAGCTAGGTGTAAGCCTGAGAGGTGGGGAAAATTTTTGTTTTTAGGCTTAGGTGTGAGGAGCTGAGGAAGCTGGGGTTTAAAGGTTTTAATTGGCAAGTGTTAGCACAAGAAATGAGCTGGTGAAGTGGCAGGATAGGCGCCACTTAGAGCTTGTGTGTGTGACGCCACTTGCAGGGGATGAGGTCATGTGTTCAAGCTGCAGAGTGCTTCTATTTTGCTTCCATTTTGACGGCTTGGAGGGGAGGAGTTGTAGGCAGTTCAAACTCTGCCTTGGACTAAGTCTACCACTTCGAATGGTGGGTGGAGAGTGATTGTAGGATGTGGACTTGTTCAAACTAATTTGAAGTTGTGGCTTGGAGTGTTTGGGGGAGTTGTGGCCGAATTTGGAGAGGTTTTGGGGGAGTGGACGGCTTGGTAGTGTGGGAGTGGGGTAGTGCCGAATTTCACCTTGTCAATTGGTGCATTTTCGGTCATAGTTAGTGTCAAGCAAGTTCTTTCTTTTTGTCAATAGCCTAAGCCGAATTTTGCAAGAAAAGTCTTTCTTTTGTTTTCCTTGAAACCGAAAATCCAAACACTTATTTTGCCAAAATTTTGCTTTGTTTTTCTTGACTTTGTGCTTGTGGCCGAATGCTCCCTTCCACTTCTTCTTTCCTTTTCATTTGAGTAAGCCGAAAATAGAACTCTCTCCTCTCCATATTTCTTTCTTTGTTTGAAAACCTTGATAGCCGAAACTCTTTTCCAAAACACTTCTTCATTTCTTTTTCTCTTCAAAAATGAAGGTACCCTCCCTTATCCATCTTTTATTTTCTTTCTTTCCTAAACTCTATTACCGTTTTATCCATTTCTTCTCACCTTTACTTTTTATTTCTTTTTCACACTAAGCCGAACATAGGGGTGTTAAACACCTAGGGCCGAATCTCTCCCCTCTCCTAGTGGTTTTGTTGGCCGAATATTGGTTGGTGTTAGGTAAGTGCTTGGCCGAATGGCCATTTCTCTCCCCTCTAGTGCTGTGTTGGTTTCGGTTTGGTTAAAGCCTATGTTGGTTTTGGTTGAAGGGAGTTAATCTTTTGATTAATCATTTCGTTATAGGGTCTCTGGATTTTGGTGGTGATCGAGTGAAGCAGTCACCTTTGTTTGATCAGTGGTTAAGTGGTGGTAAGGAGTGTTCTATAGTCTATTCTTTTAGTTTCGTGAAGCCAAAGGCTTGTGTGACTAATTATTTGTGTTTTAAGGGGAGGCCGATTGTCAAAGGAACTCTGGTGTGGATCGGGTGTTGGTAGGAAACCAAACCATTTGCAAGGTAAGGATTTAAGAGTTTGCTCTCTTGAGTTATGGGTTTTGGCCGAATGAGATAAGTGACTAATCCCATGTTTGGCCGATTATAGGAGCAAGGTTATCGGGGTAATCGAGGGATTTAGACCGGTTCTTTGGGATTAAGACTTGCTTATCAGGTGTGTAAACTAACACACTTATCACTGAGTAATATGTTTAATAACCTGATTGTGTAAAGTGAAACAGTATGGTTGATTGATATAATACCCAATGGGGTATGGGTACGGATTCGGGTAAGTTTGTTTCATTACGAGATCTGTAGTGATATATGTGGTATCATGATTTATGGTGTACGTATTATGAGATGCCATATTGAGCATGTTAGCATGATTGCATGATCTATATCATTTGCATTAGTATGATATGTCTTGGGTGATATGAGAGGAGGGGGAATATGATATCTGTGTCTTTGGGACACCAGAGGTTTGGCACCTCCAGTGGTTTGGTACCACAGATGATATTTTGTGACTTTGGGTCACCAGAGATTTGGCACCTCAGCGTCTCGTCCCAGTGGCTTAGCACCACAGTGGGTTGGCCCCACGGTTGATATTACGGGATTGACGCCAGTGATTTGGTATCACACGATGGGTTGGTCCCATCATTCGATTCGTGACTACGATCACCAGTGATTTGGTATCACACTTGTGTCTTTGGGACACCAGAGGTTTGGCACCTCATAGCGACTCGTCCCTGTGGTTTGACACCACCGTGGGTTGGCCCCACATTTGAGATACGGGATTGTCGCCAGTGATTTGGTATCACACGTGGGTTGGCCCCACAGATGGATTATACGTGACTTTGGGTCACCAGTGGTTTGGCACCACATTGATGGATATCGTGACTTTGGGTCACTAGTGGTTTGGCACCACCAGTGGTTTGGTACCACACGGGGTAGAAAAGGTGTTATGGATGGTTAGGATCGGGTGCATTAATTGTATTGCTCTGTTATGATGTGTGTTAGCATGTTGTATTATCGGGAGGGGGATTTATGCACTGAGTCTTGCGACTCACCTTCTCCTTTGACATTTCAGGTGACACTTAGTTGCGGACATGGAGCCGGAATGGACTCGAGGTGCTCATGCCATGAATAAATTCGGTGTTGCATTGACTTAAAACTTGGTACTTTATTTTCTTTTATTTCCATTTGGGTTTTATTCGGATTGTAACAAGGCCTTTTAAATTATGTTTTGTTATGTTTATGCTTAAAGATGATTTGAACATGCCTTAACAAAGTATTGGGTTAAAATTTGCTAAACTTAGAAAGATAAAGTTTTCAACTACAAAGCGATATGTTTTAAACTTTACCATCGGGTATCACACGGTAATTTGAGATAAATGAAACTCAAACGTTTTCCAAACTGGAACTCAATTTCTACTAAGTCAAAATGTTTGAAGTAACAATAAGAAACTACTTGAATTTTCTAAGTGAGATAAACTTGTATTACCTGCATATCTGATTAAGTTTTCAAAATTCCCGGGTTTTCAAATACACCATGGGTTTTAAGCAATCATGCCCAAGATTTCTACAAGTACACAATATAGCGAAGTGTTTATATCAAACTTTTAAACGGAAACCTATCTTCTCACAATACGATTTTCCCCATAACATACCAGATTCGGTCGTGGTGTGTTGACCGGGTTTGGGGTGTTACATTCGACATGGGAATGGTGGTGTAAAGAAAGAATGAGGGAAAGTGGGAAAGGAAAATGAAGGGGGGAGATAATATTCAAAGTAAGGGTGTGGTGGCTAGGGTTTGATTGAAGAAGAAATTGGAGAGAAAGTGAGAAAAGTGGGGGTTTAAATAGGAAAGAGGGATCTAATGGCTTCCCACGCCCATGTGCCATGGGCGTGTTAGGTCACACGGCTATTTTGCACGGCTGTGTTGTGTTCCGTTCGTTTCTCCCATGCCTGTGTGCAGGTCGCCACGCCCATGTTGATAAATCAGTGTCGACCACGACCGTATCGCACGGCCGTGGCATTTTATTGTCGCCCGTGGTTTTAGGGATTTTTTGTCCTTAGTTCTACGATCTCTACCACGCCGGTTGGCAAATCCATGGTGTCCACACGGCCACAGCCACGCCCGTGTGCAAGGCCGTGTGGTAGGGAAATCTTCGGTTCAAAAATTTGATTAGTTCTTAGTTAGATGCTAAAATAAAAAAATATGGATGTTAGTGAGATTAGTGCTCGGGTTGCCTCCCGAGAAGCGCTCGTTTAAAGTCTTAAGCTAGACTTACCTATCATTCGCGCATTCATGGTGGTTTGAGGGGTTGAAACTCCTCCCCTCTTCTATCAGTTCTATGATCATTATATAGTTTGAGTCGAGTAGTGTTTACATTAAAAGTGCCGAAGTTAGGATTAGTTACCTCGACTGTTCCGTATGGAAAGACACTGAGTACCTTAAAAGGGATTTCTTTGTTTGTATTAAGGTTTGAAGTGGCGATTAAAGGTTCTGTCTTATCCAACAATACCTAATCCCCGATCTGAAATTGGTTTGTTTCTCCCTTAAGCTCGTCAGGGGGTTGCCTCGGTTTTTCTTACTGTGTTTTTAGTTTTTCCTTGAAATGTGTCTTCCACTCATCTAGTTCATTGATCTGAAGCCTTCGCTCCTCATGAGTTATTTCTTTGTTGGCATGAGGTCTAGTATGTGGCTCAGAGGTATGCTTTCGTGGTGCTTCCTGAAAAGAAGGTTGAACCGAATGGTCATTAATAGAATTTGTGTTCTCACATTTATTACTCGATGTCCTAGCCGAGTCAAGAGCCTGAAGAGTGATCATTTTGTCACCTACACAAAGTGTGAGTTCACCTGTACCAACATCTGTTTTAGTTTTAGCAGTTGCTAAAAAGGGTCTTCCTAAGATTAAAGGAACATTATTGTCCTCATCCATGTCTAAAAGAACGAAGTCTACTGGGAATATGAATTTATCAATTTTTACTAGTACATTTTCGATTATACCCCTAGGAACTCTAATAGTTTTATCAGCCAATTGAATGCTCATCCTAGTTTGTTTGGGTTTCCCAAGACCTAGCTGTTTAAACATTTTATAAGGCATAACATTTATGCTCGACCCTAGATCAGCTAAGCATTATTAACAGATAAGCTACATATTAAGCACGAAATTGTAAAACTCCCTGGATCTTTTAACTTTCGTGGTAGTTTATTTTGTAAAATTGCTGAGCACACTGCATTTAGCTCCACATGCGACGTATTGTCTAACCTCCGTTTGTTTGTCAGAAGCTCTTTTAAAAATTTCCTTGAATTGGGCATCTGCGAAAGAGCTTCAAGAAATGGTAAGTTAATATGTAATTTCTTTAGAAGTTTAAGAAATTTACTGAATTATTCATCCGTGCGGTCTTTCTTTGTCGCATTGGGTTACGGCACACGAGGTTGGTAATCTTTAATGACAAGATTCTGTGTATCGTGGCTTACCTCAACCTTACCTTTATTTACGACAGGTTCTTGCCTTGGTTCAGATTCAGATTCCGGTAACCCTTCCGGTAACCCTTCTTTATCACATGTTGTGATGGCGTGAAGTTGCTCCCTTGGGTTAGGTTCGGTGTTGCTTGGCAAGCTACCTTGTGGTTGTTCTAAGATCAGCTTAGCAAGCTGACCTAGTTGGTTTTTGATCCCTTGAATCGATGCTTACTGGTTTTTGAGGGTTGTTTCGGTATTCTGGAAGCGTGTTTCTGACACTGTGATAAATTTCATAAGCATCTCTTTGAGATCTGGCTTTTTCTCTTGTGGGTAGGGTTGTTATTGGAAGCTTGGAGGAGGTTGTTGTCTTTGATTTCCTTGACCACCCCATGAGAAATTGGGGTGATTCCTCCAACCTGGATTGTAAGTATAACAATAAGGGTTATTTTGAGGTCTAGAATTATTACCCATATAGTGAACTTGCTTGTTTTCAGCGCTTGGGTTGTAAGGTGGATATTCTGTATTGCTCATCCCTCCTCCATTCGTATCGCACTGCATAACTGGATGTACCTGTGAAGAACCATATAGACCATCAATCTTTTTATTCAAAAGCTCTACCTGGTTTGATAGCATAGTGACTACGTCAAGGTTGAAAACACTGGCAGCTTTTGTGGGCTTTGTCCTCATGACTTGCCACTGATAGTTATTCAGTGACATCTCTTCAATAAATTCGTAAGCCGCTTCAGGGGTTTTGTTATTTAGGGTTCCACCGGCGGCTGCATCAATAAGCTCCCTAGTTGAGGGGTTCACACGGTTATAGAAGGTTTGAACCTGTAGCCATACGGTAGCCCATGATGAGGGAACCTTCTTAGTAAATCCTTGTATCTCTCCCATGCATCATAAAGTGTTTCTAGGTCCATCTGCACAAAAGAAGAAATATCATTCCTCAACTTGGCTGTTTTAGCTGGCGAAAAATAATTTACTAAGAACTTTTCGGTCATTTGTTCCCACGTAGTGATTGATCCTCGTGGTAACGAGTTCAACCACTGTTTAGCTTTTTTTCCTCAACGAGAAGGGAAACAATTGAAGGCAAATGACATCATCAGAAATGCCATTTATTTTGAAGGTATCGCATAATTCTAGGAAATTTGCTAAGTGATTGTTTGGATCCTCATCCTGTAAACCATCAAACTGAACAAATTGTTGAATCATTTGTATAGTATTAGGTTTCAGTTCAATATTATTTGCGGCAATAGCAGGTCTAAGAATACTTGACTCAGTTCCTGTAAAATTAGGTTTAGCATAATCATACATAGTACGAGGAGCAGAATTTTGATTCACCGGGTTTATGGCAACCACAGGAGGTAGCAGATTGTTATCAGCCATCTCTTCGGTAGTATTGGTATCGTCCTCTTGCTCTTATTCTATGTATTGTAAGCTTCGCCTTATTTCTCTTCTGTTTCAGTGAATGGTACCTTCTATAACGCTGTCAAAAATCAAAGGTCCTGACGGGTTCCTCCTAGTCATAAACTAGAAAAACCTATCAGAACAAATAATAGAGAGATTTAGAAAACTAAAAACTAAAAATAAAAATTATAAAGAAATAAATAAATAAATAAATAAAAATGGCTAAAGTAATAAAAATTAAGCATTCCTAATATTTCAGTTCTCCGGCAAAGACGCCAAAAACTTGATCGTGTCTGTGAAAGTTTTAATACTTATATAATGAATGATCGAGCCTAGAAACTAACTATCACCACGATTAAGGCAAGCGCACCTATCAAACAGTAGTATAGCTTAGTGGCAAGACCGGAATGTCGAACCTAAAGGAACCAAAAGTACTAGTACTGACTTTATTTCTATTATCTAGCCTAAAATAAAAGGGATTGATGTTTATCTAACTAATTCCTAAGCTAAGGATGCCAAGACATAGAGAATGAATTGGGAGAATACTTTTGAGAAAATCAATTGATTAAGACAATACCCGAGGAAGAATCCTCCTAGACTTCACTTGTTATTTAACTTTGAACCACACGATTTATTCACTTGACTTGATCCGTATGATTCCCTAATTTATATTATTATCTCTTTCGAGACTAATAACGTCTAACCCTAGGTTGATTAATTGAAATCTCTTTCTAATTAAAACCTCTAGTGTTGCATTAACTCGATTTATGGACTCCCGTATTAGGTTTGACCCTAACCCGATAGATTTTCGTCGTCCTATCTCTAGGAGTGCGATCAACTCCGCTTAATTATGCTAGATCTACTCTTAAACAGGGACTTTTGCTCATCTGAATAAGCACATTAGTACTTAAATCAATATTCTGAAATATTAAAGCAAGAATTAAGAATAAATAATTAAGAATAAATCAAGTATTTATCATACAGTTTAGAAAACAATAACAAGATCCATCTTAGGTTTCATCCCCCTCAGATATTTGAGGGGTTTAGTTCATGTTTATAAAAGAATACATCTTAGAAGAAATTAAATAACAAAACATAAAGAAAAACCCTAAAACCCCCTGAAGGAAATTGAAGGGGAAATCCTCAGTCTTGAGCGTGATTCCGGCTTCTGAGATGGATCAACTGGCTTTCTTCGAGTAATTCCCTATATTCAACCCTCTCTGGCTTTGCGCTCCCCCTTTTAGGTCACACTTAGGGTGTTTATATAGACTTTGGAATGTCTCTCTTTGCCTCTAAGTAACCTTTTCCGCGTAGAATTAAAACGGGTCACGACAGGGACACGTTCGTGTGGAACACCCGTGTGAATCGAGCCCAGGGCCGTGTTCAATTTTGCTAAAGTGGCACGACCGTGTGGTGAACTCCAGGCCGTGTTGATTTCTTACTTTGGCCCATTTTCTCCGTTATTGGCCCGTTTCTCGTTCTTTTCATCCTATTATGCTCTCCTGAGTGTAAAACATGAAATTAAAGGATTAGAAGCATCAAATTCCATAATTCAAGGGATAAATCATCCAAAAGTATGCCAAATGTGGGATAAAAAATATGTATATATTACGGTTTATCACTTGAATAACTTGTTTTTGAAATTGTTTGATTGTATGATGTGCCAATTTATGTTATTTCTGATGGATATATACTGTTTGTATTCAGATTCTGGAACAAGTTATAAGAAACTCTGGGTACATGGTTACATTTTAGTACGGTATTTCATCCTAAGATGGATGATCAGTCTGAACATATGATTCAGATTTTGGCAAATATGCTTCGATGTTGTGTACTTGAATTTGAAGGTAACTGAGAAAAGTATTTATTTTGGGTTGAAATTACTTATAACAGTTAATAGTCACATATAAAATTATACTGTACGAGGTTTTATATGATCACAAATACAAAACTCCGGTGTTTTGGACGGAGGTCAGTGAGAAAAAATACATGTGGTAGTTTTGATTCATTGAACCCAAAGAGATATGAAAGGGACCTGAGACAATTTAAAAGAAATATTTGATCGTCAAGAATCCGATGTGGATCTAAAATGAAAAGAAATAGATTTTCTGATGGTGACAAGGTATTTCCGAAAATTTATCATGAAAGAAAGTTATTTAGATTGGTTGTTCAAGAAAAATTGAGTCTGTGGCTTACTGAGTCATATGAGGATATTGAAAGGAACCAGACCTGTTGTGTATTGATTGACATTATTGTCAGAGCTTGATAGAATTTATAATGATTTCCTGTGATTATGTTATGATGGTAATGATCTATGTCATCACATGTTATTTCTCCAATCAATATTGAAATTCAACCTGACATGATTTACAGTGAAAGATTAATTAAAATTCTGGCATGCGAGGTGAAAGAAACGAAAATTATAAAGGTAGTTTTAATGAAAGTTCTTTAACAATGATACGATATAGAAAAAGCTACATGAGAATCGGAAGAAACTATGAGAAAGTAATGTCTGAATTTTATTACTGATAAAGATTTTCGACAACGAAAATCCTTAAGGGGGAGAGTTGTAATAGCCCAAATTTCGAGGAAATCGGAACAATGGTTTTGGGACCACAAATCCGAGTTGAAAATAAAATTTATTTTTATTTTATTTTATGGCCCGTATTATGATAGATATGACATGGGAAAATTTTGGTACGAAAATTTTATCTATTGAGTACTTAATTACGAGAAGGACTAAATCGCATAAAATGCGATAGTGGAATTCTAGTAGCTATAAGGATTAAATAGCTATGGAATTCAAAACTTAAGGTCCTTATATGGCAATTAGACCATTAATAAAAAGTATGTAGATATTTTTGGATGATTCATCCATGGAAAATGAGAAAAAGGATACGGACTAAATTGGAAATAGCAAAATACTTATTAATTAAAAAGATGATAAAATATATCATCTTATTTTATGTCATCTTCTTCCCCAAAATAAAACATGGAAACCCTAGGAGAGAGAGAAAAGACTTTCATGGTCAATTTGGGTAAGTTTCCTTGTCCGGTTTTTAGTAATTTTAATATTTTTAGAATCGGGATAACTTAATCTCTCTATTTGGGGGATTAATTTGAAAAGTTATCAAAGTATGAAAATGGGTCATGAATGTATATGCTGGAAATTAGAAATTCATGGTTGAACATGAAAGATTATTGATAGATAAACAACTTTTACAAAGTGATTTTTGATGAAAACATGGTTTAGGGACTAAAATGAAAACTTGTAAAATTTGATGAAACATTCTAAAATTTTATGAATACATGTGCTGTAAAATTTGTAATGGGGCTTTGGTTAGGCTTGGAATAGGGAGTAATTTGCACAAGTTTCATTTTTCAAGCCTAGGGACGAAAATTGAATTTATGGAAAAGTTAGGGGCAAAATGGTAAATTTGCCTAGGATGAAAATTTAGTCCATATGAATGTAAAATATGATAAATTGACGTAAAATTTACTTGTACAGATCCAGATAGACCAAATTTGGAGCTAGAATGAGAAAAGAGGAAAGTGTTGGATTAGTAGATTTTTGTACACGAACCTTTGTCGAGGTAAGTTCGTGTAACTAAATTATGTTTATTTACATGTTTTGATTGTAATTATGTAAATTATATAAATTTCATATATATATATATATATGAAAGGATTACATATCTGATAATGCCTGATAGATGTTAAAAGGGTAAATGATGGAAATGTTGCTTTCCTGTTCAGAATGAATGTGGAATATTATCACATGATTTATGTAGTGTTAAAGATGTATGAAATGATCACATACTGGAAAATTCTTGGAAACGTTAAATCCCATTTGAAAAAATGAAAATCGATGGATAAATGTAACTACCGGAATGAATGAGGTCCTGCATTTTTTGCAGAATGGATTAGGCTCAAACGAGCAATCCTAATGACTTCATTACAGAAAGGATTTAGCCTGGACCGATAATCCTGATATAAGTCCTCTCAAACATACGTTATGGATTGGATTTAGCCCGGACGGGTACTCCAGAATGGTCTTTACAGGGAATTCTTTGTCATATAAAGGATTTAGCCTAGACTAGTAATCCGACAAAGCCCTTAGTGTATATGTTACAGCTAGAATTTAGCCTGGACTGATAATTCTGCTGTATGATATGTGGCTCGAGAGTGTACCTAAAAGGTACTACTGAATATGAATTGACGGACTATGGAATTGTACACCTCAAGTGTACTATCTGTGTATCCATCGATATTTCGAATAAATTCAACGGGTAAAGTTCTGACAAGAGCAAAGATGAATTGAAAACAAATTAACATGGAATAATGTATACGATATGGATATATGACATGAAAGAATATTACATTAAATACAAGAAAATGATGATTCATGACAAGTGATATGTGAAAATATGAGATGATGATATTTGTATATGGAAATTATTTGATGAGAATGTTCATTCTTAATCATAGACTTGTACACCTTGAGTGTACAAATCATAACCTTGATATTCCGAGTAATATGAGTAAAGTTCTGGTATGAAATGTTCTGAACTCGAAATGAGCTATTATGAAATTATACTTGTAATAATGAGATGAATCATGTATGTTGAATGGATACATGTTGTGGAAAGCATATGTGCTTGGAAACTTGGTTGTTGTTGAGCCCATATATGTCTTGATATTACTATGGATTTTATGACTAACAAAGGCAGTGAGGATATATGTAGGGCTTGAGGTCAAATTGATTGAATATGCCTTACATAGTTATCTCAAAATAGAATAAATGGTAAGTTAAGTACCATGTTATACGAACTTACTAAGCATACAATGCTTGCCCCATTTTATTTTCCCCTGTTTTAGAGTAAATCGGAAGGTTGTTGGATTGGAAGCTTAACGGAGATCACTCACACTATCCATCGGCCCATGACAGTATAATATGGTAAATCAATTATGGTTGTAATGGCATGTATAAGATATGTTGGCCATATTGGCATGTAAGTGTAAATGATGCTCGTAATGTAGCCATTGGAATGGCTAGTAATAGTTTGATTTGATATATTTGTAATGTCATACTATGGTAGCTACACATGTGCTAAGTAGTTAATCAAATTATGCCTATCTTATGGACTAAACCAAAATAAGATTATGAACATGTGCATGAAATGGTATGTCATGATGAATGATGGAATTTACTTGATTTAAATGCTTGAAATGGTTGGTATTTGGATGTGTGATTCAAGTGCAGGTCATGAGTGAGATTTTGGGTGAGAAACGAAGCTAAGAATGGCTTTATTTTGTCCACATGGGCAGACACAGAGGCATGTGTCTAGACCGTGTGTGACATACGGCCTATCCTATGGGCGTGAAGCCAGGCCGTGTGTCCCCTGCACCTTAAATTAGAGAAAATTGAATGCTCAAAATTGAGCACATGGGTAGAGACACGGGCGTGTGTCTCAGCCATATGGGTGACACGGTCTTGAACACGGGTGTGTGTCTCAGCCATGTGGGTGACATGGCCTTGAATACGGGCTTGTATCTTGGCCGTGTGAAATCTGTACCTAATTTGAATTGAATTATTTAACCACACGGGCGTGTGGCATGGCTGTGTGGCACAAGTCAGAGAGCAACCTAAATCGAACATGGTCTGAGGCACAGGCGTGTCTAAGGGTCACACGGGCGTGTCCCTTGGACTACACGAGCATGTGAGTCCTAAACCTTGGAAATTTTTCAAATGTCACAAAAAATTCTTAGAGTTTTCGATTAAGTCGCAACTCGAGTCTAATGCTCGTATTGGGCCTCGAGGGTCCATTTAAGGAACGTTACGAATGATCTCAGTTAATGAATAGTGATTGACATGACATGCCTATAAATGTTCTAAAAGTTCCAGTAATGCCTCGTAACTCTGTTCTGGCGATGGATACGGACGTGTGGCAGGCCGTGTGACACAAGTTAGATAGTTACACGGGGTAAGCCATGGCCTGAGGCATGGGCATGTCTAAGGGTCACACGGGCGTGTCCCTTGTAACATCCTAAATCGGGGCCTTTGCATTTTGTGTGATTGCATGTAGAGGGTATGGTTGTCATGCTAGTTTAGGGTGTTTTAGGGTCCAGGCATGAGCTAGGGGTAGGCTAGAGCCTTACCAAAATTTTCCTTTTGGGGCACTTAGAAGGGGGAGCTGAATAGAGTAGGAGTTAAGGGTGGTTGGTGACAAAGTTTTGACACAGGAAGTGCCTTGGCAAAGTGGAAAGGGAGGCGCCACTTAAGGGTCAAGGAAGTGACGCCTCATGTGAGTGGATGGAGCCTTGGTTCGAGCTGCGGGAATTCCCTTCCTGCTTGTTATTTTTGACGCGAAGACCAGGAGGAGTTGCACTCAGGATGGACTCTGATGGATGAGTGTTGAAGGGGTCAACAGATTTGAATGGGTGGAGGAGAGAAAATTTAGGAGTTTGAAGTATTCAAACTTGTTTGAATATGTGATCAGGAGAAAAGCAAGGAGGAAAAGAAGGGATTGAATTGGGATAGGTGTTAGCCGAATTTGAGAGGAGCTAGAAGGGGGGTTAGGCTTTCGATTTCTGGGGGGTGGCCGAATGTGGTGTAGGCCTTGGTGAGGTGTGACATTCGGCTAGCTAGGGAGCACCTAGGGCCTTTCTCTCTTATTTTCTGTTGTGCCGAAACTAAATCACTCTCACATTTGGTATTTTGCGTTTTCTTTCCTTTTCTCTCATCTACCCAAAACCGAATGCTCTCCTAAGCTTCTTCTCCTTTTCTGTATTTGATTGGCCGAATCTACTTTGCTTACCATTCGTTACTGGTGTTCCATTCTTTTTGCCATTTTCTTAAAAGCCGTAAACCCTCTATAGCCATACCCTTTCCGAAACTTCATTCCTCATCTTCTTTTCCCTCAAAAGCCATAGCCGAATCCTCCTAGCACCTTATTGTGTTCTTTTCTTTCTTTCATCTGGTTCAGCAAGTGTCGAAATCTCATTCTTTTTCATCTCTTCTCTGCGCCTCTTTTCTGTGTTAGCCGAAAACCTTTCTACTCTCCTCTCTTCTCTTCTAACATGTAAGCCAAATATTTCCTGTTGAAAGAGCACCTATATTCTTCATCTGTTTCTTTGCATAGTAGGACAACTGTGGCATTTGGGTAAGTTCTTGGTTCTTTGGCCGAATCTCCCTAGCACTCTCTCATTTCTATTCTCTTTTCTCTTTTGGTTGCTATAGAAAGAAAAGCCAAAACCCCTAAGCATCCTATAGAAGATCTATATTTCTATTTTCGGTTTTCTTATTTGGTTTCCCTCTTGTTTTAGTCTTTGCCGAATCATCCTGGGGTGTGGTGGAGCAGAATCTTGCTAGGGGGTGTTCGTACCTATCAGGTTAAGGTAAGGAGGCGATTACTTTTATTTCGCGTTATCTCTTTCGGGTTTTCATGCCAAAGCCGAATGGCTATGTGGCCTAATGGTGTGATGTTGGCCGAATGTAGGTGGAAATGGGGGGTTGTCGCTTTTCGGTGGAGATATTCGGGATTCGCTTGATTAGTGAATAAGCCTAAAGCTTGGGGTTTTGTCGAATTAAGGTAAGAGACTCTCTTGTTTGCGTCTACATTCTTTTGATTTGGCCTTTACTTAACCTGGTTCTCTAATTAAGATCTACTCTATGGACTTGAATGCTAGCAATCCTAAGGAAGGGGTTGGACCAGTGAATCCAGTCCCTAAGTTCAAGAGGAGGGTTGTGTCTGCTGTTCGTGATTGGCCACCTGGGTGTGGGCCAGCCTCTGAGCAGAAGAGTAGGCAGATAGCGGTAATGCCTATTAACGAGAGTGTCGACATAGAGGGTATCGTGTTACGAGTAATCAGGTGTGTAACTCTTGCACACTTCATATGTTTATTATGCTATTGTTTGTATATTGCCAAAGCTGAAGTGATGGTAGAGATCACTAAGTTACCCTTGTGGGTAAAAGCGAGGATGCCGGGTAAGTCTGTCATGGTTGTTAACGTTAATTGCATATATTGGAATCCACATGTGCCATTTTGTTTTACACGTAAACATGATCATATCATATTGTAAAGCATGTACATGAAAAAAAGGGTATGATGAGAGGAGGGGGAAGATATGATTATCAGACTGTCACCAGTGGTTTGGTACCACACAGTGGGTTGGCCCCACTTATCATTACTTTGTGGCTAAGTCTCAGTGGTTTGGAACCACCAGTGGTTTGGTACCACATATGCTTATCTTTGTGACTCGTCCCAGTGGTTTGGTACCACAGTGGGTTGGCCCCACATAATATCAAAAGGGATCGTCATCAGTGGTTTGGTACCACAAAGTGGGTTGGCCCCACACATGATTATTTGTGACTTCGGTCACCAGTGGTTTGGAACCACCAGTGGTTTGGTACCACCAGTGGCTTGGTGCCACAAGAGGTAGATTTGGGAGACTTGGATTGTAACACCCCTTACTCGAGACCATCGCCGGAATTAAGTAAGAGGCATTACTAGACTTGTCTACAAATTTAAAACATGAAAATCTTAAAGCTGTCAAACTGCGTTGTGCCGACTAATTTGGCTATAACTCGAGTTACAAAATTCGAAATTCAGATCTGTAAATTTTCCTTGAAAGTAGACTCATATATCTATTCACCATAATTTTTCTAGAATTTTTCATGTGGCCAATTAGTACAGTTTATTCTTCAAAGTTACCCTTATTACACTGCTGGACAGTTCTGACCTGTCCTTATAAAACTGCAGTTATCTGATTGCACAATTTTCCAATGGTGTTCTTATTTATACCAATGAAAAATAGACTCATTTAGGATTCTACAAATATAAACCATGATTCCTAATTATTTTTGTACAATTTTTGACAATTTTTCCAAAACAGGACAGTGACTCACGAATTCATTCAGAACAGGTTTCGTTCAAACTTAATTATCTCATAAGGTATAAATCTTTTTCCTACTCTATTTCTTTTATACAAAAATAGACACACTAAGGTTCAAATTCATAACTTACTCGTCTCCAAATTCAATATACCCTATTTTTGGTGATTTTCCTAACTCGCGTCACTGCTGCCGCTACAAGCTGTTTTATTTCATTCTTAAAAATAACTAGCTCCTACCCGAACCTCCTTACTTCTAAATTACAAGGATTCAATTTATTTTCAAACATTTCCTTAGTAAAACGATTAACTTGTTTAGGAATGCATGGACATTGCCATCATGAACCAACTTACATCAAAACACCCAACGTACTTAACAAAAATTTAGCCATTTTCGCATGGCTATTCTTTTAGTGTTTACACGTGAACCGTAGAATTTCCTCAAACGAACCAAGCCTATCCTATACATGCCTTCGTTTAAAAACCAACCCAAAATGAAGGAGTACCCAAAATGTAGGTTGATAGTGTGAGCGACTTTCCAACGATCCCGGTGAGCTTGTGGCTTGCTCCTAATCTATAAAACAGAGGAAACATCTCACACGAGTAAGCTTACTAGCTTAGTAAGTCCAAACTCATTTAAATTAGAACATTTAATTATTTATGAAGATAAAACAGTCCACATATGGCATTCTACATAAACAACTAAGAAAATAGTTTACACAAGGCCAAATATTAATAATTTGAAACCTACTTTCATAGCAGTTATACATGCAAATCAATTGTCCCATAATAGCATGTTCTAAGCTCGACTTCCGTCAAATTACATTCATCAATGACAATTTGGCACAAGTAATATTTAACATAACATACCTCACATACTTACCCGAACTATATTCTTGACAATTTAGTTCTAATTGTCTTGACAAGGATTAAACTCCTCTTAAGTAAATTTCATCACCGGCATCAAGCCTGCTAGGCGTAAAAGCCTGAAAAGTAACACCGGCGCAAGGCCTGCTAGGCGTAAAGCCCGATAGGTAACACCGGCACGAGGCCTGCTAGGCATAAAAGCCCGATAGATAACACCGGCACGAGGCCTGCTAGGCATAAAAGCCCGATAGATAACACCGGCACGAGGCCTGCTAGGCATAAAAGCCCGAATGTCAAAATATCTTTACATGCTTTTCACATCTTCACTATACATATCGAATCATATACCTTTATTACCATTGCATTTAATAAATTAGAAATCAATCAAATCCATCACTATCACAATCGACCAACTCATGGTTTTGTACCAAGCTTATACAATTTATATAATTCACTAGATATGTAAAGAATCTTTAGATATAAGGTAGCTCAAAAACTTACTTATTCACCTTGCATTAGCCAAAATAATTTCCATCACATTCTCGACTTAAAACATCAACCAATATGTCAATATACATTCGGCCATGATGTAATTAGACATTAGCATTCATAAATTTTTTTAATAGTCAAGATAATCATAATTAACTCTTTGACATGATTTAACTAAAGGACTTACCTCAGTTGTCGATAAGCCGTGCAAATCGGCTACTCGATAATCTTTGTTTTTCCTCGATCTTGATCTTTCTCTTTTTGTTCCCGATCTAATTTGGTTCAATTTTAACCAATTAACCACACGTCCATTCAATTCAAGAACAAATTCATAAAATACATAATTTCAAGACATAACAATGTGCATTCGGCATACATCCCCTACTTTGTTCAAGTGCATTCAAATTATTAGGGAACACTTTGGTAGTAATTTCCTTGATGTATTTTAACTTACATCTTATCTTCTCATCCAGCCGTACCTTAACTTTATATAATTACACATATATATATAATCAAATACATTAACTCAAATTCATTTTCCCTTATGGCCGAATATACTAGTTCCATACCCATGCATTTTCTTTCAACATACAACCAAGAACAAGCTAACAACCACATCTAATTCAAGCATTTAACTAATCTAATTTAACCTATTGGACACCACAATAAAATTTCAATCCATTTGGGTCTCTTCTCCATCGCCGAATGGCCCTTAGGTGCCTAAGATTCTCTATAACTCTTCCATCCATCAAATTTACCCCCTTGCACTAGTTTACTTCAAGTAATCAAGTTTTAAACTTAGTTCACCCAATAACTTAACATCACATATAACAATCTTATATGGTAAATTTCATTATAAGAGAATGACCTAACAACAAAGCACATGAAGAAACATTTTCATAAATATTCCTCCCATTATTCGGCCAACTAGTAGGATACCCTCAAGCCAATCAACATAATCTTCTTAAACATGCTCAAGATACTTCTTCTCAAGTTGTCTAAGTTCATTTATACAACAAAGTACAAACTCTCATCCATGGCCGAATTCCCCATGTTTGAGATCAACCATTTTCTACTTGTTTTTCCCTAATGATCAAAGAAATCAACTCAAATCTAAGGGTAGGCTATCAAGCTAAGATTCAACTCTTACCTTGAATTCCCACATGCATGGCCGAACCTCATCTTACCAAACTTAACAAGCTTTGCTTGTTTCCAAAGAGAATAAATCAAGAAATCAAGCCACATCAAGATAAATTATTAAGGTGAAGTTCAAACTCTTACCTATACTAACACATGCAAGGGCCGATTGAAGAAGATGAAAGTTCTTCCCTCTTCTTGATGGTGATTTCGGGTGGATGTTGAATAAGGGAAGAAGAAAGAAATTTTCTTTTTGTTTAAATCAATATTCACCCATTTAGCATGCTTATGACAATATAATACTTTAAAAATATAAAATGCATAGAAAGCATATTATTCTAGCATGCTTGCCGTCCACCTTATTTAATTATGGGGGATTTGACATGCAAATCCCCATGTTTTATAGACAATTCACTTAGCTCCCTTTTTAGTAATGCCCACTACCTTGGTCCTTTTTGCAATTTAGACCTTTTTAACAAATTAAACACTCAAATAGCTAAAATTTTCTACGAAATTTTCACACTCACTAAAACACTCATAACAAACACAATACATAATATCATAATATCTTTTAGGCTCGGATTCGTGGTCCCGAAACCACCGTTCCGATTAGGGTCAAAATTGGTCTGTTACATGGATGGATACCTAGGATGGACGGGCTGCATGACATGCATATCTTCATATGAAATTGTGTAAGGATTTAACACCTGTTGGATGGGGATTTATGCACTGAGTCTCAGTGACTCACCCCTTTCATTACCATTTTGCAGGTAATTCCTAGACTGCGGATATGGAGCCGGGGTGGACTCGAGGTGGCCATGCTCAAGATTGCGTTTCTTTCATTTTAAATGGTTACTTTGGACTTATTTTATTTTATTTTAAATTTTGGGTTTCCGTTATGTAATAAGGCCACTTAGTTTTTCGTTGGGACTGTTCATCTGGTAGATTTCCTTAACAATCTTGTTTAATTATTGAAGGCATGCCTAGAAAAATTTATGCATGGACGTTTTCAAAACTAAATAAACTTTCGGGATTTATTTTCCCTAAAATTTTATCATCGGATAATTGTCAAGCAAGTAATAACAATACGGCCTTTCTATTTCCTCAGGACTAAGGTTTAAAATGTTTCAAACGGTTTACTCAATACATACTCGGTTCTTTTATAAATACTAAAGTTATTTTCTAATTTGAGACGACAAACTGGTTTTTAAATGTTTTCTTCCCTGTAGAATGCCAGATTCGGTTGTAGCGTTTTGACCGGGTTTGGGGTGTTACATCCCTAGACCACACAGGAGTGTGAGCCCTGCACTTAAGTAAAATGTTGAAATTTCGCGAAAAATTCCCAGTGTTTTTGTAACAGCCCGATTTAGGGACTAGTTGGAATAGTGGTGCGAGACCACAAATCCGAAGTAGAATTATGAGTTTTATGATTTCTATAAGGTTTATGAGATGATTTCATGATTTTGTGAAATTCTCATAAAGAAATTTTATTAATTAATGATTAAATTGTCCATTAAGACTAAATTGCAAAGATGAGAAAGTATGAGTTTCTAGAAGATTTAAGTATGAAATAGAATCATAAAAATTATTAGAAGTCCTTATTTAGCAATTAGACAATTATATACTAGGATGGACAAAAATAGACATGGGAAGGAAAATATTAAGAAAGGGGCCTTAAGGGCATTTTGGTCATTTGGCTAATAAATGATTAAAAAGGGATAATAAGTCAAAAATCATGTCTATCTTGTAACACCCCCAGACTCGGCCCACACGTTATGGCCGAATCTGGTGAAGTCACATCAAAGGAATAATTCCAAAACGACTTTGTTTAGTTAAATTTATGTTCAATAGGAAATTTGCATAGTTAAAAACTTAAGTTTAAGATTTAGAAACCCAAAATCCTTGCAACTTGTTAAGTTATGATGAAAGACCATGTTTTAAGAAAACGTCCATATGTTATAATTATTTCGAAAACCATGTTAAACTTTAGAAATTTATTTAAGTTTAATAATTAGGCAGTTAAAACAATAATAAAACCCAAATGTAAAGTCAAATTGGAGATACAAGGCCTTATTACATCCCAATGAAAATAAAGTAATTAAAATAAAGTCATTCGAAACTAATTAAAAACTTCTAAGTAGCTTGTAGTGTGGCCACCTCCGAGTCCTCTTCCACGTCGAGCCGTCTACTGAGAGTCACCTGAAACATTAAATAAAAGGGTGTGAGTTTTGAAACTCAGTGTGTACGACCCTTGGTAATCCAACCAACATGCGATTATCACATTGGGCCTAAGCCCTATCAAAATCGGTGGTCTTGGGCCTTAGCCCACAATGACCTCACATCACATCAGTATCACATGAATCCAATGCTCCCATCCCAAATCCAACCCTGCACTCCATTTCCCTTCCAACCCTACACTCCTGTGGGGATATAAATATCAACCCACCCATCCCTACAGTCCAAAGGTAGCACCAACAGTGGCACTACTCAAACGTTGTAGCAAGGCTGCTAAGCATATAATGGGCCTAAAAACACCGGTGGATCCACGGTCGTCAAGCGACTATGTGATCCTCACATATCTTCCTCTGTATCATCAAACCCACCCAAGTGCAACATATATCTCATGAATGCAACATACACATTTTCACACATTAAGCACCTAGGGGTATTTTAGTCATTTCACTACCTAGGGGTATTTTTATAAATCTACCTTACAGGGGTATTTTCATAATTTCTTTCATCTCGGGTTTTAGTTATGAACTTTGGCCCGTCAACAAGTCCTTGTAGCTAAAGTGAACAGACACTATACACCAGGTAGGATCCCAGAAAAGAGGAGGTAGGTCACTAGGACCGCTTAAGTACCAAGCTCTCCCTAGATCCAATCCTAGACATGCATATGTCCATTGCCACACTCTAACCTAGAGACTTGTCCACAGACATGTTTGATTATTAAATTAAGTTTTATGCTATTTCAGAATTTATCAGAACTAGGCCAAGAGTCCATTAAAACCTTAGCATGCATTTCTAAAATCCCATAAGGCCCACTAAGCCCAATCATGTCCATATAGCACATTAAGCCCAATCATGTTTATGTAGCCCACTAGGCCCGATCATAATCAAATCATAAACCATCCATATCAATCCATCATTCAATTTCACATATCAACTCTTGCAATTTGGGCCCACGAGCTTGGCAGGCCATTTAGCCCCGTCTGGCCCAGTCGACCAAATAGTGGCCCGAGACCATGAGACCGCTCTGTTGGCCCCAGTAATCGTATCAGTGTTCCCACACGTATGTTCGCACGCTCGTGTGGTTGCCGGCGCCAACCTTTCAGCTTTTTGGCTTTTCAACATTCTGGTTTTTCGAGATTTCGACTTTTATCGATTTGTCGTGTGTGAAGTGTATGTACACACCTGGTTAATGTGACGTGCTACACTATCCCCAGCCTTGAACCTACAACTAATACCAATCTCCAATCAATCACACACTTAACCGCAATATTTACCCAAAAACTGAAGCCTTACCATAACCTTACCGTGTGCCACCAGTTCTAGTAGCCCTTCCTTAGCTACTATTCACGAATATCCCCTAGATCTGCACCCACATATATACAATAAAAAATCAAGTGACTCATATTCCACACTAGTCACCTCTGTAAGCCACACTTACATTCAGCCACTTACTAATCCACAATTGAGATGAGTACACTTACCACTTACTAGTGATCCTTACCACGCTTGGGATCTTTGAACCCTACCCTTGTTAATACAAGGTTAACGACAAGAAAGAGTTAGATAGCCCTTCGGCTTTTACCAAAACACACTAAAGGAGGTTGACTAAGTACTTACTGAATCCAACCTTTTAAAACTTGATAGCTACTGAACGAGATCCGGCTTTTAAAACTTGATTAAGAGTAGATAACAGCAACCGATTTGTGATGGAGGAAAAACAACAAGGAATTGGCAAAAAGATAGGGCTATTCGATTATAAGGGAATATTCAGCTTTTAGAGAAAGAAGAAGAACGCAACACCAATAGGGATTTCGGCAAAAAGGAATGATTGTTTTTCGGCAATGGAAGAATTCGGCAACAGAAGAAACAGAATGAGGGGGAGAAAAGAAAAGTAATGGAAAACCCAAGGAACCTCTCAAAGAAATTTGACACCCCCTTTTATAGCCAAAAGCCGAAACTACCTTCCCCCAAAGTCCCATCCGGCACCAACTCTTCACACTTCTCAGCTCCTAACTTTTCTCCCTGATAACTCCTCAATCTCATCCTAAATTTCCTCCACAACCATCTCACAAGACCAATTCAAACTCTCCAATGCAAGAGTTAAAATCCAACACAAACTCTGGCCGTCCAATCTACAAAATAAATACTGCAATAAAATACCATGCCACTACTCGAACCTTGGACTCCCTTGCCTGCTAATGACGCCACCTCCCTGCTCCCTAAGTGGCGCCACTTTGCCACTACACCACAAGATCTTTTGTGTCATTTTTCTTCTTCATTTATTTAAAAGGCCTACTAACTAAAGCCACAGTTCCCTTGGGGCTTATACCAAAATTTTCCCAATACCCTTACTTGATCCCAGGACATCTCCAACACCCCTAGACACTCCAAATTCATTAACCCTCAAAGCCCACATGCCAATTGTCATTTTCTCGCTCACTTAAAAATTTTCTGAGACCCAAAGCCCAAAGCCTAATAGGCCCAATTCTACTAGGCCCAAATTCGAGGCGTTACACATCTTCTTCCCCTTAGTGCCAAAATTTTCAAGGACTCCATAGCTAGGGTTTCTTCAATTTTTAAGCTTGATAGTAAGTGCATCCTAGCCTCGTTTTTAATATTATTCTATTTTTTAAATCCTCATAACTTAATTTAGCTATTTTTAGCTATATTTTGAGCTAGGATTCATGTTCAAAAATATACCCATGTATTACATGCATGTATTTTGATGTTTTATGGAAGATTATGAAAGTTTGATGTTGAATAAACATCTTTTTCTAAGTGAATTTCATGAAAAATGCTTATAAGGACTAAATTGTAAAAGTCATGAAATTGGTCATACATGAGTGAAATAGTGAGAACTGAAGGTTGATATAGTTGAGAATATGATTCAGCTAAGCATGAAATACATGAAAGTTGAATGAAAATCATTGTACGAGCTTAGGGGCAAAAGTGTAATTTTGAGAAAGATAAAGGGCAAAATTATAATTTTGCCAAAGTATGAGTTATGAGTTAATTTAGTCAATGTGAGTATTAAACGAGTTAAATTATTATTATAGATCGAGAAAAATGAAGCCCGAACCGAAATCGAGGCAAGAACAAATCGAGGACTAAATTGCATATCTTCATACATTTTGCATATCGAGGTATGTTTGTATGAATTTAAAGTTTCATATGTGTTTTATTAAATCATTTATTATTTTGTATTATGTACACTATTTTCATGAAGATCAATAAGTGATATCTTGATGAGAAAATGAATGAGAACATGTACGAGAAAGTCTCGATTGAAGTCTCGGAATAATGAGGATACTAACATCACAACATGAGACAAGGAAAGTCCATGTAAGACCATGTCAAGACATGGCATTGGCATAAGGCAAGGATATCATATAATTGCATGACAAGCCATGGCATTGAAAGGCTATTATGAGGCAAAGGTCCCATGTAAGTCCAAGCCAAGGCATGGCATTGGTGAATTCATAAAGTAAAGATATCATGTAAGTCCAAGCCAAGGCATGGCATTGATGAGTTCCTAAAATAAAGATATCATGTAAATCCATGTTAAGACATGGCATTAACAAGTTTCATGAGGCAAGGATTCCACGTAAGACCATGTTAAGACATGGCAATGGTAAGTTTCCAAAGGAAACACACAAGGAAGGTCTCGTATAAGATCATTTCAAGACATGGCATTGAAACTGAATTAAGAGAGCCTATGCAAGACTATATCTAGGTCGTGGAATTAGCATCGAGGCACATGTTTGATGAGATTGAGTATCCTCTGTTATTCCGGGTAATTCATCGGGCAAAAGAGTAAAGCATGAATGAGGTAATAAGAAAGTTAAGCATGTAAAGATATTAGCAAGTTATGTTAGTCAAAGTTGATTAAGAGTATTATTCAAGTTAAGAAGGATGAGAACTGAGTTTATGCTTTCATTAGCAAAATGTACTAATCTATGTGATTAAGTGGTACAAGCACCATGTTTACATTACAAGCATGAGATTAGTAAGTAACTTAAGATGAGTAAAAATAAGTAAGAGTAAGTAAGCCAAGCACTTGAGATTTATGTTGTTATTGCTTTATGATGGATGTGCTATATTGAGCAAGTATATTGCTATATGCATTACATGCAAACTTACTAAGCTATATGCTTACTTCTATCTTTTCTTCTTTCCTTGTAGCCTCGCCAATCTAACTCGTGGGTCATTGACGTCGGAGCTCAGAACACACTATCAATCACTATTTTGGTATAGCCAAGTTGTTTATATTAAGTATGGAATGTATAGGAATCATTCCATTTTGAGTTATGTCTTAAGAGGGGCCAAAGTGTTGGCTATTAAGGTTATTATTCTTTTTGTATATGGCTAAAGAGATTGGCCAATATTTACTAAGTTTATACATCAATGTTGATGAGTTATGCATTATTGTTCATGTTTTTGATGAAGTATTTGAGTAGTTGGATTGGGTATATGAATGATCTTAACTTCAGGGTGGCAACTGTCTTGGAAAATAGCCTTTAAGTGTCCACACGGGTAGACACACGGGCGTGTGTCTAGGCCGTGTGTGACATACAGTTAACCCATATGGGTGTGGCAAGAGACCGTGTGTCCCCTGCATGTTAGTGCTTTAAGTCAGTTTCGACCACGGGCTAGCCACACGGGCGTGTGCCTAGGCCGTGTGCTCCTTAAGGGATTGCTGACGTCACAAATAGAATACCCCTAATTTTTAACACGGGTGAGGACACGGGCCATTGACACGGGCGTGTGTCTGGCCATCCGAAAACCCCTAAAGGTTCACAATAAGAATAAATTCTACACGGGCTAGGGACATGGGCGTGTGAGACCAGACAGTCTTCCCATACGGGCGTGTCCCATGTCACACGGGCGTGTGACCCCTGTTTAGGCAAAAGCTTTCAAGGTGAGTAAAAGTTTCTAGTTGAACTACAAACGCTTCCGGATGTAAGTTTAAGGGCTCGTATGCCCATGAGATGTATGTTATGACTAAGAAAGGAAAGTTTTTAAATCAAAACGAAATTTTATAGCCCGTTAGTACACGTTCAAGTAAGGTTAAGTATGGTAATGTCTCATATCCAGTCCCAGCTTCTAACTCGGGTATGAGGTGTTACAGTTTTCGAATTCGTCTCGATTTGTTTCTACTGTTCATACTGGGCCTCGAGGGTTCATTCAAATGACATTATGGTTGATTTTGGATATGAATAGTATTTTGACACGATCTTCTGTAATTATTTTGTAAACTCTGGTAATACTCTGAAAGCCTAATCTGGCGACATATACAGGTTAGGAGTGATACATTTGTTGGTATCAGAGCTACAGTTTAGCCAATTCTTGGACTAACGTAGCAAGCATGAGTTTGGCTATACATGCCATTATATGATTTATGATAGTCTGATATCTCTTGACCAATTTTAAATGTGTTTTTCATATAGTAATGTCTTCCAACCGTGCTAGAGCTGAATCTGAGAAAGTTGTAATGGTCTCGAAACTAACTATTATTTCAACAAAGGCAAGCGCACCATCGAACAGTAGTATAGTTGTAGTGAGTCCGGAATATCGTATCCTCAATGAATAAAATTACTAGTAATTACTATCTTTTTATTATCTAGCCTAGTAATTAAGGGGATTTATTTTTAATCTAAATTTAACTAACTAATTTAACTAACTTAATAATTATGAACGTGATAGAGAGTGAATTTGGAAAATACTTTTAGACAATTTATATGAGATAGGTAATACCTAAGGAAGAATCTACCTAGACTTCACTTATTACTTTTGATTCATACGATTTATTCACTAGACTTAATCCGTAGAAATCCCTGATTTATGTTAATATCTCTTTCAAGACTAAAAACAACTAACTCTAGATTGATTAATTGAAATCTCTTTCTAATTAAAACCCCTGTTATCGCATTAACTCGATCTATGGATTCCCTTATTAGATTTGACTCTAATCCGACAGATTTTTGTCGCCCTATTTTTAGGGTTGCAATCAACACTGCTTAATTGTGTTGATCTACTCTTAAACAGGGACTTTTGCTCCACTCAATAAGCACATTCGACTTGAATTAATAACCTGAATTATCAAAACAAGAATAAGAACTCACAATTAAGAATAAGAACAAGTATTTATCTTATAAATCAAACAATAATAAGATTCATGTAGCACCCCTAACCCGTATCCGTCGCCGGATTAGGGTTACGAGGCATTACTTTACTTATCACCACTCAGCACAGGTCACATCATTTATTTACTGCTATTAAAAAAAACATAAACAAATGCGTTACTAGTTTTGTACTTCGATATCAAACTTAAACATTAACGACTTCCTAATCCATCTAAGACAAATTCGTACATTTGCATTTTCCAACAATTTAAAAATCAAAACATCTCTAATAACATACTCGCATCCAACTAAAACAAAATATATGTCCTTTCTTGTCCGAAACATCTAACTTAAACTAATTGTATATGCACATATATGAATCATATGCGAATATGTCAATCTAAAAACATAGCATAAGATTTCATCGTCTATCCTAAAACCACACACATATATATAAATTCAATTTCATACAATCAAATTAACTAACTTATTTCATATACAGACGTTTATTATAACTTAATAAGATCATTTCAACTCATGCATTTTTATCATTTCTACCGAATCACATTATCAAACTATCTAAATACCTATTCAGCTTATACTCATCATCTCAAACCAATTAATCATGTTCATGGTATAAGTATTAAATTAAAAAAAATAGTACACAACCATCATTCATATTTCATCTCATAACCGATTATGAATACCACAACCACCTATATCGACTTACTTAATATAATAACCTTAAGCCACAAACAATTACTTCATGCCAAAACTCTCATATATCTCAAACATTTCACATTTACCAATCGCATATGTCATTTAACATTTTACCAAAATGAGTTTCAATCACCATCAAACATAATTAAACACGGAACATAATAAAACATGACAAACACATCTCGTTTGTATGCCATGACCGATTATACATTATCAAAACATTATCTTAGCCCAAAATGCCGTAAACCACGAAACCAAACTATACCTATTATATATATGTACCATGGCTGAATATAAGCTACTAAAAACCCCCACAACCTATGCACAAAAATGACATAAACATATACACCATTTGACCATTAAAACCTTATGTCTCAATACCAAACTAACAAAGGAGATAAGCCATATTCGCATGGCTTTTAATATATATACAAGAACAAAATTCATGGCTCATGATATAGTTTAGCCTATACATGCCTTTAGTCCAAAACCAAACTCAAAAAGGTACCAAAATAGATTGATAGTGTGGATGACTTCGTTGACGATCCCCTGAGCTCGTAGCTTGATCAAAATCTATAAAACAGAACGATGAACACACAGAGTAAGCTAATTTAGCTTTGTAAGTCTTAAGAAAATATAATATACCAATTGAACATTCAAGCATTTTAAAACAATCAAGTAATGACATCAAATAAAATAGCTTAACTCGAAAGCCCTTCAAAATCGAATACCTTTACCTCACTTAACATAACATTTATCACTTCCTTACCATTAGCATACAATTTACCAACTCCGCATCAAATTCAAAGTATGAAACATCATCTCTTTATAATCTATTCATAATACACTTACATGCAACTCAATAAGTTCACATAAATATTTGAACAAGTAAAGGCCATGTACGTACGAATTTCACCTCCATAATTACATAACATATGTCCATTTATTCTTACATTTTTCGTTTACACATATGGCCGAATTCCAAAGACACAACCAAAATCAAATTCCAATATAGTATACTCAAACTCATCATTTGTAAAGCCGAATGCACACGTTAAAATCTTACAAATATACCTCAACTATATCACATATTACTAGCATCGAATAGTAATATATCAACTTACCTTATTCCTTGCAACTATGAGGCTTATACGTACCTGAACATTTAGCTTATTTGTTGTAAATAAATTCCACATTGATAATAATCCATGAACTCTCTTATTTATAAAAAATCACCAGCATAAAGCCTGCTAGGCAAGAAGGCCTGAAACACAAACCGGCACTAAGCCTGCTAGACCCGAGGTTTAAAATTTAATCACCGACATTTAGCCTACTAGGCAATAAGCCCGATACATTTCACCGGCACAAGGCCTGCTAGGCTCAAAGCCCAAATATCAATATAATTAAACCATCTCATACACATTACTTATTATCAAAGTCAATATCACATATATCACATAATTCATATCACTGTAACATATCAAACTCAACTAAACATAACTACATTTCATTATTAAATCACTTACCACATTCGACCTTGGCCAAATTCACATTTATAATTTCATAATTCAGCATGTAATCAAGGTTATAACCGATATTAACGGTATTAAATTGCTTAAAGACTTACCTCGACTATCGACGGACGACGAAGACCGGCTATTTGTTAACTTTCGTTTTTCCCCGATCCAAGTCCGTTTTTCTTTGTTCTTGATCTAAACATATTCAATTTAAGCTCATTCAAACACATTTCATTTCAATTTAATCCAAAAACACCTAAATGGGCAAATTACCATTTTGGCCCTAACATTTCACACTTTTACAATTTAGTACTATTTGCACAAAACACAAAATACACAAAATTTGAATGAATGCCTTAAGGGCCGAATATCCATAGGACTCATACAAGTCCATCCATTTCATTTATTTCACATTTTAGCCCCTCTAAAATTTATTTTTGCAATTTAGTCCAAATTACTCAAAATCATCAAAAATCCAAAGACAAAACATATTATTTTAACATATATATTTCATAATTCATCCTTAAATAACAAAAACAACAAACTACCATCAATGGCTCATCACAAAATATTCATTAAACTCAAAAATTAAAGCATGGGTCTTGTAGATATTTAAGCAACGATCTCAAAAACGTAGAAATTATCAAAAACTGAAAACTAACCATACCTTAATCAAGCTTCAAGTTGCCGAAATATTGAAGAAATTCTAAGTTCTTCTTCCTTTAAACATTCAGTCATTAGAAAAAGATGACAATGGCCTTTTTGTTTTGTTTAATTATTAACTTATATTATGTTATTACTAATTTACAATTTTAGCATTTTCTAATTAATAATATAAAACATAAACATTGGTTTATTTGTCTTTCTACCGTCCACTAACTTTAAAATGGGCTTTTTGCCCCTTAAGGACTTCATATTAAAAAGCCACTATCAATTAAGCACTTTTCACTATAGTTTGCAACTTTGACATTTTACGCGATTAAGTCCTTTTGTCTAATTAAGCACACAAGCAATCAAATTTTTTATATGAAATTTTCACACATGCTAATTCACATATAATAAACACAGAAAATATTATTTAAATCTTTTTCGAACTCAGATTCGTGGTCCCGAAACCACCGTTCCGATTAGGGTCAAATTAGAACTGTTACAATTCATTTTAAGTTTCATCCCCTTAGGTATTTAAGGGATTTAGTTCATACTAATAGAGGAAAACATCTTAAAATAGGAAAAACAACAAAACATAAGAAAACCTAAAAACTTCTAATGAACTTGATGGGAGATCTTTAGTCTTGATGGAGATCCTTCTCCTAAGCTACTCCCGACGGCTGTCTTGGAATATTTTCTGTCTTCTACTCGACGTCTACTCGACGTCCCCTTTTAGGTTGCCCCCTAGGGTGTTTATATAGGCTTTGGAATGCCTTTCTTGGCCCACAAATAGCCTTTTCCGAATAGAATTAAACCTAGGGTCGGCAGGGACACGCCAGTGTGACACAGCCGTGTGGTCTGCCCGTGTGGAGTGGTCCAAGCCATGTAGGCCCATTTTGTCCCTTTTTGGCCCGTTTCTTGATCTTTTCGACTCCTTAAGCTCTTTTGAGTATAAAATATGAAATTAAGGGATTAGGAGCATCGAATTCATCAAATCAAATGAAAGATTATCCAAAATGAAGTCAAGCATAGAGTTAAAATATGTGTAAATTACGGTTTATCAAATCCCCACACTTAAGCCTTTGCTTGTCCTCAAGCAAAATCCTCAACTCATAATTAAAATTAACTTCCTTAATTCATAATCCTTATTAATAATGTCTCATCATAATTCTTAGATAATTCATACATGGATAATTTAACTAGAAGAGTTCTAAAGATTCAAACAATCTAAGTTATAAAAATTTTTATAGCACGAAAACATAGGTGTTTCCCCTTACCTAAATAATTACATCTGATTCAAAATTGACAAGAATTTACATCCTCACTAAAGGTTCACTGTAACATTCGGGATTTTAGGGGCTCTACATTTATCTTGTTTCTATGTGTTGGTATGCTCTGTGTGTTGTTTTTGTGTGTTTGGGGTCTCCGGGAAGGCCCAGGGATAAGCCGGAACCTTGGCCAAAATTTTAGTTTTAGGCACTTTCAGGGGAGAGCTAGATAGGATAGGACTTAAGGGATATTGTTTGTATTTGGATGACACAAGAACTAAGGTGGTAAAAGTGGCAAGGAGGCGCCACTTAAGGTGCAGAGAGTGACGCCTCAAGGGAGTTGAGAGGGAGCAGGTTCAAGATGCATGAAGCACATTTTGGGAGTCTTTTTGGCGTCAAGGGGAGCAGAAGCAGAAGTCGACTGGGACACTTCAGGATGGGAGAGTGGATTGAGTCAAAATATTTGAATGTGTGGCTGAGAGAAAATAAAGGAGTTTGAAGCATTCGAAATAATTCAAACGGGTGATCAGGAGGAAATTGAGGAGAAAAGAAAGGGATGGGCATGTGATCTTGGTGTTGGCCTAATTTCAAACACTTGGTATAGGGGGAATTCGATCTTGGCTTGTGTTGGGGTGTGCCGAATTTTAGTGATGGTCATAGGCATTTCAGCTTTGAAAGGGTGCATTTTCGATTTTGGTTCTAGGGGGTGTCGAATTTTTGAGGTATTAGATAGTTTAGTTTGAGAGCTCTTTTCCTTACGGTATTTGGGTGTTCTCCTTTTTGACAATTTTGGAACCCTTTTCTTTGTGTAGCCGAAACCTCTACCATCCTCTCTGTTTTTCATTTTCTTTCTTCTCATCTGTATTACCAAAAGCCGAACCCTTCCATCATCTCTTCTGATTCCTTTCTTTTTCTTCTTCTTTTCATTTGTTTCATCTAGAAGCCAAAACCTGTATCTCATCTTTTCCCTTCTTTATTTGTTGTGTATCGAAAGCCAAAACCCCAAAACTCTCATTCTCTTCTCCATTTTTCTGCTAAAGCCGAATATCTCTTGTTCGTTATTCTCTTCTCTAATTTCTTCTATTGGCTGAATCTCCCTAGCCATTCTCCTACATTCCTCTCTTGCTTTCTCTAAAAGTCGAAACTTTTAAGTCTCTATTTGAAGTTCTCTCATTCTTATTTTCAGTTTTTTCACCTTGTTCTCCTTTACCATAGTCATTGCCGAACCTTCGCTACTGTTGTGCTTGTACCGATTTCTCTTAGGTGTCATTCGAATCTTCTGTGTCAAGGTAAGAGGTAATTTCTCCTAGTTCTTTATCTCACTTTCAGTTTTTGGTAGCCAAAGTCAACTGGCTTAATGTTTTGGATGCTTTGGCCGAATATAGGTGGGGGTGGTGTTCGCATTCTTTTGGGAGACTTTCGGGGTTCACTCGATTTGTGAACCAAGCCTAAAACTTTTGGATTTTTTCGATCTAGGTAAGAAGATATATTCAGCTAAACGTATAATCCTACTCATATCTTATTCTATGTTTTAACTCGGTCTTTTGACCAAGATTTATTCCATGGACTCAAACGCCAGCAATTCTAAGAAAGGAGTTGGACCGGTGAACCCAGCCCCTAAGTTTAAGAGACGTGCCGTGTCAGCAGTATGAGATTGGCCACCGGGTTGTGGGCCAGCTTCAGAATAGAGTCGTAGGCAGATAGCAGTCGTTTCTGCTATTGATAGTGTCGACATAGAGAGCATTATCTTGCGTGTTACCAGGTGTGTAGACCCTAGCACACTTTATTTTAACTGTTTTATTATTGATTGTATGGGCTGAAAAGTCGGAGAAGGCTGTGTGTACAGTCAAAATACCCTTGTGGGTAAGCCAGGGAGTGCCAGGTACGTGTTTGTAATGACTTAATATGAGGTTGGATGTATGTGATAGTTCTTTGCCTTGTTATTAGCAAGTTACATCTGTTATGACATATATGTCGTGCATGGGATATGGGAATGATGATAAAGGGGAAGTGATAAGATCACGTAGTGATCGGTGGCTCTACCACATTTGATTATAAGGTCACATAGTGATCGGTGGCTTTGCCACAAATGATTTATAAGATCACATGGTGATCGGTGGCTAAGCCACAGTGGATTTTAAGGTCACATAGTGATCATTATTATAACCGGCAGCTTGACTGTCGAGACGGCGTGTAGCGTATGGAGGGTTGATAGTAGAAATCCCTACGGTGTGATGGTTGGTACGGGATGGCCTGTAGAGGATGGAAAATACTAGGTTGGGCTGGGCTTGATGCATTCATGTAGTGTATGATATCATGTGTGGGCTAAATATGAGGTGGTAGGCCGTGGGCCGTGTTGTGTGTTTTGATGGTTTTACACACTGAGTCTCTGTGACTCACCCTTTTCCTAACTTTTTCAGGTAATCAGTAGACCGTGGATCTGGGAGCCAAGGCAGACTCGTGGAGGCCATGGATACTTTTCTGTTCGCAAACTTTTTACTGCTTAACTTTTATTTTTATTTGGGGATTTTTGATGTAATAAGGCCTTCCTGAATTGACGTTTGGGTTTTAATTTTATCTGTTTATTGATTATTTAAAACTTGACACTATGCAAATTTGAACACGAAATTAAACAAAAAAAAGGATTTTCAAAATACGAGTAACTCAAAGCAGATGTTTTTCTTCCAAGTATCACTGAACATAATGAATATTTGTTTGACACGAATTGAAATTTTCTTAAATTGTCAATCCACTATTTTCTAGACATCGCCTTAAACGAAAAAAAGTTTTCAAATCTTTGGCTTTCCTTAAACAATCAAAACTTTGTTTTTACTTCACCTTGTAACATACTGGATCCGGTCGTAACGTTTTGGCCGGGTTTGGGGTGTTACAATTTTGGTATCAGAGCCTAGGTTGCAAAGCCCGGGCTGTGAAATGGGTTCAACGGTATTTTACAAAACCAATGTGAAAGTTAATTGGAGGAATATTTTGATTGAAATATGGCATCCGAGTCTACCGGCACCCGATCCACCCAGGTAAGTGTTCTAACTATTTAATGGTGCATGCATAGGATGATTGTTAGCCTGAAGAAATAGGCTTGTTAGTCTTAGGGATTCAAACTTTAGAGACTGAACCCTTTAGGTTGTGATGTGTTCTGCGAAAACTACTCTCTAAAGATATTTCTCATAAAACTGCTCGGTATTAAACAGTGAAAGATACTAACTCATAAAACTTTTAACCAGATTAAAACGCGATAGTAGTCATGAGTACTAGGGGACGTGGACGTAATGTGCGTGGACGTGGTAGAGGCAGGATTACTGTGTCGGAACCAGTAGGGCCTAGTCATGGGTCAGGAAATGAGGTGTCGCTACCGCCAGCTGCGAAAGCAGAGTTTCAGGACCAAACGGGTGGAGACGATCCGATGTCTCAGGCGATGTCTCAGGACTTGAAGAGAGTTGCTGGGACAAGCTTGGGTACAGGGGCTCGAAAATCGGTGCCAGAACGGCTTCGAGCTAATGGAGCGGAAATGTTCAGGGGTGTTTCCGGCGTAACCCCTAATGTAGCTGAGTATTGGCTGGAGGCCGTTGAGCGTATAATGGATGACCTCGATTTCACGGAGGAAGAAAAATTGAAAGGGGTCGTGTCTCTTCTGTAGGATGAGGCGTATCAATGGTGGCTTACGGTTAGGGATGGTACAGTGGCTGACCGCATTACCTGGGATTTCTTCAAGTTGTCGTTCCAGAGTAAGTACATTGGATCGAGTTATATAGATGCACAGCGCAGGGCATTTCTGGATCTGGTTCAAGGGAACAAATCGGTGGCTGAGTATGAGGCAGAATTCTTACGCCTTTACCGTTATGCCCGAGGAATGGTGGCCATAGACCATGAGCATTGTGTTCGGTTTGAAGATGGGTTGAGAGATGATTTGTGGGTGCTGATAGCTCCACAACGAGAAAGGGAATTTGCTGTCTTGGTGGAAAAGGCTAAGATAGCCGAAAAAGTGAAGCGGTCAGAAAAGCAGAGTCGGGATAGAGATAGAGGAAGTAATAAAAGGAATTTTGGATCGTCAGGGTCAGCTGGGCATTTTCAGAAAAGACCTAGGATAGATGGGCCAAGTCGGGTTGCGAGACCTGTTGTTGATAGGCAGCCTCAGAGGTGTGCTCGATGTGGTAAATCCCATTTAGGGGAGTGTTGGACGAGTAACAGAAGATGTTTCAGGTATGGATATGCTGATCATCAAATTAGAGATTGTCCACAGGAGCGGGACGATGCAAGGTCCGGAAGTCAGGGTTATGCTCAGCCGGGTAGAGGTGGTCAGCAGCCACAAAGGGGTCGTGGTCCAGCCAGAGGAGGTAATGGTTTTGGTCGGGGCCGTGGAACATCAGGCAGAGGTGCCGAGAATACTGAGGCGAGACGCCAAGGTTAGTCTATGCAGCTAGACGCCGAGAAGAGGGTGATGCACCGGACGTCATAACTGATACGTTTCTTATTTATGGGTTGCCTTATACCGCTTTGATTGATATCGGGTCGACACATTCTTATGTTGCTTGTGTGGTATCTGGAACTTTAAGTTTAGACTCTGAGATTACCCCTATGGAGATGACTGTACTTAGCCCGCTAGGACAAACTGTAGTGGTGAACAAACTTTATAGAAATGTACCTCTAGAAGTGCAAGGGGTAGTTTTTCCAGCTGAATTGATGGAGTTTCCGTTCAAGGAGTTTGATTTAATCTTAGGCATGGACTGGCTAGTAATGTATCAAGCAAATTTGGATTGTGCAGCCAAGCGCATGATGTTAAGAACTCTCGAGGGTGAAGAAGTGGTGGTAATAGGTGAAAGGAGGAATTACTTATCTAATGTGGTGTCTATCTTGAAAGCTGAGAGAATGGTGAGGAAAGGATGTGAGGCGTTTATAGCCTATGTTTGTGCTTTGGAAGCCAAGGAATCAACTGTGGAGGATGTTCGAACAGTGAAGGAATTTTCTAATATTTTTTCGGAAGAGCTTCCGGGGTTGCCTCCCGATCGCGAGGTGGAGTTTGGTATTGATCTTCTACCGAGAACAGTGCCTGTGTCCATCACACCGTATAGGATGGCGCCAAAGGAGTTGAAGGAGTTGAAAGTGCAAATTCAGGAACTGTTAGATCGGGGATTTATTCGACCGAGTGTATCGCCTTGGGAGCGCCGGTGTTATTTGTTAAGAAGAAGGATGGGTCAATGCGTATGTGCATTGATTACCTTCAGTTGAACAAGTTGACGATCAAAAACAAATACCCGTTGCCGAGGATTGACGACTTGTTTGATCAATTGAAGGGGGCGTTAGTTTTTTCAAAGATAGATTTGAGGTCAGGATATCATCAGCTTAAGGTCAAGGAAGCGGATATCCATAAGACAGCTTTCAGGACTCGCTATGGTTATTATGAATTCTTGGTAATGCCGTTCGGGTTGACCAATGCACCAGCATCGTTTATAGACATGATGAATCGGGTTTTCCAACCCTACCTGGATCGATTCGTCGTGGTATTTATAGACGATATACTGGTCTATTCAAGATCGAAGGAAGAACATGATACGCATCTTCGAGTGGTTTTACAAATCCTGAGGGAGAAGCAGTTGTTCACCAAGTTCAGTAAGTGTGAATTCTGGCTAAGAGAAGTTACCTTTTTCGGCCATGTGGTGTCTGCTGAGGGGATTAGAGTTGATCCCCAGAAAATTGAGGCTGTGTTGGAGTGGAAGCCACCTAAGAATATGGTAGAAATCCAGAGTTTTCTTGGTCTGGCTGGTTACTATAGAAGGTTTGTGGAAGGGTTTTCATTAATTGCAGCACCTCTAACCAAGCTATTGAGGAAAGGGGTACCTTGTGTTTGGTCTGATAGGCAGCAGGAGAGTTTTGAAAGACTGAAAAGAATTTTGACTGAGGCTCTGGTGTTGATACAGCCTGAGGCTGGGAAAACGTTTGCGTTTTATTGCGATGCGTCGCATACAGGCTTAGGATGTGTATTGATGTAGGATGGGAAAGTGGTAGCGTATGCGTCTAGGCATTTGAGACCGCATGAGTTAAATTACCCCACGCATGATTTGGAGTTAGCGGCAAAGGTGTGTGCTCTGAAAAGTTGGAGGCATTATCTGTATGCGGAGAAGTCTGTTATTTATACAGATCACAAGAGTTTAAAATGCCTTCTCACCTAGAAGGAATTGAATTTGAGGCAGCGGTGGTGGATTGAGCTATTGAAGGATTACGATTGCTCGATTGAGTACCATCCGGGTAAAGCTAACGTGGTGGCGGATGCATTAAGTCGTAGGGTGATCTCTGACCTGAGAGCAATGTTTGCTCATCTCAGCTTGTACGATGATGGGAGTATATTAGCTGAACTGCAGGTGAAACCTTCTTGGGTCAGTCAGATTAAAGGGAAACAGTGGGCCGATGAGGTGTTAAAATCAAAATTTCAGTTGGGATCAGGCGATGGGACCACGAAATTCAGTGTGAATAATGACGGGGTAGTGTGCTTTTGAGGAAAGGTTTGCATGCCAAGGGATCCTGAGTTAAGGGGTAAGATTTTGCAGGAAGGGCATAGCAGCCCATACGCTATGCACCCTGGGGGAAGTAAGATGTACCGAGATCTGCGGGAGCAGTTTTGGTGGCCGGGGTTGAAGCGAGAGGTAACCGAATTTGTAAGTAAGTGCTTGACGTGTCAGCAGGTAAAAGCAGAACATCAGTTTCCTTCGGGGTTGTTGCAGCCTATAAAGATTCAGCAGTGGAAATGGGAAAGGATCACGATGGATTTTGGGCTACCCCTTACGTCTACCAAGAAAGACTCGGTATGGGTGATAGTGGATCATTTGACAAAGTCTACTCATTTCATACCAGTTCGGGTCGACTACTCCCTTCAGAAATTAGCTAAGTTGTATGTAGCAGAAATCGTAAGGTTGCATGGAGTACCAGTGTCTATCATCTCAGATAGAGATCCGAGGTTCACGTCAAGATTTTGGAAGACATTGCATCAAGCGTTGGGATCAAAGTTAGATTTCAATACAGCGTTTCATCCACAGTTTGATGGACAATCAGAGAGGGTAATTCAGATCCTAGAGGATATATTGAAGGGCTGTGTTTTGGACTTCAAAGGTAGTTGGGAAGAATTTCTACCGTTAGAGGAATTCGCGTATAACAATAGCTACCAATCGAGTATTCAGATGGCACTGTATGAAGCGTTCTATGGTTGGAAGTGTCGTACCCCTACTTGTTGGACAGAGTTGGGTGAGCACCAGATGTTGGGGCCAGAATTGGTTGCTAAGACGGAAGAGAAGGTTAAGCTAATTAGGTCTCGGTTGAAAGAAGCATCCGATAGGCAGAAGTCTTATGCAGACCTGAAACAGAAGGAAGTAGAATTCGCAGTGGGTGACCGGGTCTTTTTAAAGGTGTCACAGTGGAAGAAGGTGTTAAGATTTGGACGGAAGGGTAAGTTAAGACCCAGGTTCATCGGGCCTTATCGGATGTTGAAGCATGTGGGACCAGTAGCCTATCAGCTCGAGCTACCTTCGGAGTTGAGTCAGATCCATGATGTGTTTCATGTTTCTATGCTAAGACGCTACCGTTCGGATCCAATGCATGTTGTGCCAGTGGAAGAAATCGAAGTAATGCCTGATCTATCTTTTGGAGAAGAACCGGTGCAGATCTTGGATCGTGATGTCAAAGTATTGCGTAAGAAATCAGCTCCTTTGCTTAAAGTGTTGTGGCGGAACCATGGATCGGAGGAAGCTACGTGGGAACCAGAGGATATTATGCGGCAGCAATACCGTCATCTCTTTTGACCAGGTAATTTCGAGGTAGAAATTTCTTTAAGGGGGTAGAACTGTAACATCCGGGATTTTAGGGGCTCTGCATTTATCTTGTTTCTATGTGTTGGTGTGCTCTGTGTGTTGTTTATGTGTGTTTGGGGTCTCTGGGAAGGCCCAGGGATAAGCCGGAACCTTGGCCAAAATTTTAGTTTTGGGCACTTTCAGGGGAGAGCTAGCTAGGATAGGACTTAAGGGATATTGTTTGTATTTGGATGACAAAGAACTAAGGTGGTAAATGTGGCAAGGAGGCGCCACTTAAGGTACAGATAGTGACGCCTTAAGGGAGCTGAGAGGGAGCAGGTTCAAGCTGCATGAAGCACATTTTGGGAGTCTTTTTGGCGTCAAGGGGAGCAGAAGCAGAAGTCGACTGGGACACTTCAGGATGGGAGAGTGGATTGAGTCAAAATATTTGAATGTGTGGCTGAGAGAAAATAAAGGAGTTTGAAGCATTCAAAATAATTCAAACGGGTGATCAGGAGGAAATTGAGGAGAAAAGAAAGGGATGGGCATGTGATCTTGGTGTTGGCCGAATTTCAAACACTTGGTATAGGGGGAATTCGGTTTTGGCTTGAGTTGGGGTGTGCCAAATTTTAGTGATGGTCATGTGCATTTCTGCTTTGAAAGGGTGCATTTTCAGTTTGGTTCTAGGGGTGCCAAATTTTTGAGGTATTAGATAGTTTAGTTTGAGAGCTCTTTTCCTTACGGTATTTGGGTGTTCTCCTTTTTGACAATTTTGGAACCCTTTTCTTTGTGTAGCCGAAACCTCTAGCATCCTCTCTGTTTTCATTTTCTTTCTTCTCATCTGCATTACCAAAAACCGAACCCTTCCATCATCTCTTCTGATTCCTTTCTTTTTCTTCTTCTTTTCATATGTTTCATCTAGAAGCCGAAACCTGTTTCTCATCTTTTCCCTTCTTTATTTGTTGTGTATCGAAAGCCGAAACCCCAAAACTCTCATTCTCTTCTCCATTTTTCTGCTAAAGCCGAATATCTCTTGTTCGTTATTCTCTTCTCTAATTTCTTCTATTGGTCGAATCTCCCTAGCCATTCTCCTACATTCCTCTCTTGCTTTCTCTAAAAGCCGAAACTTCTAAGTCTCTATTTGAAGTTCTCTCATTCTTATTTTTGGTTCTTTCACCTTGTTCTCTTTTACCATAGTCATTACCGAACCTTCGCTACTGTTGTGCTTGTGCCGATTTCTCTTAGGTGTCATTCGAATCTTCTGTGTCAAGGTAAGAGGCGATTTCTCCTATTTCTTTATCTCCCTTTCGGTTTTTGGTAGCCAAAGCCGAATGGCTAATTAGCTTAATGTTTTGGATGCTTTGGCCGAATATAGGTGGGGGTGGTGTTCGCATTCTTTTGGGAGACTTTTGGGGTTCACTCGATTTGTGAACCAAGATTAAAACTTTCGGCTTTTGTCGATATAGGTAAGGAGATCTATTCAGCTAAACGTATAATCCTACTCATATCTTATTCTATGTTTTAACTCGGTCTTCTGACCAAGACTTATTCCATGGACTCAAACGCCAGCAATTCTAAGGAAGGGGTTGGACCGGTGAACCCAGCCCCTAAGTTTAAGAGACGTACCGTGTCAGCACTACGAGATTGGCCACCGGGTTGTGGGCCGGCTTCAGAACAAAGTCGTAGGCAGATAGCAGTCGTTTCTGCTATCGATAGTGTCGACATAGAGAGTATTATCATGCGTGTTATCATGTGTGTAGACCCTAGCACACTTTATTTTAACTGTTTTATTATTGATTGTATGGGCTGAAAAGCCGGAGAAGGCTGTGTGTACAGTCGAAATACCCTTGTGGGTAAGGCAGGGAGTGCCAGGTACGTGTTTGTAATGACTTAATATGAGGTTGGATGTATGTGATAGTTCTTTGCCTCGTTATTCGCATGTTACATCTGTTATGACATATATGCTGCGCATGGGATATGGGAATGATGATAAAGGGGAAGTGTTAAGGTCACGTAGTGAACGGTGGCTCTGCCACATTTGATTATAAGGTCACATAGTGATCGGTGGCTCTGCTACAAATGATTTATGAGGTCACATAGTGATCGGTGGCTAAGCCACAGTGGATTTTAAGGTCACATAGTGAATGTTATTATAACCGGCAGCTTGACTGTCGAGACGGCGTGTAGCGGATGGAGGGTTGATTGTAGAAATCCCCACGGTGTGATGGTTGGTACGGGATGGCGTGTAGAGGATGGAAAATACTAGGTTGGGCTGGGCTTGATGCATTCATGTAGTGTATGATATCATGTGTGGGCTAAATATGAGGTGGTAGGCCGTGGGCCGTGTTGTGTGTTTTGATGGTTTTACACACTGAGTCTCTGTGACTCACCCTTTTCCTAACTTTTTCAAGTAATCAGTAGACTGTGGATCTGGGAGCCGAGGCAGACTCGTGGAGGCCAGGGAGACTTTTCTGTTCGCAAACTTTTTACTGCTTAACTTTTATTTTTATTTGGGGATTTTTGATGTAATAAGGCCTTCCTGAATTGACGTTTGGGTTTTAATTTTATCTGTTTATCGATTATTTAAAACTTGACACTATGCAAATTTGAACACGAAATTAAACAAAAAACGGATTTCCAAAATACGAGTAACTCAAAGCAGATGTTTTTCTTCCAAGTATCAGTGAACATAATGAATATTTGTTTAACACGAATTGAAATTTTCTTTAACTATCAAACCACTATTTTCTAGACATCGCCTTAAACGAAAAAAAGTTTTCAAATCTTCGGTTTTCCTTAAACAATCAAAACTTCATTTTTACTTCACCTTGTAACATACCGGATCCGGTCGTAACGTTTTGGCCGGGTTTGGGGTGTTACATTCACCCAAATCACTCAAGGTGTTTAAGGTTCAAATTAAGCACTCAAAAGTCAAACATGAAAAGTTAATCCCATAGGCTTGCATGAAAATCAAATCTCCACCACTATAAAATGAGATGATACACAAATCAAAAGGTCTTAAAAAGGGTTGTAATGGGGCCTGGTTTGAAGGTACGGATAAAGGTTGAATTAGAGGGTTAGAATCAAGATCGAATTGATAATTTACCTAACTAGAAAAGTTGAACTAATACTAAATAATTACATTGATTAAAAACTTATTACTAATAACATGAGCTTCTTCTAAAGATGTGACATTAATCATTCAAGCTTAAAAATAATAATGAATAAATTTCCAACTTTTTTTTTAAGAATAAGAACAAGTAATAATAAGAAAGAACTTAACAACTGAAATAAAAATCATAGTTAGGCAACTGATCAAATTAATTCTCAACAAAAAGGGTTAATTCAATAGGGAAAGTTCTTGATGAATCAAAAAGAGTGAGTTTTAGGTTAATATTAAGGGTAGATCATCAATAAATGGTTTATTAGGCTAAAAAGGGTTCACTAGGGGTTAATTATGAAGGTAGGCTTTTTATGGAGTAAGTGGGTTAAAACCTAGGTGCCTTTATCATCTCAATATATCAAATCAAAAGTGTGGTCTCAACATGTATAATCGAAGCAAGTTCTGAATAACAAATCAATATTGACACACTTATAATCAATAAAGTGAGCAAGAAATATATATGATCTAAAAGGCTCAAGATCTCACAGAAATTATGGTTTTTGATGTCAACCTTGCAAATTTCAAACTTCAAAGTAATATTTAATATTAGGGAAACAACCTAATAAAATTTCAATTCTAAAAATAGACTTATCATGCTTGATCCTCTAATGTTTTAAAGTTTAAACCATCAATGCACAATTATCTATGACTTAATCCAAGACATATCAATAAAAATCATAAATCAATAGAAGTTTCATTTTAATAGTAATATGAGAAAATTACATAAGAATAAAGCATAACTCAGTATTGTTGACACCTCCCCACACTTAAGATATACATTGTTCTCAATGTACAAAAATAGATATCGACAATATAGAAAATCATAAGATAGGGAGAGAAGTGAACTTCCTGAATTTTTGGATGAACTCCTTAAAAATAAGCATGATGAACTAGGCAGAGGTGAACTGAGGGAGAAAACTCTAGTAGTTTGGTCATTCCTTAGTGGCCCCCTGAACCTTTTGAAACTGCGGAGTCATCAGTAATTGACTTCGTTATGGTTATTCAATAAGAAACAGCCAGAGATAAAAAGAAATCAAAATATACTAATATAGATTAAAGACAAGAAAGATAAAGGGAAAGAATTTAAAAATGAAAATAAAAGAAAAAGAAAAACTACATGGACTCAAAGGTCCTTGTCCTGTCGAGTTAATGAAGTGGCCGGCATGAACTTATGTAGATCGGTCTCGCACGGGGATACTGTGCTGGGGTTCTTTCACTTCTTCGACATGGGGATGGTGGTGTAAAGAAAGAATGAGGGAAAGGGGGAAAGGAAAATGAAAGGAGAAATATAATAGAAAAAGAAAGGGGTGTAGTGGTTAGGGTTTGGGAGAAGAAGAATTTGGGGGGAAAAAGTGAGAAGAATGGGGGTTTTAAATAGGAATCAGGAACCTGGTTGCTGCCCACGCCCGTGTGCCATGGGCGTGTTAGGTCACACGGCCGTATCACACGGTCGTGTGGTGTTTCGTTCGTTTCTCCCACGCCTGTGTAGAGGTTCCCATGCCCATGTTGATTAATCAGTGTCGACCACGGCCTAGGGACACGGGTGTGTCGCCCACCCGTGTTACTTTCTCAGTGTTAACCACGACCGTATCGAACGGCCGTGGCATTTTATTACCACCCGTGGTTTGGGGATTTTTCGTCCTAGGTTCACATGGTTTCTGCCAAGCCAATGTGTCTATTCGTGATGTCCACACGGCCACAGCCACGCCCTTGTGTAAGGCCGTGTGGAGAGAGAAACCTGTGCTTCATTAATTTGGTCAGTTTTTAGTTAGGTGCTAAAAATAAAAAATATTAATAGGGTTAGTACTCGGGTTGCCTCCCGAGAAGTGCTCGTTTAAAGTCTTAAGCTAGACATACCTTTCATTCGCATAATCATGGTGGTTTGAGGAGTTGAAACTCTTCATTCTTGCTATCAATTCGGTTATCGATATATAGTTTAAGTCGAGTGGTGTTTACCTTAAAAGTGTCGAACTTAGGATTAGTTACCTCGACTATTCCGTATGGGAAGACATTTAGTACCGTGAAAGAGATCTCTTCGATAAGGTCTGAAATGGCGATTCGAGGGTCTGTTTTATCCAACAATACCCGATCCCTGATCTTAAATTGGGTCATCCCATTCTTAAGTTTGACATGGATTTGCTTTGGTTCATCATGCTTTTCCAGTTTTTTCCTTGACGTGTGTCCGCCATTCATCTAGTTCATTGATTTGTAATCTTCGTTCCTCATGAACAGTTTTATTCTCAATATAAATGCTAGACCCTGGCTCTGTTATCTTTTCCTGAGAGATTTTCTACAAAGAAGATTGAACGTTAAGTTTATTTATATTAACAGGACTTGTATTCTCTTGATCATTAGATATTCTGTCAGAATCACGTGCTTTGAGTTTAATCATGTCATCACCTACACGAAGTATTAATTCCCCTGTATCAACATCGATAATGGTCCTAGCAGTTGCTAAAAAGGGCCTTCCTAATATTGAAGGAACAACATTATCCTCATTCATATCTAAAACAACAAAGTCTACTGGGAATATGAATTTGTCAATTTCCACTAGTACATCCTCAATTATACCCCTAAGAACCCTAATGGTTTTATCAGCTAATTGGATGCTCATCCTAGTTTGTTTGGGTTTCCCAAGACCTAGCTATTTAAACATTTTATAAGGAATGACATTTATGGTTGCCCCTAAATCAGCTAAAGCATTATTAACAGATAAACGACAAATTAAGCACTGAATTGTAAAACTCCCTGGATTTTTTAACTTTCATGGTAGTTTATTTTGTAAAATTGCTGAGCATACTGAATTTAGCTCCACATGCGATGCATCATCTAACTTCCGTTTGTTTGTCAAAAGCTCTTTTAAAAATTTTCTTGAATTGGGTATCTGCGAATGAGCTTCAAGAAACGGTAAGTTGATATGTAATTTCTTTAGAAGTTTAAGAAATTTACCGAATTGTTCATATGTGTGCTCTTTCTTCATTGCATTGGGGTATGGCAGACGAGCTTGGTACTCTGTAATTACCGATTTTGGTTTATCATGGCTTACCTCAACCTTACCTTCCTCTACCACATTCTCTTGCCTCAATTTCGATTCATCTAACCCTTACTATCGTGAGCAGTAACGGCATGAAGTTGCTCCTTTGGGTTTGTTTCCGTGTTGCTTGGCAAGCTACCTTGTGAGCTTAGCAAGTTGTCCTAATTGGTTCTCGAGCCCTTGAATTGATGCTTACTGATTTTTGAGTGTTGTTTCGGTGTTTTGGAAACAGGTTTCTGACACCGCGATAAATTTTATTAGCATCTCTCCAAGGTTCAGCTTTATCTCCTGTGGGTAGGGTTGTCGTTGAAAGCCTGGAGTTGGTTCCTGTCTCTGATTCCCTTGGCCACCCCATGAGAAGTTAGGATGGTTCCTCCAACCTGGATTGTAAGTGTTACTATAAGGGTTATTTTGAGGTCTAGAATTATTACCAATATAGTTCATCTGTTCGCTTTCTATGCCAGGGTTGTAGAATGGATATTCCGTATTGCTCATACCTCATCCATTTGTATCGCACCGCATCACTGGATGTACCTGCGAAGAACCATATAGACAATCAATTTTTTTTACTTAAAAGTTCTACCTGATTTGATAGCATGGTTACTGCTCGAGGATGAAAAACTGGCTGCTTTTGTTGTCTTTGTCCTCATAACTTGCCACTGATAGTTATTCAGTGCCATCTCTTCTATAAATTCATAAGCCGCTTCAGGGGTCTTGTTATTTAGGGTTCCACCGGCCGCTGAATCAATCAACTGCCTATTTGAGGGGTTCACACCATTATAAAAGGTTTGAACTTGTAGCCACTAAGGTAACCCATGGTGAGCGCATCTCCTTAGTAGATCCTTATATCTCTCCCATGCATCGTAGAGTGTTTCTAGATCATCTACATAAAAGAAGAGATATCATTCCTCAACTTAGCCATTTTAGCCGAAGGAAAATATTTTAACAAAAATTTTCGGTCATTTGGGCCCATGTAGTGATTGATCCTCGTGGTAACGATTCAACCACTGTTTAGCTTTGTTTCTCAACAAAAAGGGAAACAACCGAAGGCGAATGGCATCATCAGAAATGCCATCAATTTTGAAAGTGTCGCAAAACTCTAGAAAATTTGCCAAATGATTGTTTGGATCCTCATCCTGCAAACCATCAAACTGAACAAATTGCTGAATCATTTGAATAGTGTTAGGTTTCAGTTCAAAATTATTTGCAGCAACAGCAGGTCTAACAATACTTGATTCAGTTCCTGTTAAATTAGGTTTAGCATAATCATACATAGTATGAGGAGCAGGATTTTGATTCACCGGATTTCTGGCAACAACAGGAGGTAGCGGATTATTATCAACCATGTCTTCGGTATTAGTAGTTTCGTCCTCTTGCTCTTCTTCTATGTATTATAGGCTTCGCCTTATTTCTCTTCGGTTTCTGCGAGCTGTACTTTTAATCTCACCGTCAAAAAGTAATGGTCCTGACGGGTTCCTTCTAGTCATAAACTAAAGGTTCCTATCAGAAGCGAAGAAAAGAAAAAGTTAGTAAATTGAAAATAACAATAAATTGCAAATAAATAAAATGGCTAAACTAATAAAAATTTAGTTTTCCTAATATCTTAGTCCCCGGCAACGGCGCTAAAAACTTGATGGTCTCGAAACTAACTATTATTTCAACAAAGGCAAGCGCACCTATCGAACAGTAGTATAGTTGTGGTGAGTCCGGAATATCGTATCCTCAAGGACTAAAATTACTAGTAATTACTATCTTTTTATTATCTAGCCTAGTATTAAGGGGATTTATTTTTAATCTAAATTTAACTAACTAATTTAACTAACTTAAATAATTATGAATGTGACAGAGACTGAATTTGGAAAATACTTTTAGACAACTTATATAAGATAAGTAATACCTAAGGAAGAATCCACCTAGACTTCACTTATTACTTTTGATTCATACGATTTATTCACTTGACTTAATCCGTAGAAATCCCTGATTTATGTTTATATCTCTTTCAAGACTAAAAACAACTGACTCTAGGTTGATTAATTGAAATCTCTTTCTAATTAAAACCCCTATTGTCGCATTAACTCGATCTATGGATTCCCTTATTAGATTTGACTCTAATCCAGCAGATTTTCGTCACCCTATTTCTAGGGTTACAACCAACTCTGCTTAATTGTGTTGATCTACTTTTAAACAGGGACTTTTGCTCCACTAAATAAGCACATTCGACTTGAATTAATAACCTGAATTATCAAAACAAGAACAAGAACTCACAATTAAGAATAAGAACAAGTATTTATCTTATAAATCAAACAATAATAAGATTCGTCTTAGGTTTCATCCTCTTAGGTATTTAAGGGATTTAGTTCATACTAATAGAGGGAAACATCTTAAAATAGGAAAAACAACAAAACATAAGAAAACCCAAAAAACTTCTAAAGAACTAGATGGGAGATCTTCAGTCTTGATGGACATCATTCTCCTAAGCTGCGCCTGACGGCTGTCTTGGAGTATTTTCTACCTTCTACTCGGCGTCTACTCGACGTCCCCTTTTAGGTTGCCCCCTAGGGTGTTTATATAGGCTCTGGAATGCCTTTCTTGGCCCACAAGTAGCCTTGTCCGAATAGAATTAAACCTAGGGTCAGCAGGGACACGCCCGTGTGACACGCCCGTGGTCGATAGTCCAAGCCGTGTTCGATCCTGTTTGTCACACACGGCGTGTGGTCCACCCATGTGGAGTGGTCCAGGCCGTGTAGGCCCATTTTGTCTCTTTTTAGCCCATTTCATGATCTTTTCGACTCCCTAAGCTCTTCTGAGTATAAAACATGAAATTAAGGGATTAGGAGCATCGAATTTATCAAATCAAATGGAAAATCATCCAAAATGAAGCCAAGAATGAGGTTAAAATATGTGTAAATTATGGTTTATGAAGCTGAGAGTACTACTAAAGCTTCCGTGCAACGAGCTGCAACTAGTAGTGGAAGGCCCGAATCTGAGGGCCAAGGTGATGAAGCAAAAGCAGCTTTCTTTCAAATAATGAATGAATGGTTCACAGAGTATATAAGAACAACTCTTGCTATTCAGCAACCTCCCCCACCTGCTCCTTGACCTGTTCCTGAGATCCACAGGGTTGTAACACCCCTTACCCATGTTCGACACTGGAACAGGGTACGAGGCATTACCGGACTTAAACACAAGCAAATATACAAAACCAAGACGAAATTTCCATCCAAATTTAAAAATTTTAACATACATTCATATCGTCCTTCATATAATTAAGAACAAACTAAGTAATTATCATATAATTCAGAAATCAAATAACAAGATTCATCTAGGTTTCATCCCCTTCATGTATCTGAAGGGTTTAGTTCATGACAAATAAAGAAAACATCTCAAGAGATAAGATAAAAAAAAACATAAGAAATCCCTAAAACTCCTTGAAGGAATTGAAGGAGAAATACGTCGTCTTGAGTATAACTCCGGCTTCTTGGGATGGATCAACTGGCTATCTTCGAGTGATTCCCTCAACTCTGACCTTCTCGGCTTGGCTCTTTGGCCTAGCTTTGACGGCTTTTCAAAGGTGGTACTTAGGGGTTATTTATAGGCTCTTGGAATGCGATTATTTCTCCCTAAGTATAATTTTCTGACTAAAATTGCTCTTTCCAGCGACAGAGGCAAAGCCATGTCACACGCCCGTGTGGCTCGACTTTAGGCCGTGTTCGGATTTCTAAGTTGAGGCACGACCGTGTAGATCGGGGTTGAGGCCGTGTTCTAGATGAATGTTAAGGCACGGCCGTGTGGACTTTGGGCCAGACCGTGTGGATTTCGTGATATGGCCCGTTTACTCCGTTTTGGACCCGTTTTACATTCTTTTCATCCTCGGGTGCTTTCCTGGGTATAAGACATGAAAAGAAAGGATTAAGAGCACCTTTTTACATAAATTGAGGGATAAATCATCCAAAAGCATATTAAATGTGGGTCTAAAATATGTTATAATTACGGTTTATCACTTGGAACTTGAACAAACTGTAGCTACAGTGACCTTCTAAACTTCAGCACATAGAGAAGAAGATGGACAAAGATTTTGGCTTTATTTTCCCTTTTTATTCATTTATTTACCAAATGACAAAAATGCCCTTAATGCATAATTTTGAAATTTCACCTATTCATGTCCATTTTTGTCCACTAACTTATCCAATGGTCTAATTACCAACTAAGGACCTCTAATTTAAAATATCATAGCAATTGGACACCTCTAACAAGTAGAACTCAACTTTTGCACTTTTTACAATTTAGTCTTTTTTACTAAATTAAGTGCCCAAACGTCAAAATTTTCGAACGAAATTTTCACGAAATCATTTCGTAAAACTGTATACCATAGAAATGTAATAAAAATAAACTTTACTACGTCAAATTTTCGAACCCTATCCCATTTCCACTCGGGCACCATCACTAGATGAAGTAAACCCGAAGGTACTTGGTGTTCGGCCTTTACTTTTTGACAAACTAAAAATCTCGAAACAAACTCCGAAATATCCTGTTTCATACCTGACCACCAATACAATTTCTTTAAATCATTATACATGTTTGTACTACCCGAATGCACAAATAAACAACCATTATATGCCTCATGAAGAATTTTCTGAATAAGTTCATCATTTTTCGGTACACAAATTCTACCTCGAAACATCAAACAATCATCGGATCCGATATGAAAACCCGAATCACTACTCGATTCACAATAAACTCTTTTGGTTTACAAATCACTGTCACATTTCTGAGCTTCGCAAATTTGTTGAAGGAATAACGGTCTAACTCTCAACTCGGCTAGGATCGAACCATTATCAAATAAAGTCAACCGTGTATTCATCGCTCTCAAAGCAAGCAAATTCTTTCTACTCAACGCATTTGCGACTACATTTGCCTTACCCGGGTGATATTCAATCACTAGTTCATAATCCTTCAGTAACTCGAGCCATCTTCGTTGCCGGAGGTTTAAATCTTTCTGAGTCATCAAGTATTTTAAACCCTTATGATCAGAAAAGACATGACACTTCCCACCGTACAAATGGTGTCTCCAAATTTTTAAAGCAAACACAACGGCGGCTAACTCCAAATCATGCGTTGGATAATTCTTCTTGTGTAGTTTCAACTGTCTCAAGGCATAAGCTATCATTTTTCCCTCTTGCATCAACACACACCCTAATACATTCAGTGACACATCATTATAAATTACGAACTCTATTCCCAGTTCAGGTTGCACTAAAACCGGCGCATCAGTCAATAATGTTTTCAACTTCTCAAAGCTTTGCTGACATTGTTCTGACCATTCGAACTTAACATCCTTTCGCAACAACTTAGTCATAGGAGTAGCAATCATCAAAAATCCTTTGACAAAACGTCAGTAATAACTGGCTAAGCCCAAAAAGCTTCTAACCTCTGATACATTCTTCGACGGTTTCCAATCAACAATTGTCGATATCTTACTCAGATCAACTCGAATACCGTCTCCAGAGACAATATGTCCCAAAAATCTGACTTCTCGGATGCAGAACTCACTTTTGTTCAACTTAGCAAACAATTTCTTATCTCTCAAGGTCTGTAACACAATTCTTAAATGTTCGGCATGCTCAGACTCATCCCAAGAATAAATCAAAATGTCATCAATGAACACAACCAGAAACTTATCTAAGTACGACCGAAAAATTCGATTCATCAAGTCCATAAAAATAGTAAGGGCATTACTTAATCCAAAAGGCATAACTAGATATTCATAATGCTCATAATGCTCATACCTCTTCCTAAAAGCAATTTTTGGCACATCCGACTCTTTAACTCTCAACTGATAGTAGCCAGATCTCAAATCAATCTTCGAAAATACTGTTGCCGCTTTCAACTGATCAAACAAGTCATTAATTCTTGGCAAAAGATACTTGTTCTATATAGTCACCTTGTTTAGCTGTCGGTAATCAATACAAAGTCTCATGGATCCATCTTTCTTCTTGACAAATATCACGGTGCACCCCATGGTGAAAAACTCGGTCTCGGAACACCCTTATCTATCAACTCTTGCAACTTAGCTTTCAATTCTTTCAATTCAATGAGAGCAATCCTATATGGAGTGATCGATATCGGTGAAGTCGCTGGTACAAAATCAATACCAAACTCAACCTCTCTAATCAGAGGTAACCCCAGTAACTCTTCTGGAAACACATCCGAATAAACTACCAGTACTGATTCAATCTTTATTTCAGACACTCTTATATTCAACACATAAGCTAGATAAGTTTCACAACCCTTTCTCACATATCTTTGGGCAGTCATTGAAGAAATCACAACAGGTAACTCACCCGACTCATCTAAATCAATTCGAAGAATTTCACCATTCTCACATTTCAATTCAATAATTTTCTGTCTACAGTTCACTACAACATCATGCAGTGTTAACCAATCCATACCCAAAATAACATCAAACTCATCAAATGGCAACAACATTAGATCAGCTGGGAAATAGTGACCTCGAATCATCAATGGACAATTCTTGCAAACTTTATCAACTAGCACATATTTACCTAAAGGGTTTGACACTTTAATCACAAATTCAGTAAACTCAACAGGCAAGTTCTTACTAGCTACCAATTTCATACAAACATAAAAATGAGTCGATCCATGATCGATCAATGCAATACCATTAGTATCATAGAGAGAAAAAGTACCAGTGATAACATCGGGAGATGTAGCTTCTTTGCGAGCACTGATAGCATAGGCTCAAGCAGGTGCCCTAGCCTCAGATCTTACAGTTGTATCTTTGGTCACACCTTTACTACTAGCTCTATTTCCTGTGTTCCTTGGTGGTCTCCCTCTAAAGGCGGTATTGTCCGATCTCGCAGTCTAAAACTTATCCTTTTCAACCATTTCTGGGCAACCTTTAATAAAGTGGTCGTGAGAGCCACACTTAAAACAAGCTCGGTCATACATTCTACATTTGTCGGGATGTCGTCTGCCGTAGTGCTGACATTCAGGCCTACCAGACATAGGGTTACCAACGCTCGCTAATGATGTAGTTTGGGCTTTACAACCTGAGTATTGTTTCCCACGATCTCTGTTGTGATACCCAACTGAAGCACTCGACTGAACATACAAATCTCTCGATTTCTTATTCTGAGATTGAAATGACTTACTCATTGGCCTTTTTCTTGCATCTCTAGCCTTAGACTCGGCTTTTCTCTTCTCCTTGCTTAATTCTTCAGCTTTACAAGCTCGGTCGAATAGCCCCACAAATTCTTTCAACTCAAGGACTCCAACTAACAATCGAATATCCTCATTCAACCCATCTTCGAACCTTTTGCACATGATAGCCTCGGTGGAAACAAACTCTTGATCGTACTTACTGAGCCTAACAAACCCTCGTGTAAGAGTATGCCCAAAGATCAATCATGAGATGGTTGTAATAACATACTTAATTTACCATGTTTATTAATATAAAGCGTTGTCATTATTATTTTAGTTTTTCTTTCTGTGTGTATAGATAAACTGTTTTATAATAATGTCCTGAGAATAATATGATTATTCTTAAAAGATCCTTAGTCGAGTATTATTGTTGACTAGGACAATAATAATGCATTAAGACTAACATGTAGTTGATTGATGATAAAGAGTTGTCATTGATATGGAGTGTCAAAAACAATGCATGAATATGTGTGTTAGAGAACAACATATTGGATTGACCCGCTATGAGTATGTTTCTTGGATTATTATGTAATTGTCACAACATTACTCATAGTGATTATATGATCCTCAGACTTGAGATCATTATTATCCCAGCATCGTGAGTTGTATATTTTGATACAGTCAAACGTACACCGTAACAGGTTGTTCTATAAAGGCTGATGTTGGGGGATATGGTTGATCAATAAAGGATAAGTCCCTCCTACATAATAGGAGTAATATCTTAGGCCACTTGATTGAGTGAGACTAGAAATGCATGGCCATGCTCAAATAAGTTGATATGAGATGTCATACTAATTTGTATATCATAGTCTACTCAAGATATCAAGAAACATGGGATGGACTATGCAAGTGTGACTATCCCATGACTTGTCTCTGTTCCAGAGATAAAGGACTTAAGGATTAATGCATGAAAGGTTAATCACGAAAGGTTATGTCGAATCATGACTTCTTGTAACTTAGGTAGCAATGATGCATTGCTAGATGCCACTCATTGTCTGTGACAATAGAATCGTTCTAGTATTACTGCTAACGTTGCAAGAACCTACAGGGTCACACCCTATGGTTGAAATGAACGGAATAAAATATAGTTGGTATTGTGCTTGGTTGTCACATAAATTAAATTAATTAAAGAATTAATTTAGTTGGGCAATCAAATATTGAACATATTATATGTACAAGGATGTTGTACACATAATGATAACATAATTTTATTAATATATGAATTTGATTCATATATAAATTTAAATAAATATAGTTTACCGGAATCCTTATTATAATTAATGTAATTATAATTTTCAGATATAACTAATGTAATTATAATTTTCGGTTAAAAACTTTATTGTATTTATTTAATCTTGTAATACATTCAAGAGATACCAATTATAAAAGGCCCAATTAAGAGGATACCTATTATAAAAGGCCCAATGAGAAAGGCACCCATTATAAAAGGTATTAAAAGGAGACAAAACTGAACATGAAAACCCTAAGTGATTGCTTGTTAGGTCTAGCAGCCGTCAAGCAAATAAGCCTCCAAAACAGTTTTGGAGATTTCTTCCGTTCATAGTCAAACCGGGTGGATTATGTAGAGGCCGACATCGGAAAAGGTTGAGGCTTGATTAGACAGTAGATCAAAACTCTTGTTGCCAAGGTGTCGCTGTCTACTCAGATTGAAGTTTTGGTAATTTCGAAACCTTTATTTCACCCCGATTCGTTCCTCACACATGGATCCATGATTTGGATCGCCAGATCTAATTTTATTCTGCTGCGCCATGGGGTACCGGCGTCTCAACACCTCGCTCGTACTCGGTTACTGACATTCGACCCTATTTCAGCTCTAAAACCTTATTGCATTTCTAATCAATAAACCGTTGGCTGATATATTTCTTCCTAAACTCATCTTGGAAGAATTCCCAATTAACCCTCTCTCTTGGTACTACTAACACAAAGGTTTTCCACCACCGGTATGCTGAATCTCTCAGAAGTGACACAACACATTTCAGACATTCATCCGAAGTGCATGACAACGCATCAAATACCCTGATGGAGTTTTCAAGCCAAAACTTGGCTCTCTCGAGATCATCATCCACATTAGCTCTGACATCTTCAGCCCCGTGCTTTCGGATCTTATCAACCGGGGGCTTGTTCATTCTTACAAATTCCATACCTTGTGGAGCTACGGGAACTGACTGAGGCATAGGTGGCGGTGGAGGAGGTTGGGCATTCGAATTTGTTCGAACAAACTCTGAATACCACTGGTTCATCATGTGGAGGAAGGCATCCGTAGCCCCTTCTCCCTGACTAACCGTGTAACACACTTAACCTGTATCCGACGCTGGACTAAGGTTAAGAGGCATAACCGGACGTATCGGACATTTTACGCTCATTTCACAACATGAATCATACAATATCAATTCATAAGCATTCATACTCATATAGTCCCTTTAGAAGGTCTACGAGACCTTAAACATGCTTTAGAGAAGGTTTGGGACTAAACCGATCTCATACAGAAACTTTGCAGAACTTAGAAAATTTTTCTTTAAAAACAGGGCACGTGCCTGTGTGGCTAGGCCGTGTGCCTCACACAGCCGTGCCTTAGACCATGTCTTACCCCGTGTGCAACACTGACTTCACACGACCTGTCACACACCTGTGTGTCTGGCCCATGTGCAACACTGACTTGGGTCACACGGCCTGTCACATGCCCGGGTGTCTGGTTCATGTGCAATCTGGCTTACTTCAAATTGAAACATTGAAGGACACGATCGAGACACACGCCCGTGTTCTCAACCGTGTGGGCAATTATAGGCCATTTGCAAGGCCAAATTGCCACCCATTTTGGGTCATTCTCATGAGCACCACTCTATACTCAATTCACGCCCAATTAATGATCAAGATCTTACCAAAACATGGACAATTTATGTTAAAATATCCTCATTCATTATCATATACAAATCCATACCAAAAGGATATGATTCATATCTCATTTCAAACCATTTCAAACACCATTTTCACATAGGAAAACATATACCAAAATCAATCCAAAGTCCCATCTATTATCAAGCCATATCACATGGCTATATCTACACATTTCAAAACATAATCAAGGTATCTAGCCTATACATGCCATACTTCAATATGTACATTTTCAAAAAGGTACCAAAATATAGTTCGATAGTGTGGTGGTGATCCTCAATGACCCCCGAGCTCTCAGTAGCTTCGATAATCTATAAAACAATTGAAATACACACAAAGTAAGCTTTCAAAAGCTTAGTAAGACATATACAAATAAACTTATCACATGAAACAATTTTAAACCATTTCATACATATGATTCATGGCATAACACAATTACAAGCCATATTTCTTTTATTATTCAATTGATCATGTTCACTTGCTCATAATCACATATCCTGTAATGTAGCTCACATATCAATTGATCATATACATTCATACCTTTTTATTTCCAAATTTCACTTACATATATACATACGTACCGAAATTCTCATGCACATTCGTATACTCATTCATTTCTCAGAATTCCCGTTAAACAGTTTGGAATCAACAAAGATACTCGGATAGCTTGTAAAGTTCGTACAAAGCCAACGTCCCAGACGTGGTCTTACATGTATTTAAATATCGATGCCTCTGTCCAAGACAGGGTCTTACATGAAATCATATACGAAGCCGATGCCCCAAACATGGCCTTACACGTAAATCTCAAATTGATGCCAACGTCCCAAGCATGGTCTTACACGATAACACATATCGGATTCCTTTGTCATGACATATGTATCCTAACTATTCATATGGTTCGTACGGGGCTATTCGGACGTCGTCACATTATAGAAATTTTCTCGGATTTCACATATTCAGCTCTAAAAACCATTCTTCACATTTCATTAACATATAAGCAATAATAATTCAATTCAACGCATTTATTTGTATAGACTCACCTCGTACGGAAAAGAACGGAAACAAACGACTATTCAACTACTTTCGATTTCCCCCGATCTAATTCTATTTTCTTTGGTTCTTGATCTATACACATTCAAATTTAACTCTTTTATTCACCAAATCGTTTAATTCAATCCATATACATATTTAGGATATTTTACAAATTAGCCCTCACTTTTTTACATTTTAACACTTTAGTCCTCATTTTACAAAATCACGAAATACACATAATATACTCATACCCAATCTTGGCCGAATTTCATACTAGTCCCTAGCAACCCATATCTTTCATTTATTTCACATTTTAACCCTTCAAAGTTTCATTTTCACAAATTAGCCCATAATAATCAATTTCATCAAAAATCCCAATACAAAACATATTTATCAATCATCAAGCTTTCATATTTCACCAAATATCAACCCAAAACAAACATATTCATCCATGGCATATCTCAAAATCATCATCAATTTCAGAAATTCAAACATGGGCTAGCTAGAACACTTAACAACGATCACAAAAACGTAGAAATCATCGAAAACAAATCAAAACCATACCTTAATTAACCAAAATGAGTGTTGAATGCTTCTAATTGTATAAATCCTATTTTCTCTTCTTATTTTCGGTGGAAACAACAATGATGAACATCATTTTATCATTTTGTTTTATTTAATGATAATTTATACATCATTTACCAATTTACCCTTTCTTTAAAACATTTAAAATCCATCACCCCATAAACATATATGTCCATTCATAAATTCAATGGTCAAATTGCATTATAAGGACTTCCCATCTAATAAACCATATCAATTCGGCACACATATCAAGTAGCACACAACTTTTGCATTTTCTGTAATTTAGTCCTTTTATCAAATTGAGCACACAAACAATCAAATTTTCATACGAAATTTTTACACATGCTTAATCACATACTGTAAATATTGAAAATAATATTTAAATATTTTTCTAACTTAGATTTGTGGTCCCGAAACCACTATTCTGACTAGGGTCTAATCCAAGTTGTTACAAATCATAGGAGGTCTACTATCAAATGGCGCTGCCCCTTGAGCGGAAGTTGGCGCATTGCTTTCTACTTTATCAGCTACAGCCTGGTCAAGATCCATATACTATATGAAAATATAGTTTAAAATTGTCAGGACTCATCACACTATCACAGTTTGTATATGGCATGTATAGCTAGACTCTTACACACGCTACGTTAGTCTGAGAATCTACTAAACCGTAGCTCTGATACCACTAAATGTAACACCCTTTACCCGTGTTCGATGCCGGAACAGGGTACAGGGCATTACTAGACTTAAACACAAGCAAACATACAAAATCGAGACAAAATTTCCATCCAAATTTAAATCTTTTCACATACATTCATATCATCCCTAAAACGAGCCTACGAGGCTCAATACATGCTTTGGAAGTGGTTCGAGACCAAACCGAGAACTTTACAAAATTTTTAAAAAACTTAGAAAAATATTTCATGTTACAGGGCTCACACGCCCGTGTGGTCCAAGGGACACGCCCGTGTGACCCTTGGACATGCCCGTGCTACAGGTCGTGTTCAAAATAGGGTGCTCTCTAACTTGTGCCACACGGTTGTGCCACACGCTCGTGTGCTAGGCCGTGTGGTCGATTTAATTTCCATAATTTTTAATAAAATAGGTGTAGACTTCACACGGCCGAGACACACGCTCGTGTCCAAGGCCGTGTAGCACACACGACCGAGACACACGCCCATATGCTTAATTCTGGACATTTTGTTTTGCATCATTTAGGATGCAAGGGACACACGGCTGAAACACATGCCCGTGGGGTAGACCGTGTGTCACACACGGCCTAGACACACACCCTGTAACATCCTAGAATAAGGGGTTCTGCTTTTTGCACTATTTATTGCGTTTGGCTAGTTATGCTTGTTGTTTTGGTGGGATTGGGAGTTTTGAGAAGGCTCGGGTTCAAGCCAGAGCCTTGGTAAAATTTTGGTTTTTTGACATAAGGGGGGAGAGCTAGGGGAAGTAGGCTTTAAGGATATTCATTTGTGTTTGATGACACAATGAGGCAAGTGGCATGGTGGTGTGGCGTCACAAGGGGGAACAAGGAGGAAAGGGGTTCGAATCTCATCTGTTGCAGTGTGGGGCCTTATTTTTTTGTGCTCAAGGAGAGGAGGAGGTGGCATTTGGCTGGGATTCTTCAAAGGTAGTTGTTGAATGGGTCAAATGCATTCAAATGGATGGACAAGAGAGCTTGGAGAAGTTTGAATTGGTCAAACCAATTTGAAAGGGTGATGGGGAGTATTTGGTGGAGCAAACCAAGGGATTTGGTGGGTGGTAGAGGTGTTGGCCGAATGAGGGAAGGTGTGTAGGGGAGCATTTCAGTTTAGCTAGTAGAGGTGGGTGCCGAAATTCTCTTTAGCCTTAGGCTTTTCCATCTTGGTATTTTCGGTGATAGGTAATGAGTGTGTGCCGAATTTATGCAAAAGTCTTTGTAATTCTTTCTTTTTTCTCTTTCGGGTTTCCTTCTCCTCTTTGTGCTGAAACTTTCAGCCCTCTTCTCTTCATCTCTTCTTTCTTCTCTGATATTAGCCGAAACTAGAGTGACCACTTGGGCATTTCTTTCCCCTTCATTCTTTCTCTCTAACTGTTTTCTCTCTTATTCTCTCATAGCCGAAACCTGTTGTCCATTTCTCCCTTAGGCCGAACCTCCTTAGTTCATTCCCTACCATTAGTACTATCACCACAATCGAACCTCCCTTGTTACCCTATTCTAAATCGACTTCTCCCTTGTGTGTTCTTCACTAGCCGAATCCCAGTTGCCTTTTTCTTCACTTTTCTTTTCGTTTCTCTTTTGTTTTCTCTTGATCCGAAACCTTGTGGACATTTGTTGCTTGTGTCAAAACTTCTTGGTCTCCATTCGGTCTCTCTCGGTTGAAGGTAAAGAACTTTTCTATATTCTTATTATCTCCTTACTTCTTTTAAGGAAACCGACCACTCATTCGTTGATCACAAACTGAAATTGGTTTCCCTTCTGAAGTTCGTTACTCCATCTTTTGTAACCCGTTTCTTCCATCATTTGTTATTTAGTCGAACCCCGAGAATCAAAGGGCTAGTTGGTTGCCGAAGGTCTCCTCTTCAATCGGATTCTGCTTATGAAGGAAACTCTTTCGGTCCTTTCTCTATCTTTCGGTCTTAGATGGGCATAGCCGAAATGGCTATTTTTCTCTTAATGTTAGTTCCCGACTAATCTCTTCTATTCTCCTCTTAACGTGGCATGTTCGCATCAGATTAGAATCTATAGCCAAGTCGATCTGAGTTTGATTCATTCTTTGACCAAGGTAAGGAGGTTCTCTGGATTTCGGTTTATCTATTTCCTTTTCTCTTTCGTTGCCTTAACCCAATCTCTTTGTTAGACAACCATCGTTTCTCTCTGAGTACTGATCAAGGTTCTCTTCATGGATGCGAGTGCTAGTCAAACTAAGGAGGGGAGCCGACTCGTAGTCTCTGCTGCTAAGTTCAAACGACGTGTTGTGTCGGCGATTTGAGACTTTCTGCCAGGTTGTGGTAGGGAGCCGACATCCGTTTAGGATAGGCAAATCGCTGTTTTTCCGCTAGTGAGAGTGTCGACGATCTAGAATGTTTAGTTCTTCAAGTAATCAGGTGTGTAATGCTCACACCTTCCTTTATTATTTTGCATTAATGACTATGTTGGCTGAAAGCCGAAACGACTGTATAGACAGTTGAGATACCCTTGTGGGTAAGGTTGGAGACACCAGGTAAGTATCTTTATGATTCTGTCTTTCGAATAACATAGCCTAAATATATGTATGATTTGATTATCTATTGTACATTGGAGATATGATTGCATTCATCACAATATGATAATATGTTGCATGGGCTTTGGGATATGATTGAAAGGGGAAGTGTAACTCAGTGACTCTGTCACAGTGGTTTGGTACCACATATACATACATCAGTGACTATGACACATTATTTCAGTGGTCTGGAACCACATTGGTTTGGTACCATATTTATATATATCGTGACTCTGTCACAATGGTTTGGTACCATAGTGGTTTGGTACCACAGTGGCTTGGTGCCACAGGTGTTTGGCTGGTTCAGGTGATGTAGAGGATGGAATATTAGGTTGGGCTGGGCTGCATTGCATACACTTTTTAATATGCCATGTTGTGAGGGCTAGGGCCCAATGTGCTTCTGTTTGCTTAAGCCCAGATTGCGTTCGTAAGGGGAGTTGCACACTGAGTCTTGGTGACTCACCCCTCTACTTAATTTTGCAGGTAATCCTTAGTTCGAGGATTTGGAGCTGAGGAGGACTCTGAGGTGGCCATGCATTACTTCTGTCGTAAACTCCGTTTTCTTTATTTGAACTTATTTTAAATTTGGGATTTTTGTTATGTAATAAGGCCTCTGAAAATTTTTATTTAGGTTCTTGATTTAATGCGGTTAATGATATATTATGAAAAGCTAAACACAAAATTTTCCTAAAAATAAAAATAACCGTTTTCCAAAATATTAACAAGCAAATGACAAGCAGTTTAATACTTAAATTCAGAAATTTACTTAAAACTATAAACACTGTTTTCAAAATATCACGTTTCGGAATACCACTTGTTTTCGGTTTTCGTATCACAGAACCTGTTTTCAACTGTTAAGATTGTTCATAAAAAAATTGCAAGGAAACCCTATAACTCACTTTAAATTTCAAAATGTTAACACAACGCGAAGAATGTTTTTCTTAAAATTTCAAGTTCTTTAAAACAACCTTTCTATGTGACATACCAGATCCGGTCGTAATGTTAAGGCCGGGTTTGGGGTGTTACACACCCGTATGTCTACCCGTGTGGACAAAAATAAAGCTATTTATCAAGCCATTTTTCCACCCTTACTTGCACCAACCTACACAACAAGAAGCAACAACAATCCAAGCATATACATACAACCAAATTAGCCACAAAAAAGATATCAATACATCATTTACACATACTAACATCTATCATGCATAAACACCACATATCTTCCTTTCCATTCATGCCAGCTTCATCTTCCAATGGCCATATAAAAAAATAAATCATTAACCATGACAATGCCAACTCATTTAGGCCAAATCATTTATGATACCTAACAAAATGACCAAGTCCCTATACATGCCATAACTCCAAATACTTAAATTCATTGGTTCCAAAATAATTGTTGTAGATAGTGTGTATGGATCTCCGACAAATCTCTAATCCCGAGCTAGCTTGGTTACACTATAAGATAAAGGAAATGAAGGGGGAGTAAGCTTTATCGCTTAGTAAGTTCACATGCAAATAATAAGCAACATTAAACAACATCAAACATGAACAACATACAATTAGTATAGCGCAAGTTACATAATTGTCATCATAGGTTCATAAACATAACTTAATCATTCTTAATCTTACCAAGTGTACATCACATACCGAGCTCATTCTTATGAGCTTTTGGTACATACCTATACCAACTCATAACATATCATACTCTTTCTCGTCTTTGACATACCCTTTGAACACTTGGAATACTAATCGGATACATGAAAAGTCTTGCACATAAGTGCCACATACGTAGCCAATGCTACCTCATATCTCATAACACATAGAGCCTCGCTCTCGAGCTAATCACGGGCCTGCTCACACAAGCTGTCAGTCAAAATGTAACTATGCAGTACTGCTCACGCAAGATGTCAGGTATCCGCAACACATGCCAGACTACCTAGCCACTGGTAGACGTACTAGACCAGCACCCGGATCATATAATTCACATATATCACATGGTTTCCTAGTGACATGTCACTCGTATCCTAATTTATTCCTAAGGTTCAAACGGGATTTCTCACTTGTCATTTCGTCGTCGAACGTATCCACATTGTCATTAATACAATTCATGTATAATAAAACATATAAAAAAATACAAATATAACATTGCATTTATTTACACACAAACTTACCTCGGTACAAAATAGTAGAAAAGGATTTAATTGTCAAACACCTTATTCTTTCCCCGATCAAGGTCCAAACTTCATTTTTCTTGATCTATAATAGCAAATTTAGCTTATTTAATATTCACATTGCTTAAATCAGTCCAAACATCACATTATGGAAAAATTACCTTTTTGCCCCTAAAGTTTCACATTTTTACAAATTAGCTTCTAGGCTCGTAAAATGAAATGTATTCAATTTCTTGATAACCCAAGCCTAGCCAAACCAATTTCATGCATATAGCAGCCCACATTTTCCATTAAATCAGATTTGTACTACCCATTTTACAACTTTTTACAATTAGGTCCTTTTTAGGTATTTTCATGAAAAATCACTTAGTAAAAGTTGTCTATCACACATTAAACATGCATAACCTACCATTAGCCATCGAAACACATACATGTCTAACATGAGTCAAACCCTAGACATCAACCATAACTCAACTTAATGGTAGAAATAGATAGATCGGATGATAACGACTTCAAAAATATAAAGAGCATTAAAAACGGGGCTAGGATGTACTTACAATCAAGCTTGGAAGTTGAACAAACCCTAGCTACGGTGACCTTCTAAACTTCGGCACATGGAGAAGAAGATGGACAAAGATTTTGGCTTTATTATCCCTTTTTATTCATTTATTTACCAAATAACAAAAATGTCCTTAATGCATAACTTTGAAATTTCACCTATTCATGTCCATTTTTGTCCACTAACTTATCCAACGGACTAATTACCAACTAAGGACCTCTAATTTAAAATCTCATAGCAATTGGACACCTTTAACAAGTAGAACTCAACTTTTGCACTTTATACAATTTAGTCTTTTTTACTAAATTAAGTGCCCAAACGTCAATTTTCAAACGAAATTTTCACGAAATCATTTCGTAAAACTGTATACCATAGAAATGTAATAAAAATAAACTTTACTACGTCAGATTTGTGGTCCCGAAACCACTGTTCCGAGTAGACCCAAAATCGGATAATTTACTTCATGTCGAAATGTCAGAATGGTGAATTACTTCATGTTGAATCTAATAAATTGGTTGGTTTATCTAATGTGATCTTAGCGGTATCAGCTTAGAAATGTATCAGAAAGGGGTATGATGCTTATCTTGCATATGCGTTGGATACTAAAGTAACTGAGTCAAAGATTTAGTCAATGCAGTTGTTTGTGAGTTTCCTGATGTGTTTCTGGAGGAATTACTTGGATTACCACTAGTTAAAGAAGTGGAGTTTTCCATAGACCTTGTGCCGAGAACAACTCCAATATCTATTGTACCTTACAGAATGGCTTCTACTAAATTGAAAGAGTTGAAAACACAGTTGCAGAAACTGATTGACTGTAACACCCCTAACATGTAACCATCATCGGTATAAGGTTAAGAAGCATTTCCGATCAATTCAGAACATTTACAATCATTTTACAACACAAAATCTATCATCGTCCAAACATTTCAAAATATAAACATATAGTCCCTTAATGAGGTCTACGAGACCTTAAACACATGTTAGAAAGGGGTCAGGACTAAACCGAACACATACAAAATTTTCAGAAAAATCAAACATTTTTCAAAGCAGCAGAGGTCACACGCCCGTGTGGGTAGCCCGTGTCCCTCACATGGCCTCAGACATGCCCATGTGTCCAAGTCGTGGCAAAATACAGCATACATACTGACTTGTCCACACGGCCTGAGACATGCCCGTGTACCTCACCCGCGGTCGACACTGACTTGCACCACACGACCAGTCACACGCCCATGTGTCTAGCCCGTGCGCGAGCCTGACTTGTTTCAATTTTGCAAACTTGAAAGACACGGTCGAGCCACACGCCCGTGTGCTCAATTGTGTGGGCAATTATAGGCCATTTTCAAGGCCAAATTACCATCCACACTATCGGATCACCTACAAGCACCAAAACAATATCAAATCATGCCTCAAATGCAACCAAAACACACCAATATATGCACCAATTAATCATCAACCACACCATTTATTTCCACACTCAATTTCTACTCAAATAAATTCATCCAAAATACCATTTTCACATCACAAATCATATAAGTTAAGCATCATATAATTCATACCACAAGTTCACACTTAAACCATCATTCTTATCAACCAATTTAAACATGAAACATACCATTTTCATCATTCACATAACCCACACATATATATACCAACATCATTCAACTTTCAAGTCATATCACATGGCAAGACTATACAACTCAAAACATGCCCTAATCACAAGCCTATACATGCCACATATCAAATATATACATATTCCAAAAGTACCAAATTAGATAGCCGATAGTGTGATTGAGTCGCTGACGATCCCTAGATATGAGCTAGCTTTAAAGATACTGTAAATAGAGAAACACTTCACACAGTAAGCTTAAAAGCTTAGTAAGTTCGTAATATAATACATTTAACTCAATGATTCAAAATCAATATACAAAATAAAACATCACATAGATTAGTTCACAAGAATACACAATCTCATCTATATCCAATACTCACATAACCATCCATTCATCTATTTCCAAATTCATCAACCACATAGGTTAAAAACATACCTTTTCCAACAATTAGTTAACGACCAATTTTGCTACTCAATGCTCGATACCACATTTCTATCAATCTTCGTTTTCCTTCGATTCAATCGCACACTTAGTGCCAATTTCATAGCTGAGGCTGAAATATCATCGCACACATAGTGCCTTTACTTTAAACCGAATTTAGCTCGGTATCGCACACATAGTGCCAAACAAAGTCGTCAATACTTTCTCTATTTCGCACACACAGTGCCATTTTCTACTGTATCAATTCCGTTTCGCACACTTAGTGCCACATTTCTCAATTTCACACATACAACATTTCTAATTCAATAACCATATATTCATTCATTTCATAACACATAGATATGAATTTAACAATTCGTATTATACCCGAACTTACCTCGGACGTCGAAGTAACAAAACAAGTCAACTAATCGAGCACTTTATCTTTGCCTCGATCTAGATCCAAATCCCACTTTTCTTGATCTATACATATTCAAATTTAACTTATTCAATCACCAAATCATTCAATTTAGTCCAAACACACATATTTAGGGCATTTTACAAAATAGCCCTCACATTTTCACATTTCGACACTTTAGTCCTTCTTTTAGAAAATCACAAAATACCATTTTCTTCCACCAAAACACACCAATATATGCACCAATTAATCATCAACCACACCATTTATTTCCACACTCAACTTCTACTCAAATAAATTCATCCAAAATACCATTTTCACATCACAAATCATATAAGTTAAGCATCATACAATTCATACCATAAGTTCACACTTAAACCATCATTCTTATCAACCAATTTAAACATGAAACATACCATTTTCATCATTCACATAACCCACACATATATATACCAACATCATTCAACTTTCAAGTCATATCACATGGCAAGACTATACAACTCAAAACATGCCCTAATCACAAGCTTATACATGCCACGTATCAAATATATACATATTCTAAAAGTACCAAATTAGATAGCCGATAGTGTGATTGAGTCGCTGACGATCCCTAGATATGAGCTAGCTTTAAAGATACTGTAAATAGAGAAACACTTCACACAGTAAGCTTAAAAGCTTAGTAAGTTCATAATATAATACATTTAACTCAATGATTCAAAATCAATATACAAAATAAAACATCACATAGATTAGTTCACAAGAATACACAATCTCATCTATATCCAATACTCACATAACCATCCATTCATCTATTTCCAAATTCATCAACCACATAGGTTAAATACATACCTTTTCCATCACTTAGTTAACGACCAATTTTGCTACTCAATGCTCGATACCACATTTCTATCAATCTTCGTTATTCCTTCGATTCAATCGCACACTTAGTGCCAATTTCATAGCTGAGGCTGAAATATCATCGCACACTTAGTACCTTTACTTTAAACCGAATTTAGCTCGGTATCGCACACACAGTGCCAAACAAAGTCGTCGATACTTTCTCTATTTCGCACACACAGTGCCATTTTCTACTGTATCAATTCCGTTTCGCACACTTAGTGCCACATTTCTCAATTTCACACATACAACATTTCTAATTCAATAACCATATATTCATTCATTTCATAACACATAGATATGAATTTAACAATTCGTATTATACCCGAACTCACCTCGGACGTCGAAGTAACAAAACAAGTCAACTAATCGAGCACTTTATCTTTGCCTCGATCTAGATCCAAATCCCACTTTTCTTGATCTATACATATTCAAATTTAACTTATTCAATCACCAAATCATTCAATTTAGTCCAAACACACATATTTAGGGCATTTTACAAAATAGCCCTCACATTTTCACATTTCGACACTTTAGTCCTTCTTTTAGAAAATCACAAAATACCACTTTTTTCCACCAAAACACACCAATATATGCACCAATTAATCATCAACCACACCGTTTATTTCCACACTCAATTTCTACTCAAATAAATTCATCCAAAATACCATTTTCACATCACAAATCATATAAGTTAAGCATCATATAATTCATACCACAAGTTTACACTTAAACCATCATTCTTATCAACCAATTTAAACATGAAACATACCATTTTCATCATTCACATAACCCACACATATATATACCAACATCATTCAACTTTCAAGTCATATCACATGGCAAGACTATACAACTCAAAACATGCCCTAATCACAAGCTTATACATGCCACATATCAAATATATACATATTCCAAAAGTACCAAATTAGATAGCCGATAGTGTGATTGAGTCGCTGACAATCCCTAGATATGAGTTAGCTTTAAAGATACTGTAAATAGAGAAACACTTCACACAGTAAGCTTAAAAGCTTAGTAAGTTCATAATATAATACATTTAACTCAATGATTCAAAATCAATATACAAAATAAAACATCACATAGATTAGTTCACAAGAATACACAATCTCATCTATATCCAATACTCACATAACCATCCATTCATCTATTTCCAAATTCATCAACCACATAGGTTAAATACATACCTTTTCCATCACTTAGTTAACGACCAATTTTGCTACTCAATGCTCAATACCACATTTCTATCAATCTTCGTTATTCCTTCGATTCAATCGCACACTTAGTGCCAATTTCATAGCTGAGGCTGAAATATCATCGCACACTTAGTGCCTTTACTTTAAACCGAATTTAGCTCAGTATCGCACACACAGTGCCAAACAAAGTCATCGATACTTTCTCTATTTCGCACACACAGTGCCAATTTCTACTGTATCAATTTCGTTTCGCACACTTAGTGCCACATTTCTCAATTTCACACATACAACATTTCTAATTCAATAACCATATATTCATTCATTTCATAACACATAGATATGAATTTAACAATTCGTATTATACCCGAACTCACCTCGGACGTCGAAGTAACAAAACAAGTCAACTAATCGAGCACTTTATCTTTGCCTCGATCTAGATCCAAATCCCACTTTTCTTGATCTATACATATTCAAATTTAACTTATTCAATCACCAAATCATTCAATTTAGTCCAAACACACATATTTAGGGCATTTTACAAAATAGCCCTCACATTTTCACATTTCGACACTTTAGTCCTTCTTTTAGAAAATCACAAAATACCATTTTTTTCCACCAAAACACACCAATATATGCACCAATTAATCATCAACCACACCATTTATTTCCACACTCAATTTCTACTCAAATAAATTCATCCAAAATACCATTTTCACATCACAAATCATATAAGTTAAGCATCATATAATTCATACCATAAGTTCACACTTAAACCATCATTCTTATCAACCAATTTAAACATGAAACATACCATTTTTCATCATTCACATAACCCACACATATATATACCAACATCATTCAACTTTCAAGTCATATCACATGGCAAGACTATACAACTCAAAACATGCCCTAATCACAAGCCTATACATGCCACATATCAAATATATACATATTCCAAAAGTACCAAATTAGATAGCCGATAGTGTGATTGAGTCGCTGACGATCCCTAGATATGAGCTAGCTTTAAAGATACTGTAAATAGAGAAACACTTCACACAGTAAGCTTAAAAGCTTAGTAAGTTCGTAATATAATACATTTAACTCAATGATTCAAAATCAATATACAAAATAAAACATCACATAGATTAGTTCACAAGAATACACAATCTCATCTATATCCAATACTCACATAACCATCCATTCATCTATTTCCAAATTCATCAACCACATAGGTTAAATACATACCTTTTCCAACACTTAGTTAACGACCAATTTTGCTACTCAATGCTCGATACCACATTTCTATCAATCTTCTTTATTCCTTCGATTCAATCGCACACTTAGTGCCAATTTCATAGCTGAGGCTGAAATATCATCGCACACTTAGTGCCTTTACTTTAAAACGAATTTAGCTAGGTATCGCACACACAGTGCCAAACAAAGTCGTCGATACTTTCTCTATTTCGCACACACAGTGCCATTTTCTACTGTATCAATTCCGTTTCGCACACTTAGTGCCACATTTCTCAATTTCACACATACAACATTTCTAATTCAATAACCATATATTCATTCATTTCATAACACATAGATATGAATTTAACAATTCGTATTATACCCGAACTTACCTCGGACGTCGAAGTAACAAAACAAGTCAACTAATCGAGCACTTTATCTTTGCCTCGATCTAGATCCAAATCCCACTTTTCTTGATCTATACATATTCAAATTTAACTTATTCAATCACCAAATCATTCAATTTAGTCCAAACACACATATTTAGGGCATTTTACAAAATAGCCCTCACATTTTCACATTTCGACACTTTAGTCCTTCTTTTAGAAAATCACAAAATACACAAAATTTCCATTTACACATGCGTAGCCAAATTTTCCCCTAGCTCATACAAGCCCACATATTTCATTTATTTCACATTTTAGTCCTCCAATTTCTCATTTTTCACAATTTAGCCCAAAATAGTCAATTTCATCAAAAATTCAAATATAAACTATGTTAACCCAACATTAAACTTTCATATTTTACTAACTAACAACACAAAGCTCGCATAGTCATCAATGTCACTTCTCAAAATCTTCATCAAATTCTTAAATTTAAGCATGGGTTTGATAGAACACAAAGTAACGATTACAAAAACGTAGAAGTCATCAAAAATTGATAAAAAATCATACCTCAATTAGCCAAGCTTTGTGTCGGAACCTAACAAGCTTATTTTCTCTCTTTTTCTTTCAATTTCGGTGGAACAAGATGAAAATGCCACTAATTTTAAGCTTTGTTTTATTTAATATTAACTTATACATAGTTTACAATTTTACCCTTGTTTATTAAACCATTTAATCAACAATTTTATGCCTATTTATGTCCATCCAATCTATTAATGGCTTAATAACAACATAAGGACTCCTCATTTAAAAAGCCATGCCAATTAAGCACTTTAATAATCAACACACATGTAACAGACCGAATTTGACCCTAATCAGAACGGTGGTTTCGGGACCACGAATCTGAGTCTGAGAAATATTTTAATATTATATTTTGTTTTTATTATATGTGAAATAATGTGTGTGAAAGTTTCGTAGAAAAATTTTATCGTTTGTGTGTTTAATTTAGAAAAAGGACTTAATCGCGTAAAAGGTAAAGGTTGCAAACTATAGTAAAATGTGCTAAAATGATGGTGGTTTCTTCACTTGGGGTATTAAAAGGGCAATTAGCCCATTTTATAAGTTAGTGGGTGGCAAATACCAAGAGTAACCTTAGTGTTATTTGTTTTTATATTTAAGTAAAAAGGTTAGTTTAGTAATTCAACAATTACATAATATGTTAATTAAAATACAAACAAAAAAGCATGTTTTATTCCATCTTTTGTTGGCCGAATGTATGTTTATGAAGAAGTGAGAAAAGCCAAGCTAGATTCGGCACTTATCAAGTCTAATTAGGTATGAATTTTAACTCGGTTTTTGTTGATTTTTACGTTTTTGAGATCGTTGCTTAGAGTATTAGCTGACCCATGTTGAAATTTTTGAATCTAAGCATATTTGATATTCGGCCATTAATGTGTTCATGTAGTTTTTGATGTTTGATAATTTTATTTCAAAGATATGTTAAAGATTAGTATATTTTGTATTGGAAATTTTAGTTAATTTGAGTATTTTGGACTAAATTGCAAAAATGAAATTTTTGAGGGACTTATTTGCAAAATAAATGAAACAAATGGACTTGTAAGGTCCCTAGGAAGATTCGGCCCTTGAGTACCATTGAGAGATTTTGTGTATTTTGTGTTTTAAACAAATAGGGCTAAATTGTAAAAATGTGAAACCTTAGGGGTAAAATAGTAATTTGCCCATTTATGTGTGTAGGGACTAAATTGAAATGAAATGTACTTGAATGAGCTGATTTTTATGTGTTTAGATCAAGAACAAAGAAAAACGGATTTGGATCAAGGAAAGACGAAGGTTATCGAATAGCCGGTCTACGCGATCCGTCGACAGTCGAGGTAAGTTCTTAAGTTAAAGTTCATTAAGTTGATAATTAAAAATGTATGAAATCAAATTATGTGATTAATTTGGGGTAAATAGCATGTGATAGCCGAATGTGTATGTTTCATTTTGGAATGAATATGTTTTTAAATACAATGTGAATTAGTATATTTGACATGACAGGTGAATTGATTTTGAGAATATGAATTGATAGTAATGTATGTGTTAAGAAATGTGAGTTTATGAATTGAGTTGATAAACATTTCGGGCTTTAAGCCTAGCAAGCTTAGTGCTGGTGACTTATTTCAGGCTTTGTGCCTAGCAGGCTTAGTGCCGGTGACTTATTTCAGGCTTTGTGCCTAGCAGGCTTAGTGCCGGTGACTTATTTCAGGCTTTGTGCCTAGCAGGCCTTGTGCCGGTGTTGTATATCAGGCTCCGTGCCTAGCAGGCTTTGTGCCGGTGTTACATTTCGGGCTTTGATGCCTAGCAGGCTTGATGCCAGTGACGCGTTTTTTTTTAATGGAGAAAACTTAAATTACTCAAGGTAAAACGCAGTTAATGTATCGAGTAAACGCTCGGGTAAACGTAAGTCCCTTTTTCATTTACCGAGAGTAAGGTAAGTTATGTTTTATATAAATTGAATTTGAATAATATGGTAGAAATGGTATTATGTGAAATTGAGCTTATGATCAAAGAGTACGAGTAGTATGTGATTGAAATTGAGATTGAATACAATACTTTGGTAGATTCGATTATGAATAGATATGTTTAAGGTAATATGATTTTGATTGGGATAACATAGACAATGTGAATAGTGGATTTATATGATTCGAAACAATGTGATTAATGTAATACATATACCTTGTATTTTGATAAAATATACGTTTAAGGTAAAGAAGTGAAACCAATTAGGTTAATGAACTATGGTATTCGGCCTTATATGAATTTATATATTGAAATGTTTATTTTTCATTGTTGGTAACTATTATATATGTATAAGTGTTTGGACGTTGTATTACCATTAACTTAAAACTTATTAAGCTAGTGAGCTTACTCTGTATATGTTTGTCTTTCTGTTTTATAGATCGTTGATTCAGCTACGGACTCAGGGGATCATCAAGAAAGTCGACCACGCTATCACTCTCTTTGGTATATATGTTTACTTTTCGAATCAAAGACATGTATAGGCTGAATTATAACTTGAATGAATGATGTTCGGTTTTGTAAATGCATATATATATGGCCTTGCGAATAAGGCTATTACTTATGGTTAAGCATCGTTTGTATGGTTGATATAATGGTTTGTTTAATCTTTGGTATAAGAGGTGTGCATATTATGCTTGGAAGTTTAATGTGGTTATATACAAATAATCATATATATGTATTATATATATATATATATATATATGTATAAGTATGCATATTATGTCGAGTGAATTTTTCTACTTAAATTATTATGTGGTTGGTTATAATTCAGAGATGATCATGAAAATGTGTATACTTATGTTTTGGGTTGATCATTGGAGTTTCAAATTGAGGACCGAATATATGGTCAATGGATTGGTTATATTTATATAATTTGGACTAGTCACATATCATACGTGTTTGGTAGGTTATTCAATAATCTTTGTATCCATTAACTAATAAGGTAGGATGAATTGATAATTATGGTTTGACATGGCTTTTGTTTTAGGGACATTGCGCATATTATGATAGCATGATGTGTATATTTGGTTATGCTATAATGTTCGAATGTCACATATGTGAATGAAAAGATAATAGAGTATCACGGACCTATTTGTTTTAATATGCATATTTGTAGAAGGTATAAAATGATATGTTGATATTCGACTAATGAAATAGATGTATTTATATATGTTTAATATATGAAATTTGGTGTTGTTATGTGAAAGCTTGATTCGAAACTTGTATAGATTATGAGTTATGATGTATTGCATTATGAAACATGGTTGTTTGTAACGTAAGTATTGATCCTCATTTGTTGATATGGAAAATTTAAATATGCGTATTGGGTTTATTCCATATAAGACTGTGCTAAACTGTGTCTAGTTCGGTACCGCCTCATAACCCTAATTCAGCGACGGGTACGGGTTAAGGGGTGTTACAACACAAATTTTACATTTTATGCGATTAAGTCCTTTTTGCAAATTAAGCACACAATCGAATAAATTTTCACAGAATTTTCACACATTCTCAATCACATATTGTAAACACCAAAAATAATATTAAAATATTTTCTTGACCTCAAAACCACTATTTTGATTAGGGTCTAAACCGAGTTGTTACAACTCTCTCCCCTTAGGGATTTTCGTCCCCGAAAATCTTACCAGTGAATAGGTTCGGATATTGCTCTCTCATAACATCTTCAGGCTCCCACGTAGACTCTTCAACTCCGTGTTTGTGCCACAATACTTTCAATAAAAAATTTTCTTATTTCTCAACTCTTTGATCTCACGTGCCAAAATTCGAATCAGTTCTTCATTATACGAAAAATCTGATTGAATCTCAACCTCAGTAGGAGCAATCACATGCGATAGATCAGATCTGTATCGTCGAAGCATCAATACGTGAAATACATTATGAATCTTTTCTAATTCAGGTGGTAACAACAATCTATAAGCAACTGGCCTAATTCGTTCTAAGATCACATACTGCCCGATGAACCTCGGACTCAACTTGCCTTTTTGTTTTCAAAACAAAGTATTTTCTTCCACGGAGACACTTTCAAAAATACTTTACCACTGACCCCAAATTCAATATCCTTCCGTTTTAAATCTGCATAAGATTTCTGATGATCTGAGGCTGCTTTCAAACTATCACGAATCACTTTCACTTTCTGCTCAGTCTCTTTGATTAAATCAACCCCGTGAATCTTAGTCTCACTAAGCACAGTCCAATACAATGGACTTCAGCATTTTCGACCGTAAAGAGCCTCATATGGTGCCATTTTGATGCTAGATTGAAAACTATTATTGTAACGCCCCAAAAATATAGGGTTATTAATTTTGAATGTCCTGACACAAGTTGCTTGTTTGCTTTAATGGCTAAGTGATTTGGGTGTGTTTGGGAGTGTTTGAGAAGACTGGGTTCAAGTCTTGGCTCTTACAAAAATTTTATTTTTTCCTTAAATGAACCTGGACACTGGCACTTAGGCTTTATTAGTATTAATGCTTGTTTAATGACACAAGAGGAGCTTGTGGTAAGTGGCGTGTTGTGTAATTGTGAGGTCTGAGGTTCAAATCCTGGGATAAGCAATGGAGTGTTTGTTTTGCTGCTTGAGCTAGGAAGGTAGAAGAGTTGGACTGAAACACTACTGAAGAGGTGTTTAAATTGGTCATGGAGAGATTGTAGGAGCAAATCGAGGAGAGTATTAAGGAGAGTATTATGGAGAGAATCAAGGAAGTGGAAGTGTGTAGGAGGGTGGGTGCCGTATCGAGGGATAGGAATTCGGCTGAGGGGTTTTCTCTCAGTTTTGGTCAGTTTTTCATCGGGTTTTCTGAAACTGTTAAGGTTTTTCTTTCTCTGCTCTCTTGTGCCGAATTTGCAAGTAGTTAATTATGCATTTTGGGTTTTCAACTCTGACCATTCTTGTAAAGTAAACCATTTTGGTTTCAAGTCCATTCCTCTCCCCTCTTTTGCACCAACATCTGCCAAAACCTCATTTTCTTCTCTATTCTTTTCAAGTCTTGACCAACTACCTGTTTCATCTCTTCTTGTCTATTGATTCTTTCGGCCGAACCTTTCACTCTAGCCTTGTAACTCTTTCTTCTTTTCAGCTTGTGATCGAAATTTCTCCCTTCTCTGTTTCAATTCTGCAACAGCTTTGACAATCGGTAAGTGTTCAAAATCCATCATCTGCTTTGCTTTTAAAACCAAATGCACCTATGCTCTTCCTTTCTTTTCCAAAACTGAATAACCCCATTAACCGATTGCTATTTCTTTCTTCTCGTATCGCACTCATTGTGATTCTAAGGTCTTCCTCAAGGAGTGGTGAAGAGTGAACGGCTTAGAGGAGTCACACTTTCATTCTCGAAGATTTCGATAAGGTAATAAGGTTACCTCAGGTTTTTGGGGTTGGCTGAAGATGCCCTACCACTTTCTAATCGGTTCTTGACTGTGCTTTAGGAAAGCAGCAAAGGCTTGTAATCATTTCTAAACAGCGTTCGTTGAGGGATTAAAGTCACCCTTATTCAAACAAGGTAAGAAGGGTATTTCGGATTAAGTGTTATTAAGAGGGTGTTACCTTAACAATTAAGGACTAACATTGGATCTCGATGAATCTAGGTTGGGTGCTCGTAGATCTTGGAACGGCTTCGTAAAAAGGTGCGTAATCATACTATCGTTTCTGTGAGTTGGCAAAAGCCGAAAAGCTTAAACCTCAACATTCGAGGCCTCACGAGCGTACGAGCGCTCGTGTGGTAAACCGAGCCCACAATCATGGGCGATAGACTGTAGAGGCCACCAGAGCGTCCTCGTGCTCTTGGGTCGTTATAAGCCTCGTTAGGCCGAAATGGGCCATGTGGGCCTAATGGGCTCGTGGGCCCCACACGAAATAAATCCACGATGAGTGGCAATTACTGAATTGGGCTATAACATTCACATAGCCGTGACTAAATTTGGGCTAAATGGGCCACACAAGCATGTGGGCCCACTTGGGCCGAATATTGGGCTTTGGGCCCATTTACACCGTTTCGACCTTATATGTTATCTATGTCGCTCGAGGCAACTGTAGACCTTCGGGGAGGAGTAAAATGACTGAAATACCCCTAATGAGTAAAATGACTGAAATACCCCTAAGGAGTAACATGACTGATGTGTTCATGATTTGTATATGATTACTACTCAATATGATATTCTGCTTATATGCATGATTTATGACATTAAATACTACATGGGGTGGGATATGTTATGGAGGAAGTATACTATACTGGTGGCTCTGCCACATATACTGTTACTGGCAGCTTTGCTGCGCTATTGTTACTGGCAGCTTTGCCGCGTTACTATTATTGGTGGCTTTGCCACATATACTGTTATTGCTGGCAGCTATGCTACAATATTGGTGTGTTGGTTGGGTGGGTCGATTTTATCCCCACATGGTGTGTTGGTTGGAACAGGTGGTGTGTTGCTTGGATTGGGGTGGGTTACATATATGCACTATATTGATTCTGTATTGGGCTTAGGCCCACACTGTTACTGAAATGGGCTTTGACCCAACTGCACTGTTACTGAATAGGGCCAAGGCCCAGAATGTTACTACATGATAGGGGATTACACACTGAGTTCTTGTAACTTACCTTTTTCTTTTAACTGTACAGGTAATCCCCAGCCTTAGATGATTTGGAGTTGCGAGGGACTCGGAGGTGGCTACATGTTCGCTACTATTTTATTTGGACTTAGTTATTTAAATTTTTATATTGCGGTTGATATTTATGTAATAAGGTCTCTGGTGATTTTATTTTCTTTTTTTTATTGAGTTTAATTTCTTATTTTGAAACTACCAAACTAATACAAATGAGTTTTTTAAAATAATAATTGTTTTAAAAGACAAACCAATATTTTCAAAATTCAAATAGAGTAGCTTCTGCGGGTTTTTAACTAACTAAGAAACCAATAGTAAAAAAACATGGCTATCGTTTAAAACGGATTTCTTTCAACAAGCCTGATTTCGAAAAACACTTCGATGTGACACGTCAAATTCGGTCGTAACATCTAGGCCGGGTTTGGGGTGTTACAATTATTGTATGCATATTCAATCAATGGTAAATGCTTTTCCCACGTACTTTCAAACTCAAGAATACAACATCTCAACATATCTTCGAGAATCTAAATGATCCGCTCGGATTAACCATCCGTTTGCAGATGAAATGCAGTACTGAAATGCAACTTTGTGCCAAGAGCCTCTTTTACATGAAACGCAGAACTGAAGTGCAACTTTGTGCCAAGAGCCTCTTTGAATTTCTTCCAGAACTGTGAGGTAAATCTTGGGTCTCGATCAGATACAATAGATAATGGTACCCCGTGCAATCTCACAATCTCAGAAATATACAATTCGGCTAACTTATCAAGAGAATAATATGTTCTCACAGGAACAAAATGAGCTGATTTCACCAATCTGTCAACTATCACCTAGATTGCATCTTTCTTTCTCGGAGATAAAGGCAATCCCGACAAAAAGTCTATCGTGATTTTCTCCCATTTCCACTCAGGAATCATAATCGGTTGTAACAAACCGGATGGAACCTGATGGTCAACTTTAACTTGCTAACAAACTAAACATCTCGAAACAAACTCTGAGATATCTCGTTTCATACCATGCCACCAATAAAACTGTTTCAGGTCATTATATATTTTTGTACTCCTCGGATGAACAGCCAAATGACTATTGTGAGCTTCGTTCAAAATCAACTGAATCAACTCTCGGAACACAAATCCGATCTCTGAATCTCAAACAATCATCATTATCCACTCAAAATTCTGAACCAGAATTCAAACCACATTGATCTCATTTAGCCATTATCTCAGCATCACTATTCTGAGCATCACAAATCTGACGTATAAACATTGGCCTCACTTTCAATTCAGCCAAAACCGAACCATCATCACACAGATCTATCTGAGTACTCATTGCTCGCAAAGCAAATAAAGACTTTCGGCTCAAAGCGTCAACAACAACATTAGCTTTGCCCGGATGATAATCAATTATAATTCATAGTCTTTTAGTAATTCTAACCATCTCCGCTGTCTCAAATTCAATTCCTTCTGAGTCATCAAGTACTTCATACTCTTGTCATCAGTATAAACGTGACATTTTCACCAAATAGGTAGTGACGCCAAATCTTCAATGCAAATACAATCGCGGCTAATTCAAGATCATGTGTCGGATAATTCTTTTCATGCGGCTTTAACTGTCTTGAAGCATAAGCGATAACTATACCCTCTTGTATCAACACACAGCCCAAACCATTCAATGATGCATCACTGTAAACTATGAATTCTTTACCTGACTCAGGTTGAACTAACACTGGTGCCTCTGTCAACAATGCTTTCAACTGTTCAAAACTCTACTAACACTTTTCTGACCACTCAAATTTAACATCTTTCTGTAGCAATTTCGTCAACAGAGTAGCAATCATCGATAAGCCTTTCACAAACCATCTATAATATCCTGCTAGTCCCAGAAAACTACGGACTTCAGACACATTTTTCAGAGGTTTCCATTCTAAAAAATAGCTGAAATCTTGCTCGGACCAACTCGTATTTCCGAAGCTAATACAATATGCCCCAAAAAACCAACCTCACGCAACCAAAACTCACATTTGCTAAATTTTGCATACAATTGCTTCTCACGCAGAGTCTGTAACACAATTCTCAAATGCTCGGCATGTTGCGTCTCATCACAAGAATAAATCAGAATGTCGTCAATAAACACCACAACAAATCGATCCAAATACGGTCTGAATATCTAGTTCATCAAATCCATAAACACTTCAGGAGCATTCGTTAGTCTTAAAGGCATAACTAAGAATTCATAATTTTTGTACCTCGTTCTAAAAATAGTTTTCGGCACATCTGATTCTTTAACTCGTAGTTGATAGTAACCCGATCTCAAATCTATCTTTGAAAACACGGTGGCTCCTTTCAATTGATCAAACAAATCATCAATACGCGGAAAAGGATATTTATTCTTTATAGTCACTTTGTTCAACTATCGCTAGTCAATACACATCCTCATAGTGCCATCTTTCTTTTTCACAAACAACATAGGAGCACCCTAGGGCAAAAAACTCGATCGTGCAAATCCTCATCGGTCAACTCTTGCAACTGAGACTTCAACTCTTTCAATTCTGTCGGTGCCATTCTATACAGAGCTATTGAGATAGGAGTCGTTCCCGGCACTAAATCAATGCCAAACTAAACTTCTCGTATCAGAGGTAATCCCGGTAGTTCTTCAGGAAACACATCTCGGAACTCGCAAACTACAGGTACAGATTCAACTTTCTTCTCTGTCACTTTTGTATCTATCACATATGCAAAATAAGCTTCGCAACCCTTTTTCACATAATTCAAAGCTTTAATCGATGATATAACAGTCGGTAACCTATTCAAATCTCTGGAATCAATTCGAACTATCTCACCATTCTGACTTCTCAAATCAATACTCTTTCGTTTACAATTCACAATAACATTATGCAAAGTGAGCCAATCCATACCCAGAATTATATCAAATTCATCGAATGGTAGCAACATCAAATTAGCTGGAAAACAGATATCCCGAAATATCAACGAATAGTTCTTGCATACTTTATTAACCAGAACACACTTGCCTAAGGGGTTTGATACTCTAATTACAAATTCAGTAGACTAAACAGGCAGAGTCTTACTAGATACTAGATTCACACACACATAGGAATGAGTAGGTTTTGGATCTATCAATGCATTCATATCAGTATCAAATAGAGTAAAAGTGCCAGTAATGACGTCTGGAACTGTAACATCCCAAGTTAGGGGGTCCTGCATTTATTGTTTTCTGTGTGTTTGGCATTGTTCTGCTTGCTATTTGGATGTGTTTGGGGGTCTTAGGAAGGCTCGGGTTCAAGCCAGAGCCTTGGCTAAATCTTGTCTTAGGGCACTTTAGGGGGGAGAGCTGGTAGAGGTAGGCCTTATGTTTATTTGTGTGGGGTTGATGACACAAAGAGGAGTGTGGAAAAGTGGTAAGTGACGCCTTAGGGAGCAAGGGGGATGATGCCACAAGGGTAGCAGAGAGGGTGAAGGTTCGGATCCTGCATGCCACACAAAGGAGCTTTATTTTTTGGCGTCAGGATGGAGAGGTGGTAGCCTTCAGCTTGGACTCTAATGAGTGGGAGTTGAATGAGTCAAATATTTTGAATGGATGGCCAAGAGGGGTTGTGGGAGGTTTGAATGGGTCAAGGTTGTTGGGAGATTTCCAATGAGGAATGGAGAGTGAAAGGTGGAGAAAATCATGGGATGTGGAGAGAGTGAGAGTGTGTGGCCGAATGAGGGAAGGTGTGGGGGTGCATGTGCGATTTAAGCTTGGCTAGGTAAGGGCCGAATCTCCCTTTGGTTCTTAGGCAAACCATTCTTGTTTTGTTGCATATTTGGTCATATAGGAGAGTGCCAAATTTTTTCCAAATAGAAGTTTGTAGTTATTCTCTTCCATTTTCTTCCAATTTCGTTCTTTTTGTCCCTTGTGCTTAGCCGAATTTCTTAGTTGTTTCTCCTCCTTTTCACATCATTTCCTTTTTGTGCCGGCTAAGTCCATTTTGATCTTTCTTCTCCTCTCATCTCTTCCCTTCATCCGAAACTTGGTTTCTTTATTTCTTTTCCATACTTTTCCCTTAGGCCGAGCCTCTTTCGTTCATCTTCTGCGAGTGGTGTTCATCACCTTAACCGAACCCCTTTGTTACCTATTCTAAATCGACTTCTGTACTGTGTGTTCATCGTAGCTGAATCTCAGGCTGTTCATTCTCTTCTTTACTTCTCCTTATTGTTCCATTTTTTTTAGAGCCGAAACCTTCTTGACTTTTGGTGGCTTGTGCCGAATCTTTGGACTCCATTCAGCTTCTCTCGATCCAAGGCAAGGTATTTTCTTTTTAATTTCTTTTCATCTCTCTTACTTTTATTTAACAAACCGACCACTCATCCTTCCATAAACAGAATCTGGGTCTCTCTCATAACTGATTACTTCACCTTTTCTTTTTCTAACTCGATCTTTCATCTTTCATGGCTAGTAGCCGAATATCAGGAAGAGAGGTGCTAAGGTTTCTTTGGTTGCCGAAAGTTCTTTTCCAAGCGGTCTTGCTTGTTCGCGTTAGTAACAATGGTAAGGAGTTTCCCTCTGGCTCTATTCGATTGGTCTCTCTCTTTGTTGTTCGCTGCCATAGTCTAATGTCGTTGTTAGATAACCATTGTTTCCGTTATAGTACTGTATTGATCAAGATTCTTTCATGGATGCGAGTGCCAGTCAAGCTAAGGAGGGGAGTGGACTCACAGTCCCTGGCCCTAAGTTCAAACGGCGTGCAGTGTCAGCTGTTCGGGATTTTCCATCAGGTTATGGGTCGACTTTGGATCTGAATAGACAAATTGTGGTGGTTCGTGATATTGAGGGGGACATCGATCAAGAGTGCATAGTCCTTTGCGTAATCAGGTGTGTAATTCCCAGACCTTCTATCATTTGGTTGTAATAAGTGTATACGTTGTTTGAAAACTGAAATCTTGGTATTAGCTATTGAGTTACCCTTAGAGGGTGAAACCAACGCAGCAGGTTAGTTATTTTTCTGACTATGCCATGTAAATATATATGTTGGCATGAATATACATATGCTTTAGATATTCTATGTATGCTGTTACATGTTGCATCCATTTCACTATGAATGTATGTTGCATGGGTATGGGAATATGATAATGTTCAAAGGGGCAGTGTAATTCGGTGGCTTTGCCACATATTTCGAGTGATTTTGTCACATTATTTCAGTGGCTATGCCACATAACTCGGTGATGAGTAGCTGATTGCAACATGACTGCCATCGATGGTGTGTAGCGGTGAGGGTCGATTGTAGAAATCCCCACTGATGTGTTTGGCAGGAATGGGCGGTGTGTAGCGGATGGATATCTAGGTTGGGTTGGGTTTTGCATCATTTTGCATATGTTATCTGCTATACTGTGCTACTAGGGCTAAGGCCCAATCCGATTCTAAATGGGCTTCACCCAAGGTGATTTAGTAAGGGCTAAGGCCCATATAGTTTTTAAATGGGCTCGGGCCCAGTTATGGTTCATGTGAGGTAATTGCACACTAAGTCTTCTTGACTCACCCCTTCTGCTTAAATTTTTGCAGGTAATTCTTAATTCAGTGGATATGGGCCGGAGTGGACTTCGAGGTGGCCATGCACGATTTTAGTAAATTAAACTTTACTTTTCTTTGAGCTTTCTTTATTTTGGGGGATTCTGTTATGTAATAAGGCCACTAGTATTTTGGATTTTATTTTAAACGCTTTAAATTATGAATTAATTGGTATGATGTTTTTCTTAATAAAATGTAAATGATAGTTTTTCCAAAACTTAGCCAACGATTTACAAATGATATTGGACAACATCACAAGTTAACTTAAAGCAACAACAAGAGTTTTCAAACATCACCTAAAAGCAGTTTCTGAATTAAATGCAAGTTTTCAAAATGAACACTGAGTTTTCAGATAATCAAACGAACTTGAAGATTAAAAAGTAAAGAAAGTTTCTCTAATATTTTCGGTTGATTACGAAGTTTCATGTGACGCACCAGATCCGGTCATAGCGTGTGGGCCGGGTTTGGGGTGTTACAAGATGACGCTTCTTCTCGAGCACAAATAGCATAGGCTCGGGCAGGTGCTCTCGCCTCGGATCTCACAACTGTATCTGTTGTCCCTCTCAAACTTCCACTCACGTTTCCAGTGTTTTTGGGTGGTCGACCCCTAGCCCTCGTATTACTCGGCCTCGCACTCTGAACATTGTCTTTCTCGACTAACTCTGGACAATCCCGAATAAAGTGGTCTCGTGATCCACATTTATAGCAAACTCTATTATTATACTTGCCCCAGCATTCTCCGATATGAAGTCTTCCACACTATCTACACCCAGGCTTGTTTCTTCTAACACTGCCAACACTCGATTCAATAAGAATTTGAGTTTTTGGACCAACACTTTGTTTCACACGGTCTCTACTCGGATGTCCAAACGAAACATTTGATATATTGCTTGCATCTTTGGATCTCTTTGATGGAGGTTGATATGACTTGCCCATTGATCTTTTTCTTTCATCTCTAGCTTCAGAATCTGCTTTCTTCTTTTCTTTGCTAAGTTCTTCGGCTTTGCAAGCTCTTTCAACTAATACTACAAATTATTCATTCAAATCAAGTATTCCAACCAACAATTTAATGTCTTCATTCAGCCCTTCAATGAAATGTTTACACATAGTAGCTTCGATCGAAACACATTCTTGCGCGTATTGGCTCAATCTCACAAACTCCCGTTCATACTCAGTAACGGACATACAGCCCTGTTTCAGTTCCAGGAACTCTTTACATTTCTGATATATGAATCGTTGACTGATATATTTCTTTCGGAATTCAACTTGAAAGAAATCTCAGGTGATTCTCTCTCTCGGAACTACGGATATCAACGTTTTCCACCAAATATATGTCGTGTCTCTCAACAAGGAAACTGCACATTTTATGCATTCATCTGGAGTCAATGAAATCTCGTCAAACACTCGGATTGTATTCTCAAGCCAAAATTCAGCTCGCTCAGCATCATCATCAACCGTAGCTCTAAACTCTTCAGCCCCATACTTTCAGATTTTATCCACAGGAGGCTTACTCAATCAGATCGGATCTGTCACTTGTGGCCCTACAGGTACTTGTGGGGGTGGAGGTTGTTGAGCAGCCGAATTCGTCCGAATGAACTCCGAAAACCACTCACTTATCATTTGGAAGAAGGCTTGCTTAGCCACTCCCTCATGGCTACTAGCAATCGGCCTCGATTCGGTCGGCGTTGTCCCTTGAGCGGAAGCAGGCGCATTGCTCTCTACATCATCGGCAACTACTCTATCAGGATCCATATAAAAACACGTTTTTAACTATCAAGATTTATCACGCTATCGCAATTATATATATGGCATGTATAGCTAGACTCACACGCGCTAAGTTAGTCCTAGAATAGACTAAACCGTAGCTTTGATACCAATAAAATGTAACACCCCTAACCCGTAACCATCGCCAGTCTAGGGTTAAGAAGCATTTCCGATCAATTCAAAACATTTACAATCATTTTACAACACAAAGTCTATCATCATCCAAACATATCAAAATATAAACATGTAGTCCCTTAATAAGGTCTACGAGACCATAAACACATCTTAGAAAGGGGTCGGGACTAAACCGAACACATACAAAATTTTCAGAAAAATCAAACATTTTTCAAAGTTGCAGAGGTCACATGTCCGTGTGGGTAGGCCGTCTGCCTCACACGGCCTCGGACACGTCCATGTGTCCAATCTGTGGCAAAATAGGCCATACATACTGACTTGTCCACACGGCCTGAAACATGCCCATGTGCCTCACCCGTGGTCGACACTGACTTGCCCCACACGGCCAGTCACACGCCCGTGTGTCTAGCCCGTGCGCGAGCCTGACTTGTTTCAATTTTGCAAACTTGAAAGACACGATCGAGCCACACGCCCGTGTGCTCAACCGTGTGGGCAATTATAGGCTATTTTCAAGGCCAAATTACCATCCACACTATCGGATCACCTACAAGCACCAAACCAATATCAAATCATGCCTCAAATGTAACCAAAACATACCAATATATGCACCAATTGATCATCAACCACACCATTTATTTCCATACTCAATTTCTACTCAAATAAGTTCATCCAAAATACCATTTTCACATCCCAAATCATATAAGTTAAGCATCATATAATTCATACCACAAGTTCACACTTAAACCATCATTCTCATCAACCAATTTAAGCATGAAACATACCATTTTCATCATTCACATAACCCACAGATATATATACCAACATCATTCAACTTTCAAGCCATATCACATGGCAAGCTTATACAACTCAAAAAATGCCCTAATCACTAGCCTATACATGCCACATATCAAATATATACATCTTCCAAAAGTACCAAATTAGATAGCCGATAGTGTGATTGAGTCGCTGACAATCCCTGGATCTGAGCTAGCTTTAAAGACACTGTAAAACGGAGAAACACTTCACACAGTAAGCTTAAAAGCTTAGTAAGTTCGTAATATAATACATTTAACTCAATGATTCAAAATCAATACACAAAATAAAACATCACATAGATTAGTTCACAAGAATACACAATCTCAACTATATCCAAAACTCACATAACCATCCATTCATCTATTTCCAAATACATCAACCACATAGGTTAAATACATACATTTGCCAACACTTAGTTAACGACCAATTTTGATACTCAATGCTCGATACCACATTTCTATCAATCTTCGTTATTCCTTCGATTCAATCACACACTTAGTGCCAATTTCATAGCCGAAGCTTAAATATCATCGCACACTTAGTGCCTTTACTTTAAACCAAATTTAGCTCGGTATCGCACACACAGTGCCAAACAAAGTAGTCGATACTTTCTCTATTTCGCATACACAGTGCCATTCTCTACTGTATCAATTCCATTTTGCACACTTAGTGCCACATTTCTCAATTTCACACATATAGCATTTCTAATTCAATAACCACATATTCATTCATTTCATAACATATAGATATGAATTTAACAATTCGTATTATACCCGAACTTACCTCGGACGTCGAAGTAACAAAACAAGTCAACTAATCGAACACTTTATCTTTGCCTCGATCTAGATCCAAATCCCACTTTTCTTGATCTATACATATTCAAATTTAACTTATTCAATCACCAAATCATTCAATTTAGTCCAAACACACATATTTAGAGCATTTTACAAAATAGCCCTCACATTTTCACATTTCGACAATTTAGTCCCTATTTTATAAAATCACAAAATACATAAAATTTCCATTTACACATGCTTAGCCGAATTTTCCCCTAGCTCATACAAGCCCACATATTTCATTTATTTCACATTTTAGTCCTCCAATTTCTCATTTTCACAATTTAGCCCAAAATAGCCAATTTCATCAAAAAATCAAATACAAACTATGTTAACCCAACATTAAACTTTCATATTCTACCAACTAAAAACACAAAGCTCACATATTCATCAATGGAACTTCTCAAAATCTTCATCCAATTCTAAAATTAAAGCATGGGTTTGATAGAACACAAAGCAACGATCACAGAAACGTAGAAATCATCAAAAATCGATCAAAAATCATACCTCAATTAGCCAAGCTTTGTGCCAAAACCTAACAAGCTTATTTTCTCTCTTTTTCTTTCAATTTCTGTGGAACAAGATGAAAATGCCACTAATTTTAAGCTTTGTTTTATTTAATATTAACTTATACATAGTTTACCATTTTACCCTTGTTTATTAAACCATTTAATCAACAATTTTATGCCTATTTATGTCCATCCAATCTATTAATGGCTTAATAACAGCATAAGGACTCCTCATTTAAAAATCCATGCCAATTAAGCACTTTAACAATCAGCACACAACTTTTACATATTATGCGATTAAGTCCTTTTTGCAAATTAAACACACAATCGAATAAATTTTCACACAGAATTTTCACACATACTCAATCACATATTGTAAACACCAAAAATAATATTTCAATATTTTTCTGACCTCGGATTTGTGGTCTCAAAACCACTATTTCGATTAGGGTCTAAATCAGGCTGTTGCATTGACAGAGGCTTTGATCGACCTAGTTTCTCACCCTGGGGTGCACCGATCCTATTTGTAATGAAGAAGGATAGATCTTTAAGATTATGCATTAATTATAGGCAGCTCAATAAAGTTACAATAAAGACTAAATATCAATTGCCTCGCATTGATGATTTGTTTGATCAATTGAAGGGTGCCACTATATTTTGAAAGATTGATCTTCGTTATGGATATTATCAGTTACGGGTAAAAGATCCAAATGTTCCAAAGACAACTTTCAGAACTAGGTATAGGCATTATGAATTTCTTGTGATGCCGTTTGGGTTGACTAATGCACCAGCAGTATTTATGGATTTAATGAATAGAATTTTCAAACCATACCTAGACAGGTTTGTGGTAGTTTTTATTGATGATATTCTGGTGTATTCCTGAGATGAAAATGAGCATGTTGAACACCTAAGAATTGTGTTACAAACTTTACGTGAGCAACAACTATATGCCAAATTCAGTAAATGTGAATTTTGGTTATGGGAAGCCAAGTAAAATTTTAGCGATTGTTATTTTTGGTTTATTCTCCTTGGACATATTGTATCTGCTGAAGATATCAAGGTAGACCCAAGTAAAATTTCAGCGATTGTTAATTGGAAGCCACCGAAGAATGTGTCAGAGGTTAGAAGTTTTATGGGATTACTAGTTATTATTGGAGATTTTTTAAAGGATTTTCGATGGTAGCTTCTCCAATGACCGATCTATTGTAAAAAGATGTAAAGTTTGAATGGACTGATAAATGCTAGCAGAGTTTTCACAGATTAAAAGCTTTATTAATGGAAGCACCTATGTTAGTTCAACCAAATCGGGTAAGGAATTTGTAATTTATAGCAATGTGTCATTGAATGGTTTAGGCTGTGTCTTGATACAAGAAGGTAAAGTCATAGCCTATGTTTCATGACAGCTAAAACCATATGAAAAGAATTACCCGATACATGACCTTGAATTAGCAGCTATTGTGTTTGCATTAAAAATTTGGCAGCATTACCTATTTGGTAAAAAATGTCATATATACACTGATCATAAAAGTTTAAAGTATTTGATGACATAGAAAGATTTGAACTTGAGACAACGCAGGTGGCTTGAATTATGAAAGACTATGATCTTATTATTGATTATCATCCAGAAAAAGCTAAGTGGTAGCAGATGCTTTAAGCAGAAAATCTCTATTTGCTTTACGAGCAATGAATATCTGGTTGTCATTGTCTGATCATGGGTCAATCATGGTTGAGTTAGCAGCTAGACCAACATTTCTACAACCAATCTGTGAAGCTCAAAAGGATGATCATGAATTACAGGCTAAACGGGAACAATCTAAGTTAAACTATGATTCAGAATTTCAGATTGGGTCTGATGGTTGTTTATTGTTCAAAGGAAGAACATGTGTACCGAAGAATTTAGAATTAATACAGAAGATTTTACATGAAGTTCAGAATGGTATAATGTCTGTTCATCCAGGTAGTAATAAAATGTACAATGATCTAAAAAAGATGTACTGGTGGCTAGGAATGAAAAGAGATATTTTTTAATTTGTATCCACATGTTTGATATGTCAGCAAGTAAAAGCTGAGCATCAGTTGCCTTCGGGGCTGTTACAGCCAGTTATTGTGCCAGAGTGGAAATGGGAAAGGATTACTATGGACTTTGTATCGGGATTGCCTATGTCACCAAGGAAGAAAGATGACATTTGGGTAATTGTTGACCGATTAACAAAGTATGCACACTTCATACCGGTACGTATGGATTTTTCCTTGGATAAATTAGCTGAGTTATATATTTCTGAGATTGTCATATTACATGGGGTACCAGTTTCTATTATCTCTGATAGAGATCCTCGATTTACATCCTTATTTTGGAATAAATTGCAATAAGCCCTAGGTACACAGTTTCATTTTAGCACTGCATTTCATCCTCAAGTAGATGGTCAACCTGAACGTGATATACAGATTTTGGAAGATATGCTTCGGTGTTGTGTACTTGAATTTGAACGTAACTAGGAAAAATATTTGTCACTTGTTGAATTTGCTTATAATAATAGCTATCAGTACAGTATTAAAATGGCACCGTATGAGGCTTTATATGGTCGGAAATGTAGAACTCCATTGGATTGGACAGAGCTCAGTGAGAAGAAGATACACGGAGTTGATTTAGTCCGGGAAACTAAAGAAAAGGTAAAGGTGATTCGAGATAGTTTAAAAGCAGCCTCAGATCGTCAAAAGTCTTATGTTGATCTTAAACAGAAAGAAATAGAATTTTAGATTGGTGATAAAGTATTTCTGAGAGTATCACCTTGGAAAAAAGTTCTCCGGTTTGGTCGAAAAGGGAAACTGAGCCACGTTTCATAGGACCTTATGAGATTATTGAAAGAATTGGGCTTGTTGCATATCGATTAGCATTACCATCGGAACTTCATAAAATTCATAATGTCTTTCATGTATCGATTTTGCGACTATATCAATTAGATCCTTCACATGTTATTTCTCCGACAGAAGTTGAAATTCAACCTGATATGACGTATAGTGAAAAACTGATCAAAATCCTAACATGGGAGACAAAAGAGTTAAGAAATAAAAAGGTAGCATTGGTAAAAGTTCTTTGGCAGAAACATGATATAGAAGAAGCTACCTGGGAATCGGAGGATGCCATGAGAAAGCAATACCCAAATCTCTTTACTGGTAAGAGTTTCGAGGATGAAAATTCTTAAAGAGGGGAGAGTTGTAACAGCCCATTTTCAGTGAAATCGGAACAGTGGTTTCATGACCACAAATCTGAGCCGAAAAGATAAATTATTTTAATATTATTTTATGACTAGTGATATGATAGGAAAGTTATATGAAAATTTTGAAAAGAAAATTTTAACGATTATGTGATTAATTAGAGAAAGGACCAAATTGCATAAAAATGTAAAAGTTGAATTCTATTAGCTATAAGGATTAAATAGCTATGGAATTCAAAAATTGAGGTCCTTATATGGTAATTAGACCATTAAAGAAAAGTATATAGATATTTTTGGTGAATCATCCATGTAAAAATTGGAAAAGGTTAAGGATTAAATTGGAAATGTGAAAGATTAATAGATGATATTTTAATTAAATGAGAAAGAAAACATTTTTATCATCTTCAACCTCAAATATTTCTATGGAAGCCCTAGGAGAGAGGAAAGGAACTTTTCAAGCTTAATTAGATCCGAAAAGACCAAATACGGAATTGGATTGAGGAAAACAAAAAGTTTCGGATTAGTAGATCTATATATACGAACAAGTGTCGAGGTAAGTTCGTGTAACTTAATTGAGCATGTAAATATGTTGAATTGAATTGTTGAGATTGGATTGAATGAGAATTATGTTTATGTAAATGTTATGAATACATGCTCAAAATTGCATGAAATAGGATTGAATTCAGTTTGAACATTGGATTTTGATGGATAACAATGATTTCCCTTATGGATTGATGTCCTGCATTTGTTGCTGACGGGATTTGGCTCGGACGAGTAATCCTTTGACCTCATTTTTGAAAGGATTTAGCCCGAACGGGTAATCCTGATATAAGTCTCTCGAGCATATATTGTGTATTGGATTTAGCCCGGACGGGTAATCCAGATCAAACTCTTTAGAGCATATGTCATAAAAAGGATTTAGCCTGGACTGGTAATCCTGACTAAGCTCTATTGAGTATATATATTGAAGACAGCATTTAGCCTGGACTAGTAATCCTGTTGCATGGATATGGCTTGTAACACCCCAAACCCGGCCCAAACACTACGACCGAATTTGGTGTGCTACAGAGAAAGTATTTTTGAAAATCCCTTTAAGCCAAGTTAACTTTTTAATTAAAGATAGTGTCCGATTTAAAACATTTGAGGAATATAGAAAAACCATACTTAGGTTTATTTTAAAAAAATATTCATTAAGTCAGATTGTTACCGATTCAGGTGTGCCCGTTGGCACGATAAAACATTTTGCGATTAAATTTTAGAAAACATGTGTACTTAATGTAATGTTAAGAAATAGTTTAAACAAATTAATCCAAAACATAGAATAATGAAAATATATCTAGGAGGCCTTATTACAACTTATTTAAAATAACCAACATTAAAATAAAATAAAACAAAGTCCAAGTTCATATAATTAAAATTTCCACTGCATGGCCACCTCGAGTCCATCCGGCTCCATCTCCGCGATCTACTCATCTGCAAAATGTTAAGGGAAGGGGTGAGTCACCAAGACTCAGTGTATAAAACCCCCACCCAAAAAATACATCTCATACACAATTCATTAATAAACATGCTCATGCAACCCAACTAGCCATCCATACTCCTTTTCTACCCCGTGTGGTCAAAACCACTGATGACTTAAAGTCACAATTTAAATGATGGGGCCAACCCATCGTGTGGTCAAAACCACTGATGACCATAGGTCACAATTTATCAAATGTGGTCAAAACCACTGGTGGTACCAAACCACTGGTGGTACCAAACCACTGGGACTTAGTCGCAATTAATCAATCGTTGTGGTCAAAACCACTGATGACCATAGGTCACAAATAGTCTGATGGGGCCAACCCATCTTGTGGTCAAAACCACTGACGACAGTCCATAATTCATCCCCTTCCTCTCATCAATCCCACCATCACATGCTTATACATCAAATTTCATATATCATGTCGTAGTATTAAACATCATGTGATGGCATGCAAACATATATCAAAAATTACAAGTTAGGGGACTTACCCGAAATCCATGACTATGCCACAAGCTAACCATAACCAAAAGATTTAAGGCAAACAATCACGTCATGTAAATTAATAAAGTGTGTAGAGAGATCTTACACACCTGTTACTATCGTAATTCCTAGATCTCGGAACTCCGATCTACAGCGCTAGATCTTGACCCTACACGTCCTTTGAACACTAACCACCTTACGATATATAATTCCGTTTCACTTCCCTACAATCGGCAACCATACATATTAGTAGCCTTCGCCTTTCCGATCACTAAAATATTGTTTATTAAAATACATCCTTACCACCACTTACCTTAGGGGAATAAATCCCGAAAGCTTTCCCTAATGATTATGGCTTCCCTACAATCGTTTTAACCGTATTAATAAGGGTTTTAGGCCATTCGGCCATAATCATAGATTTAAAAAAGAACCATTCGGCCATGTCCACATACCTCTTACTAATGCTTGAAAAAGAATCCCGAAAAGGAACTTGTGCTCCCTTGATATTCGACCAAAGTAACTCTAATGGAGAAGGAAAGATTTCGGCAAGAAGGGAATGGAGAGATTCGGCTAACTCAAAGTTGAAGGCTAGAATTTTGAGAAGAGAAAGAGGTAGGTTCGGCTAATAGGAATTAGAAAAAGAGAAAGAAGAGATGTAAGGAAAGTGGTGGTGGTTTCGGCTTAGTAGAAAAAAAAAGAAGCTGGAATCTTTTTGAACAATTTAGGCAATGTAACAAGGGGAAATTCGACAGCGGCAAATTGGAGAGGAAAAATTGGTGAGTTTGGCACTTCTTTGCTATTAAAAAAATCAAATATGGACAGCCCCCAAGGAGTCCAAAAATCGGCAAACACTCCCTTATTTTGTGATAATTTCCAGCCTTGAATTATCACAAATAAATCTAACCTCATCATGTTTTTAATCTCCTAATCCCTTCACAATTTAATAGCAAATAAAACACTAATAGCTTCCCCCCCTCTTCCAGCCGAAAATAACAATAATAATAATAAAAATAAGCTTAATCTTATCACCTCTTCAAATAAATAATAAACAAAATAAAAGAACCCATGTGCTTATCAATTTCCTTTCAGCCGAATGTAAAAACAAAGCAATCATGTGCAGGCCAATTCACGCCAGTTTTAAAAAAAATAAAACCAAATTATAGCTTCTTTGGATCGAACCCGCGACCCCACTGCAGCCCTCTCTTCTAACGCCCCAGGCCATTTCTCCCCACTGGACTTTCATGTCATGAGCCCTCATCTTTTAATTATAATGCCTTCATACCTCGGCCCTTCTCCTTTTAACGCCAAAGCCTAAAAAAAATAACACTCCTTGCGTTTCGAACCCGAGACCTTCGTGCCAACACCCTTAAGTGGCGCCCCAAGCCACTCCGTCGAACCTAACTTTCATGTCACAAACCTCCTTCATTTAATTATAACGCCTCGCTAGCCCTAACGCCCAAAAAGCCCAAAAGGATAAAAAACATTTCCCTCTTGTTACTTCCACGGAGCGAACCTCCTCCCTTGCTACCCCCCTTAGGCGCACCCTTGCAGCACCTAAGTAGCGCATGGAAGCCACTTCTCCAAGCCATTTTTCGTGTCATGTTTCTCCCAGATTTATACTTAACCCCTATCTCCTAGCTTCCTCCTTTTAGATACTTAAAAAGTAGTTTTTAGGTCTAAGTCAAGCCTAGCTCGGGATTATTTCTAGACCCTAAAATATGCCAAATGATAATAGAATTTAATTCTTCAAGCACACACATGGGAAAATATTTAAATTACACACAACCCCTAATTTAGGATGTTACATGGCTCCAGAGTGTGCTCTCTGAAATAGTGCCTTATGGGTACCACTGAACATGAATTGACGGATATACTATTTTGTACACTTTGTGTGTACTACTTGAGTATCCATAGAAATTTGAATGATTCAGCAGATAAAATAAATGACGTGACATGAGAGATATGGGATGAAAAGAATAATGCCTTGAAGGAATATGGCATGATGAGCTCATCTATGCTTATTTGATGTACATGAAAATCATATGACTAACTTGTTTGATTGAGTGAATGTGTTTAGGCAAATTGCCAATGTTATGGAAATCATGTTGTTGTATGTTTGATATTAATGAAAGTAAATGGTAAGTTTAATTCCAATTATACGAACTTACTAAGCATAAAATGCTTACTAGGTTTTTTTCCCTATTTTATAGTGCTCGAAAGCTCGAGAAGGTTGGAGATTGGTCGGAGTTTCGTCACACTATTAACTCGTTAGTTTTGGTATAAATGGAAACTTATTTGGCATAATGGCATGTATAGGCTAAGTTGATTAAATTATGGTTTGTAAATGATGAATGTAATTAGCCATTGGAATGGCTAGAAATAGTATGTTTTGGTATGCTGGTAAAGTTATGATAACTAATATAAATGAAATATGCATGAGTATTAACGTTTGGCATAACATGTGGACTAATCAAAGATAAAATCATAAACATTAATGTGTGTGATAAAATAATACATTAGATGTTGGAAATGGTATAGTTATAACGTATGTATTGGTTGGTGTATATATTGTAAGTTTTATGCAGGTGTTTGCTAAAATTTGGGTGAGAAATAAAGCTAGAAAATGACTTTCTTTTGTCCACATGGGTAGACACACGGGCTTGTGTCTTGACCGTGTATGTGACACACAGCCTGGCATATGGGCATGTGGTCTGGCCGTGTGTCCCCTACATATTAAAATTTAGAAACAGAATGCTCAGAATTGAGCATACAGGCAGAGACACGGGCGTGTGTCTCAGCCGTGTGAGAGAGAGACGGCCTTGAACACGGGTGTGTTTACTGGCCGTGTGAAAACTGCACCTATTTTATGAAAATTAAATTAACCAAACGGCCCAGCACACTGGCGTGTGGTAGGCCGTGTGACACAAGTCAGATAGTTACACGGGGTAAGACACGGCGTGAGGCATGGGCATGTCTAAAGGTCACACGGGCGTGTCCCTAGACCACATAGGCGTGTGAGCCCTGCACTTAAGTAAAATTTTGAAATTTTGTGAAAAATTCCTAATGTTTTCGAATTAGTCCCGATTTGTTTATACTATTCATATTGGGCCTCGAGGGTCCATTCAAGTGACATTATGGTTGGTTTCAGATATGAATAGTATTTTGACACGATTTGTCTATAATTATTCTGTAAACTTCGGTAATACTCTGAAACCCTAATCTGGCGACGGATACGGGTTAGGGGTGTTACAAAGATAAGTGAGACCAAGAGGCAACCTTATTAGGCACAAATTCATTAGTCTCGGGTTAGTTGGGTGAGGTCGAGAGATAAATTGGACTAATTTGTCTAAGTTGGTAAAGTTGAGATCGAAAGGTAAAATGGAGCCAATTTATGAGTGTTAAAGATTTAGATCCTTAATTCGAGGGTTAATTAACAACATGAAAGTCAACCAACCACTATCTGTTATCGTATTTGGTAGTTTTATATTTTACTTTATTTATAATTAGTTTAATTCAACTTCAATTTATGCTCCTCCGTAATATGGAAATTAATGAGTTGCTTGTAATACCCCTAACCCGTATCTGTCCCCGGAACAGGATCACGGAGTATTATCAAGGTTTACAGAACATTCTCATGCAATTTGGATTAAACATACTATTCATACTCCAAAGTTTTCTTAGTGTCCCTTGAATGGGCCTTCAAGGCCCAAAATGAGTATTAGAATCGAATCGGGACTTAATTGGAACCTCTGTGAATTTTTCACAAAATTACAAAATTTTTCTAAGGTACAGGGCTCACACACCCATGTGGTTCAAGGGACACGCCCGTGTGACCCTGGGACACGCCCGTGTGACCCTAGGACACGCCCATGCTACCGGCCGTGTCCGATTTAAGGTGCTCTCTAACTTGCGCCACATGGTCATGCCACAAGCCCGTGTGCTAGGCCGTGTAGATAATTAATTTAGTTCGAATTAGGTGCAGGTTTCATACGGCCAAGACACACGCCCGTGTTCTAGGCCGTGTCTCCCACGCGATTGAGACACACACCCGTGTCTCTTCCCGTGTGCTCAATTCTGAGCATTCTATTTTCTCGAATTTAAGGTGCAGGGGACACATAGCCTGGCTACACACCCATGTACTCAGCCGTGTGTCTACCCGCATGGACAAAATGAAGCCATTTCTTAGCTTCATTTTCTCACCCAGTTTTGCCCACAACCTACACCAATACTTGCATGTATATACCAGCCAAATCAAGCATTAAAACCAAGCCTAAACTAACATCTATCATGGCATAATATCACATGCAATTCATATTTATAATCATACTTTTAATGCATATACAATATAAACATACCCCATTCATCCACACTTTACACATAAGCATTGAACATGAGATAACTTATAACATAAAAAATTAAATCATTACTAGCCATTCCAATGGCTAGATTACAAAACATCACTTACAAGTCAACATTTGGCCAAATAAGTCTATACATGCCATTATACCAAAATGAGAATTCTAAGTATACCAAAAAGGAGATAGTGGATAGTGTGATTATGCTCCGACCAATCCTCCAACCTTCGCGAGCTTACGAGCACTATAAAACAAGGGAAAATTAAACGGGGTAAGCATTTTCATGCTTAGTAAGTTTGTATAACGGAAAATAAACTTACCTATATTTATTCAAACTAGCATACATAAACATACATTTCATCCATATAGGTAGTTCACCTAAACATATACACTTAATCAAACAAGTTAGTCACATAACATCATTTAAATATCAAGTAAACATAAATGAGCTCATTATATACAAACTTCTATTAATTCCACCTTTCCATATTTCGAAAGTCATTTCCATTGAACTAATAAAATTTCGATGGACATTCGGGTGATGTACATAAGGTATACATATGAATTATCCGTCAATTCATATTCATTATTACCCATTGGACATAAGTCCAAAGAGCACACTCTCGAGCCACATATTTTACAACAGGATTACCAGTCCAGGCTAAATCCCGATTTTCAACTAACATTCACTAGTCATTTAGGATTGCCAGTCCAGGCTAAATCCTTTTAGTGACCTGTGCTCTAAAGAGCTTAATTAGGGTTACCCGTCCGGGCTAAACCCAATCTATAATAAATGCTCAAGAGGCTTAAATTCAGGATTACCTATCCTGGCTAAATCCTATTTGTAACCTTTGCCATATCATACCCGTTTAAAGAAATTACCATAATCCATCAAATTTCAATATTCAATCGAGATATGATATTTTATCAATGTTTCCAACTTGTAATTATTTCATTATGTATATCATCACATACATATTATCAAAATCACACAATTCAATTCAAACATATTAACGTACCAAATTAAGTTACACGAACTTACCTTAACAGTTGTTCAGGTTTGAATTCCAACTAATTCGAAACTTTTTGTTTCCCTCGATTTAGTTCTGTAATTGGTCTTTCTAGGTCTATATAAGCAAATTTAATTATGAACTCATCACATTTTACATACATTTGCAAACTACTACATCCTAAGTAAAATTACTATTTTGCCCCTACTCTTTTCAAAATTCCAATTTTGTCCCTAGGCTCGGAAAATGAAATTCTTTCAATCTAGTCCTCTTTCCAAGCCTAACCAAAATTTAATAATAATTTTTAAAGCACACACATTTCACAAATTTCAGAATTTTCCATGGGTTTTACCACTTTTTCATTTTAGTCCCTAAATCAAGTTTCCATGAAAATTTTCTTTATAAAAGTTGTTTATCTATCAACTATCTTTCATTTTCTACCATAATTTCAAATTCCCAGCATTTACATCCATGGCAAAGTTTCTTCACTTTGTTATCTTTTCAAATAAATCCCATAAATAGAAAGATTAAGCTATCCCGATTCTAAAAATATAAAAATCATTAAAAACTGGACTTGATTTTACCTTTCTAAGCTTGAAAAATTATCTTCCTCTCTCCTAGGATTTCCATAAAAAAAATTGGGGAAGAAGAAGAATAGAAAAGATGATAATTTCTTTTGATTTTTCTATCATCTTTTAATTTTGTTGATTTCCAATTTAGTCCCTAGTCATTTCTAATTTTTCCATGGATGAGTCACCAAGAAAAATCTACATACTTTTTTTAATGGTTTAATTACCATATAAGGACCTATAAATAGCCATTTAATCCTTATAGCTACTAGAATTCAACTTTCACATTTTATGCAATTTAGTCCTTTACCTACAATCAATAAAATTTTCGTATCAAAATTTTCACGTGACCTTCCTATCATAATACCAACCATAAAATAAAATAAAATAATTTTTTATTTTTGGGCTCAGATTTGTAGTCACGAAACCATTATTCTGATCTCACCGAAAATAGGTTGTTACATAGCTAGCTAGACTCCTTTCTTGCTTGCATTCTTGAATGGAAATCACTAAATCGCTAACTCTCTTGGGTTCGATCCTAGGAATTCTCTAGTGTTGTATTGTAACACTACAAATATTACAATTGACTTATCACACTTGCAGTAACCCACGATAGTTATATTTGTTTTTGTGTTGATTTATCTCTCTCTCATCGTTCGCGAGAGCGGCGAAGGAGGCGGTCAGCCCACACAGCAAAGATTTCACAAACATATATTGGTTTCGGTGACTTAAATTACCTACCCTTTGGCATTGATCACATATTTTACAAAAAGTATATGTGTCACGAAACAAGGTTGGCCAAAACAATCCACACTTTAAAACCATATGGACAATTCATTTGGGGTCAAAGTGACCTCTACAAATGACTAAAGGTTAGAATAGATTTTACCTTGGTCTCGAATACACATATTCTAATTACATGATTAGAGCAGTGCTTCCAAAGGTAGATGTAACACTCCATACCCAATCCCATCGTTAGGTCCAAGCTATGGGATGCCACATTTGTTGCCGGAGCTGTTGAAAAAAACCTGGCTTGAAAATGATTTTTTGTCAAATCATAAAAATCAAAATTTAAAATTGAGTATGTTTTCTCACAAAAAAAAAAATTGGGTCGATTTGTGATATTTATAGCAATAAACTTTTCCCGAAAAATACATGTGTTTTGTGCGAGATGGATCCTAGACATTCTTAGACTTGATCATAGGTCGAGTCTAGTTCTGGCCGGGCTGATGCCAAATTTTAAGCCTGTTTTCTAATCTCGAGCCTGACCCAAAAAATGGGCCTAAATTTTTATCCAAATTTGAGCTAGATGAAAAAATGCTAAACCCAAGCCCCACCAAACTTTTCCTTATTAAACTTTTTTATATTATTACATAAAAATAAATTTTAAAAATATAATACACCAAATACACTAAAAACATTAGAATAAATGTTTCCCAATAAATTGAAAATACGTTAATTGTTTTTATATTTAATAACACTAGTATAGTTGCAACTTAACAAGTAAATGCCTCTAAAATAGTAGCAAAATTAAGAATAAAATAAGAGTTATACAATATCCAAACAATAACAGTAAAATAGTAACAATATAATATAACAAAATGACAAAAAAACAACAATAATCAATAGAAAAACAACAAAAGAAAAAAATTTAGGCAATCCGGGCCAGAAAGGGCCTAGGCAAAAAATTTCTTACCCAAAGCCCGACCCTTTCAGAAAATGAGCCTTATTTCTTTATGCAAACCCATTTTTCAAGCCTATATTTTTGCCTAAACTGTCCCACCTTTCAAGTAAGCTTTCGGACTTAGATGAGTGACTCGACCCATGATCAAGTCTAGACATTCTCGACTTTCAACCGAACGACCTTCTCAATTATTCTCGTACCATGAATTGAGTCAAGTGTGGGCTCAAAAAATCTTGAATCAAACACAGCTAAAAACAATTTTCTTACTTTCAGTAGGAAGTAAATCGCTCTCTCAATAAAAATTGGTAAAATTGTTATTCTCAAAAGATAGAATTTATACTTTAAAATAACTTCTTACTATTTTCGGGCATAATAACAAATTTGAAAACTTCTATGTAAATTGCTCTACCAGTGCTATCTATGTAACATCCCGAAATAAGGCCTAAACGAAACAGTGGTTTCGGGACCACAAATTCGATGTTGAAAAATTTATTTTATTCATATTTTTATGGTCTACAATTTCACGGAATGATTTTTTGAAAATCTCATTCGAAAATTTTGACGTTTGGGCACTCAATTTAGTCAAATGGACTAAATTGTAAAAAGTGCAAAAGTTGAGTTCTACATGTTAGAGGTGTCCAATTGTTATGAAATTTTAAATTGGAGGTCCTTAAATGATAATTATACCATTGGTTAAGTCGGTGGACAAAAATGGACATGGATGGGTATGTTTCAAAAGATTTTTTTAAGGGGCATTTTGGTAATTTAGTGAATTAAATGAATTAAAAACAAAATTTAAATGTCAAATATGTCCATCTTCTTCATTAGGACGAAATTACAAGGGTTCTCCATAGCTAGGGCTTGTTTCAAGCTTCCAAACTCCATAGTAAGTGATTCCAAGCCCCGTTTTTAATGTTCTTTACGTTTTTGGAGTCCCGGTAACTTGATTTAGCTTATTATAGCAATAATTTAACCTAGGGTTCATATTTGGAAAAATACCCATAGGTGAAATGTGTTTATTTTGATGTTTTATGATAGAATATGAAGGCTGAAATAATCTTAAACAACTTTTACTAAGCGATTTTACGTGAAAACGAGTAAAACGACATAATCGGTAAAAATATCTAATGTTCATAAGTACATGTTAGAGTGAGAATTTGATGTTGCCATAGAAGAGAAAAATGATCAACATGTTATAAAACATAAGAATAAGGGCTGAAGTTTAATTTTCGAGTATTGGGGCAAAAGTGTAATTATGCAAAAGTTTAGGGGCAAAATTGTAATTTTTCCAAAGTTTGAGTTAGGGACTGTTTTGAGTAGTACATTAATTAAATAAGTGAAATGTGATGTTTTAGACCCCGAAAAACGAGATTTGGACCTAGAACTGGAGGAAAATCGAAAAATCGGGAAAGTTGGTAAAATGACCGTTTCAACATTCAAGGTAAGTTCGTGTGTTAATAATAATGCAATACCATGCTTGAATTGTAATTCTCTATTGATATAGGCATAAATTGTATGATTTAATATGTTTAGGAGAAGTTGATGGATGGTATGTATAGTATGGAAAATGTGATGTTTGTTGTGTCATGTGAAATTGAATGGCAAATTAATGTTACAAGAATTGAATGTTAAATTAATATTACATGGGTCGTATGAGTTGCTACATGGTTGTACCTGACGAGATTTACAAGAAAGTTTATATGTAAATAATGCATTTATTTTACTTGTATAATAATTATTTTGCTAGATATTATGGAAATCATTGGGTGATAACTAAAATATGAAAAGGAATGGAATGGGAAATTCTCGATTGAACCTTCAGAAAACCGAGAGATATGGATAATATGTAGCTAGGTCACACGAGTGATAAGGGACCTTCACCGTGTGCACAAGAAAGCTACTAGATGGCAAAATTTGATATGTAGCTAGGCCACATGGATGATAAGGGACTTTCACCATGTGTGCAAGTAAGCTACGGGATAATAATTCCATATGTAACTAGGTCACATGTGTAATACTGTGTGTATACCATGTGTACAAGAAAGTTACGAGTTATGAGTAGCTAGGTCACATGAGTGGTTCCTAGTGTTGGACACCATGTAGACAAGAAAGCTACGAGATGGAATGGCTAGGTCACATGGGTGATAAAGGACCTTCACCATGTGTACAAGAAAGTCGAATTATGTGTAGGTGGAGCTATGTGCTAAGACCACCGAGTGTCGGGCGTTTTCCAAAGGGGTTCAACGAGATAATTTACTAATGATGATTGGTGCGATCATGTTATGAATAAGTGCAAGTGTGAATGTGACCAATTGAGAAATGTGGCAAATGTACGTATGAACAATATGTTCGATATGTAATCGGAAATTGGAAAGGTTGGTATAAGCAAGTGATGAACACAACTAAAGTGAAAGAGAGAGCAAAAATTTACTATAAAATTGTTTGGACAGAAGCAGTGACATGAGTTTGAAAAATCACTAAAAATAGTAGAGATTGAATTATAAGTTATATGAGATATTTATTTAAATCTTATTGAGTCTATTTTCATATAAAAGAAACATAGCAAACAAATGATTCGTATATTTTGAGATATTTGAATTTCTGTGAGACTAGTTCAGAATGATTATGTAATCCCCTGTTCTTCCTTGGAAAAATCACTAAAAATTGTACAAAACTAATTTGGAATATAATTTATATGCCTGAAATCCTGAATGAGTCTATTTTCAAATAAACTAAATAATAAGGTCATATGAACTCTTTATGAGGAGAAAATTTATTCGTAGTGAAGAGAGGTCAAAATAGTCGAACAGTAAAATAGGGGAATCTTTAATGAATAAACTGTATTGATTTTCTAAACCAAAAATTCTAGAAATTTTATGGTAATAAGATATGTGAGTCTAGTTTCATGGAAAATTAATGGATCTTAATTTGGAGTTCCGTAGCTCCAGATATAAATAATTTAATGACTATAACTCGAGAAAACAGCTTAACTGGAACTTGAATAAATAGGAAGAAAATGAAAATAGCATGTTATCATATTGCTTATTAGTTTCATGCGAGCTTACTAAGCGTAAAGCTTACTCCCTCCTTTCCATTTCTTTTAGTTTTGTCAGGTCAGCTCAGGATTGGAGATCGTCGGAGGCAGTATCACACTATCGGGCCATTATCCTTGGAGTATTGGCATGTGTATGTTAAATGTTTTCAAGTGAGTGGCATGTATAGGGACTTAGTTTTTTTTTTTTATGATGGATGTTGTTGTGATTAGCCAAATGTATTGGCTTATATTGATTTGTTGATTATAGCCATGAGATGTGGCTTATAATGATTTTGGCCTGTAAGCCTATTTTGTCCATGGCATGTGTTTGAAAAGTTTTAATTTTGGGCAAAATTTGATAACCCGGTTTTGTACGATTGTGAATGTTTAAGTCTAGTAACGCCTCGAACCCTGTCCCGAAGTTGGACACGGGTAAGGGTGTTACAATCTATTTATAGGGAGAGATTGGAGAATACTAATTGAATTATTAGAATGCAAATAATACTTATATGATAGAAAAACAAGCCCCCTAGTTCTACAAGGAGAGAGGGGCGATTAGCTCTTGTTACTAGGGTTAGTCGCCTCTCATGCTTATTGTGAGGGGTTTCAGGCCTCTCCCATATTGGGTCCAATTATATGTTCTTCCTAGATTTTTAACACTTTAGAATTTAATCCAACCTTGTGCAAGTTTTTCTATTTCCCAAAATAAATATTACTTATTAAATAAATTTAAATTAATTAATTTTTCAATTAAATAATTTTCTCAATCTAATTCTAATTCCGTTAAAGTCATGACAACTTTACCGTAAAAGAATCAGTGAGAAAATATATTTAATTTTCCATATTCAACGGATTCACAATGACCAATTAATTTAATTCCATTTTCACATTTCAATTATTTAATTAAATAATAATTTGAAAAACTTAAATTAATTCTCAGGTCATTTCCATACTTAGTGAGAAACCACATTCATTTCTGAATGTAACCCATTTTGTAACTTTATCATTACTTCTGTTCATTTGATTCTAAATGCAATTCATTTATGATTTAAATAAGCTAGTAGAGGGACCAATTGGATGTATGTAATTAGGGCTTAAATGATTTATAATTAAGTTCCAACTTTTCGCCTATTAATTGTAAACTCATTTAGTCACAAAGTCATTCCACTATAGTATCTACGTAGGTAAATTATATTTTCAATAGAACGAGCGATTATCTCAACTTCCAACAATCGATCCCCAACTTAGCAAAGTTCGTATAATTTCGATTTGTTAAGTGTGACATATACCTAGTTGAGTTGGTTTTAGGTGTTAAAATTATGTGTAGGTAAACTTTTGGACTAAAAGTTTGATACTTGAAATTGATTATATGAATGCAATGTGTATATGGGTTACACAAATAGTTTGAAATGTGTAATATGCTGCAAATGTTAATAATATTGGTGGAAAGGTATGTATGAATAAGAATTGAATGAATTATGTTAAATAATTAGCTTGTTGGTGTTATGACACTAGTATATTGTTGAACAAGGTGAGTAACTCATGTATTGATGCTTGAGGGTTGCATATGTGGGTTGATTATGAGATGAATGTGCATAGAAATTAATTGGAAGAAAACAAAATTTTGCAGGTTGACGTTCATTTATAATTTTTAGAAATAGTATGTGACTTCACGACGTCGTGCTAGTGTCGTCGCGACAATATCAGGCTATCATCTCACGCTGCAATGTTAAACTTGGTCTTCATGACATGGTTAAAATAGTATGTCACATCACGACATCAACTTGAAGTTTTGTCAATATTATAATTTAGTCCTAATTCTATTTCGGGTTAGCATTAGAGTTTTCGTAAACTCATATAAGACATGGGGATGAGTATCATATACCTATATTACTTGTATTTTTCATGTTAATGGGTAGTAACTGAATATAATTTGTTGTGGAATGTTCAGTAGAGAAAGAAGATAGGAGATGAAAGAAATTTCATTGATAATTTTCTGCATACAAGAACGTAAAACAAAGCTAGGTTTTATAATACCTTAGCTGTACAAGTATGTACTGTCAAGGGACGACAACTCATCATAACAAACATAATCAAAACCCAACAGCTTACCTATTTGTTCTAACCATTTTATTCCTTTTGTTCTAATGGCCAGTGATGGGCCAATTGTTTGGAGAGGCTAAAGCTTGATTCGAATTTTCCTTCATTTGCATTTGGTTTGTCTAACTTTCCAATTACATTTGGTTTTTCCAAACAATGCTGTAAAGGAAGAATATGAAGTTTATCATGCAGTAAGCTAAATAGTCCTACTGTCAAAGGTTTAGTGAAGATATCTACCACTTATTCTTTGTTTGGAACAAAATTCACTTGCAATCATTTAGCGAGAACCTTTTCCCTTACAAAATGGACATTGAGTTCGGCATGTTTTACACGAGATTATCACACCATATGACTAGAATTGAGGATAACATAACACCAATTTCATCCAAGTTTGATTGAAGCCATATCATCTCTGACACAACATTAACCAGGCTGCGATACTAAGCTTCAGAGGTTGACAATGATACAACACTTTGCTTCTTTGATGACAATCCAAGTAGATTCCAACCAAGAAAAATACAATACCCAAAAGTAGACTTCTAGTTTTCTAACGAGCTAGCCCAGTCTGTGCCTAAAAACCACTAAGAGAGAGAGAGTTTGTAGCTTGAAAAGTTATCCTAAAATTTAGTGTGCCTTTTAGATAATGAAGGATTCGTTTAATAGCAATCCAATGTATATCATGAGGATGTTGCATGTATTGGTTGATTTTGTTTACAGAATAAGCAACGCCAGGTCTGGTAAGGCAAATACATTGAAGAGCACCAATAACTTGTATTAATATGTAGCATCACACAAAGGAGAACCAACAAAGAAAGACAAAAATGGAGAACTAACCATTGGTGTTGGAACATATTTGGCATCAGATAAATCTGTTCCATGAAGAAGTTCACAAATATATTTTTGCTAAGAAATTTGCATAGATGTAGAGGTACGATTGATTCCAATCCAAGAAAGTTGTGAAGGTCACCCAAATGTTTTAGAGAGAACTTGATGTGAAGCTTGTTCAACACTTGGTAGACAAGCACTGGTTATGATAATATCATCGACATAAACCACAAGGAAAATACATCCATTATCTATCTTCTTGAAGAACAACAAAAAATCAGCTCGAGAAATTTGGAACTATAGCTGATTAAGTAGATATCCTAGTAATTTTTCAAACCAGGCTAGTGGAGCTTGTTTGAGCCCATACAATGCCTTGTTCAATTTGCACACTAGTGATCTGCCATGAACATTAGTGACTTCAAACACAGGAGGTTGCTTCATGTAAATGTCTTTAATTAGACTCCATTCAAGAATACATTGTTTACATCTACCTGTCTTAATTGCCATTGTTGGGAGACTGCTAAAGCTAATATAGTGCGAATAGTATTAGCTTTAACCACTAGACTAACGGATTCTTGAAAATCATACCCTGGTGGCTAAGTATAACCTTGTGCAACCAGTAGAACTTTGAGTCTCTCGACAGGTCCGTCTGATTTTGGTTTGGTCTTAAATATCCATTTGCAACCCACCAGTTTTTGATCAGGGGAAAGGCACCAATGACCAAGTTCCATTTCTCATCAAAGCATCCATTTCCTCTTGAACAACACTTTTCCAGAGGGGATTTTCCATTGCTTCATAGATGTCAAGAGGTTCCTTGTCACTAAGAGTGGAGCAGTATGCCTTAGGTGTAAACACCCCTTCCTTGCTACGCATGATCATAGAAGGAGTATTAGTGGGAACAGAAGGAACATGTATCTCCTCATCAACTGGCTAACTAGATACTCTGGGAGCATAATCTGAAGAGCATGTGTTAGATGGTGAGGATGACAGTGATGACAGTGCGTGAGCAGAGCTGTCAAGGGGAATAGAAGTTAGTTGTAAGAGGGTTGAGCACAATGGGAGGGGTTGAGTGTTTTTCATTCAAGTTAATGCTCCCTTTCTTGCTTCTCTCATTTTATTAGCAAATTTTTTTTGTTCTTTTCTTTCTTTTGCTGGAAGCATCGAGCCTTGCTGCTCAAGCTTCAGCTTCAATCGCTGTTTGTTGTCCAAAGTTCCAACAATTGGTATCAGAATGGTATTCTCAGTGGACCTGTTATATTTCAAACTTGAAAACAAATGGCTGCCAATTTTTCACCAGCTGCACCACCAATCTTCAATGGAGAAGGGTTCCACATATGGCAGGTTAAGATGAGGACTTACCTGCAGGCCTTCGACCTGTGGCAAGTTGTGAACTCAGACGTTAGCCAGAACCCCTTCGAGCCAATCCAACAGTGGCTCAGATGAAACAGCATGCTGAAGAAAGGACCAAGAGGCACAAGGCCATGTTATGCATCCAGAACTGTGTATCAGATGTCATCTTCACCAGGATCATGGCCTGTGAAACACCAAAGCAGGCCTGGGACAAACTCAAGGAGGAGTTCCAAGGCACTGAAAGAACCAGGAAACAACAGCCTCTAAACTTGAGAAGGGACTTTGAGAATCTCAAAATGAAGGAAGAAGAAACAGTGAAGCAGTATTCAGACAAGATTATGGCTATAGTTAACAGCATAAGGTTGCTAGGAGAAGAGTTTATTGAGGCAAGAATCGTGGAGAAGGTGCTCTCAACATTACCTGAGAGATATGAAGCAAAAATCTCATCCCTTGAGGATTCGAGAGACCTGGCTACCATCTCCTTGACTGAGCTAGTTAACGCCTTGTATGCTCAAGAACAAAGGAGGGCTAGTAGACAAGAAGTATACCAAGAAGGTGCCTTCCAAGCAAGATCAAAACCATCTTCGAGCAATATTGACTACAAAGGAAAAAAGATCTGGAAGAACAGGCCTAAACCTGATGTTGCTAGGGGTGGTGAAAAACTTTGCAAGTTTTGCAAAAGACCAGGTCATCCTAAGATCAAATGCTGGTTCAGGCCAGATGCAATATGCCAGTATTGCAAAAAGAAGGGCCATGTTGAGAAGGTTTGCAAAAACAAAGGCAAACCAACTCAAGCACAATATCAACTGCCAAAAGCTGAGGCTCGTGTAGCTGAGGAGGACAGTGAGCATGAAGAGTAGGTTTTTGCAATCTCATGCTTGGCTGCAAAGGAAGAAATTAATAAAGGGTGGCTCCTGGATAGTGGTTGCACCAACCATATGACATCAGATGCTAGCATTTTCAAGTCCATCGACAGAAGCTTCAAAGCCAAAGTTAAGGTGGGAAATGGTCATGTCATTGAGGCAGAAGGTAAGGGTGATGTACTGATACACACACCTACAGGCAACAAACTACTCTCAAATGTCTTGTTGGTACCTCAGATTGATAGAAATCTTCTAAGCATAGCTCAGTTGCTAGACAAGGGCTATACTATTGTGTTCGAGGGAAAGGAATTCAGAATTAGTGATCTACATGGATCCAACAATCACAATGGTTGATAAAGGCTTTGTTGTTGATTGGACAAACAACTTAAGCCCAGCCTATGCAACCTCAACAGATGAGTCTAAGCTTTGGCATCAAAGACTTGGGCATGTCAACTTTAAATCCATGTCCAAGATGGTCAATGAAGAGTTGGTTGAAAACTTCACCAATTTGTGATCCATGAAGGAGTTTGTGAAGTATGCTAAGTAGGAAAGCAGGCCAGGCATCCATTTCCTCAGGATCAAGCTTGGAGAGCATCAGACAAGCTCCAACTCGTACACACTGATGTGTGTGGGCCTATGAAGACTGAGTCACTCAGTGGGAACAGGTATTTTATCTTGTTCATTGATGACTATTCAAGATATTGCTGGATTTATTTCCTAAAACAAAAATTAGAAGTGGCTTATGTGTTCATGAAGTTTAAAGCACAGGCTGAGAAAGAAACAGGTTGCAAGCTGAAAACACTTAGATCAGACAATGGAGCTGAATATACTTCAGCTCAGTTCCAAGCCATATGCACTGATGCTGGCATCAAACATCAGTTGACTAATATTTATACTCCTCAGCAGAATGGGGTCAGTGAGAGGAAGAACAGGAGCTTGCTCGATATGGCTAGATGTCTCATGTTTGAGAAGAATGTACCAAAGACTTTGTAGGCAGAAGCAGTAAACACTGCAGCCTATTTGCAAAACAGGCTCCCAACCAAAGCGCTGGATTATAAAACTCCATTTGAAGCATGGTTTGGGTTCAAGCCTTCACTAGCTCACCTTAAAATCTTTGGTTGTTTATGTTATTCACAGATTCTAGCAGTTAGGAGAAGCAAACTTGATGAGAGGTCTCAACCAGGTATATTGGTGGGTTACAGCTCGATCAAAAAAGAATATAGAGTTCTTAATCCCTTAACAAACAAAGTCCTAGTGAGCAGGGATGTGATCTTCAATGAGAAAGCATGTTGGGACTGGGAAAAGAATGTTCCAGTTGCTACTTCTAAAGAAATCTCAATAGAAGCTGATCAAGAAAGTGCTGAAATGGATTATGATGATGTTCCAGTTAGGGGAACGAGGTCACTAACAGAAGTTTATGAGAGGGCACAAGTAGCAATCGTTGAGCCAACCTGCTTTGAAGAAGCTCAAGCTCACCAAGGTTGGCAGCAGGCTATGGCTGATGAAATGCATATGATCGAGAAGAACAAAACCTGGGAGCTGGTTGAAAGGCCTTCAAATAGAAAAGTTATAGGAGTCAAGTGGGTTTATCGAGCCAAACTAAATGCAGATGGAAGTCTGAATAAGCTAAAAGCTGGGCTGGTTGTGAAAGGATTCAGCCAAAGATATGGGGTGGATTACATGGAGACATTTGCTCCAGTGGCTAGACTCGATACAATAAGACTACTAGTCGCCTTAGCAGCCTAGATGAATTGGAAAATTCACCAGCTCGATGTGAAATCAGCCTTTCTAAATGGCTTCCTCAAACAAGAAATTTATGTTGACCAGCCACAAGGGTTTGAGGTGCCAAGTAAGGAAGATATGGTCTACAAGTTGAACAAAGCCTTGTATGGCTTAAACAAGCTCCAAGGGCTGGGTACAACAGAATTGATGGGTACTTGACCACCTTGGGGTTTAATAGAAGCATCAGCGAGCCTACATTGTATGTCAAGACGGAAGGACTTCAAACACAGCTCATTGTTTCCTTGTATGTTGAAGACCTGTTGGTGACGGGAGGAGATGAAGCTGTTTTAGATGATTTTAAGACAAAGATGAAGTAGATGTTTAAAATGACTGACTTGGGGCTGATGACCTACTTTCTAGGCATGGAAGTCACAGAAACTCGGACAAGTATGTATCTAAGTCCGAAAGCCTTTGCTGTGAAAATTTTAAATAAGTTTTCAATGCAAAACTGCAAAGCAGTAAGTACTCCAGTGGCTATTGGTGAAAAGTTATCGAGCCAAGGTGATTTTAAAGAGGTATGTGAATCATCCTACAGGAGTTTAGTAGGTTGTTTGTTATACTTAACAACTACTAGACCAGACATAATGTATACTGTGAGTTTACTTTCTTGATTCATGCATTGTTGTAATGAAAGCCATCATAGAGCAGCTAAAAGAGTCCTTAGATACATCAAAGGGACCCTAAACTATGGCATATTGTTTGAAAGAACTGAGCATTTTGAATTGATTGGCTATACTGACAGTGATTGGGGTGGTTCAAGTGATGATATGAAAAATACTTCAGGTTATGCTTTCACTCTTGGATCGGGCATGTTTTGCTGGAGTTTAAGGAAGCAAAGCTTGGTAGCACAATCAACTGCAAAAGCGGAGTATGTTGCTGCTGCTGCAGCAGTTAATCAAGCTAAGTGGCTTAGAAAGATCATGGCTGATCTAAATCTCAATCAAAAGAATGCTACAAAGATCTACTGTGATAACAAATCAGCAGTAGCAATAGCCAAAAATCCTATCTTCCACGGGAGAACCAAGCATTTCAGTATCAAGCTCCATGTTGTTCGAGAAATGGAGCAGGCAAAAGAAATTGAGTTGATTCATTGCAACTTAGAAGATCAAGCTGCTGATATTTTTACAAAAGCCCTCAGCAAGGGAAGGTTCTGTAAGTTGAGAGATCAAATAGGTGTTTGCTGCATAGAGACCAAGGAGGAGTGTTGAAGTGTGGCCTCCTATACAGCATCTAGAAGCAGCTCGTGCAAACTTACTATGATGAAACCATTATTTTATGTAGTCCAAGTCTTTGTTTTGTTGTAATTTAATTTAAGTGGTGTGTTAGGTGAGAATAAGTGTTAGGTGAAAATAAGTGTGTTAGGTGAAAATAAGTGTGTTAGGTGAGAATAAGTGTGTTAGGTAAAAATTAAGTGCTATTTATTAGCTATAAAACAATGATGTTTTGTAATAAAAATAAATGAGTGTTTTTCATTCAAGTTAATGCTCCCTTTCTTGCTTCTCTCATTTTCTTAGCAAATTTTTTTTGTTCTTTTCTTTCTTTTGCTGGAAGCATCGAGCCTTGCTGCTCAAGCTTCAGCTTCAATCGCTGTTTGTTGTCCAAAGTTCCAACAGGGGTGATCGTAGGTTGTTTCAACGAAGAGGATTCACCTTGAGAAATTACTATTTGAGAAAAGGGTAAAGTACTTTCATCAAACTTGACATGCCTGGTTATGTACATTTGGCCATTAGCATTTACACACTTACAGCCCTCGTGATTATAACTATAGCCTAAGAAGGTGCAGGGTGTCGAACAAAAATCCAGTTTATACTGGTTGAAGGGGCGGATTAGAGGATAGCAGAGACATCCAATTACCTTGAGGAAGTTATAATCTGGCTTCCTGTAAAAAAGTTTCTAAAATGGAGATAAACCACTTAAAGCTTTTGTTGTTAGTAAATTAATAAGATACATAGCAAAAAAACCACATCCATCCAATAGCTTAAAGGAAGAGAGGCCCATTTCTACTATCTGTCGATGCTTGCGCTCAACCAATCCGTTTTTTTTTTGATGTATGTGGGCAAACAGGTGACGTTGAGTGCCAAATTTCTAAAGATAAGGCAAGAAACTCTGAAATTAGCCTCCACTGTTAGTTTGGAGTTGCTTTACTTTGAATCCCAACTGAAGCTGGCTTACTGTTTGAAGATAAAAAATGACTGAAAGGCATCATATTTCTTCTTGAGAAAATATATCCAGGTATGTCTTGAAAAAGTGTTAACGAAAGAGACATAATATTGATATCTTTATGAGTGACACGGGGCTAGTCCCTAAAAATCAACTATAATAAGTTGCAATGGCTCAGTATAAGTTGTTTGAGAAAGTTGAAATGAAAGTTTGTGGGATTTTCCAAGAGCACAAGCATGACATAAAGAATAAGTTTTATTCTTAGCAAGAGAGACTTTACAAGAGTTCAAGCAACGAATGAGTACAACTGATGAAGGATGAACCCAATCTCCAATGCCAAATATCAAAAGTAAACGTTTCATTAGAGAAAGTAGAAACATTACAAAAGTAGTAGAAAAATCAATGTTATCAGGTTTGACAAAACCATTCGAAGATACTTGAAAATTGGAAGTGGGAGCTGCCTGCAGCTGATACAACCCATTAACCCCTAGTTCTTGAAGAATTATCTGATGAGTTCTCAGGTCCATCACATAGCAACGCGAGGGGTGAAATTCAAAATAAGGGTGAGTTTGGATAGGCGATTGAGTGCGATGCGGTACGTTTATTTTACTTTTTGTCTCACGCTACAGTATCGCTACAGTATCTAATCTCACCGCCACTGCTATTTTTACACTAACCGCAGGTAAACGCACCGCCCATCCAAACTCACCCTAAAATTTATTTGCCTTAGTAAATTGAGAAACGAACAACAAATTCTTTTGCATGTTTGGAACACATAAGGCATTATCAAGAACCAAAGTATTGTGGCCATTAGCAGGAGACGTTGTACCAGTATGAGTGATGGAAAAATTCATCCTATCATAAATAGTAACTGTACTTGTGCCATACTAGGTAGCAAATGACTGAAGCTGAGTATGATCATTGATCATTGGTCTGTTGCACCACTATCAGGGTACCACGTGGGGCCTACCACCACTTAGGAAGTAGACATAAAGGCAGCCTGAGATTGTTGACCAGTACACAGTATTCTAGCACACGGTATTTCTATTGGGAAAATAGAATTTACTGGAGACACATTAGTAAAAAGAGAAAAATGGTCTGATGACAAAACATAAGCAGGCTAGGCCCAAGAGCATTGACGTAATAGGCTGGAGCGTTAATGGGCCATGGGCTGGAACCTTGAGGAGGAACGTGAGTGGGCTGAAAGAATCCTTGAGACAGAAGTACACCAAAAGCAGATTAAAGCACACCTGGAGACTAAAAACCACCTGTTGACATAGACTGAAAAACACCCGTCGAACCATGTGTTAATGATCCACTAAATGATGGGTCATATCCGTAGAAGCATTTCATGTCACACCCAAAGTCTAGTAGATCTAAGAATAAGACGTATGGTTGTGAAGATATTTGATTGGCATAGTGTAATCCTCCATGTTACAATTTTTTGGCAAATTAGAATATGACATATAGTAACCGTGTAAGAGGTGAATAAAGATTTTAGGTTATTTTGTTATGTAAGAAAAGAATGTGTTAGATGAATAGTAAACATCGTGTGAGTTACAACCAAATGTATAGTACGGCTAGTTTGTCTGAGTATTGTGCCAATTAGGTTTTATAGTGTGATCTGGTTGGAGGTTAACTAAATTGGCTAGTCAAAGAGCTTACTGTCAGGACTCTCATTTATAATTCTTCCAGTTATTGTAGGCCAAATAAAAGACAACTATTGATTACGGTTGACACTTGTCAAGTTCCATTAAAAGGAATCAAGGTTACATATATGTATGGGAAAGGTTGTGGGGAAGTTTCTTCTTCCTTCAATTTTACCCTCTGATTCTTTTTCTTAAATCTAATTGTATCTCTTTTGTAACACCCCTAACCCAAATTCGTCGCCTGAACAGGGTTACGAAGTGTTACCAGAATTTACATATCAAATAATAGTCATTTCATATCATATACCACTCGTATTAGAAACCAATCAAGATCAAGCATAATATCCCTTATAGGAGCCCTCGAGGCCCAAAATACACATTAGAAACAAATCAGGACTAAGCCAGGTACTCAGAAAAGTTTTTGGAAAATATTAAAATTTTTCAAATGTGCAGGGGACACATGCCCGTGTGGCTAGGCCGTGTGGCTCACATGGTCAAGAGACATGCCCGTGTCTCAAGCCGTGTAAGCATTTGAAATAGGGGTACATAGCTGTGTCCCAGCGCGTGTCCAAACTTAAAAACTCTCTGACTTAGGTCACACGGCCAAGACACACGCCCGTGTGCTAGGCCGTGTCACCTAGCCGTATGTCACACACGGTTGAGACACACACCCATGTCTCTGCTCGTGTGGACGAAAATAGGCCATTTTACAGGCCATATTTTTCACCCAATTTGTTACTAATCTAGCCCCAACAATTCACACTTCTACAAACTATATCATGGCATTCAACACAAGTTAAAATAAGTGGCTAATCTCAACATTTTACATATAGACCAATATTAAACAAGATACATATACATGCCATTATGACGTAAATCAAAACATTCAAAAGTACCGATAGAACCGATGGATAGTGTGATATACCTCCGAAAAGCTTCCAACCAAATCGAGCTTCCGATAATCTGAAAAGTAAAGAAAAACAAATACGTAAGCAATAAATGCTTAGTAAGCTCGTATAAACTTTAATCTTATCCATTCATTTCAAATATGAAATTTATAAATATCAAGAATAATCTAATATTGATACCACAATACTCATGTGGCTATATTCATCAACTCACAAAGTAAATAAATCCACAACATCACTTGTACATATTATCCCTAGCATAGTAGGATTTTAAACAACCTTTAACTCTTCCGAATTTCTTTATTTTCATTTGCACTTCTTTACTTTCTACACTCATTCCATATGCATAGCACACCAGTCAAAAACATATCATTCAACCATAGCCACAAGCTAATGCATTTAAATATAGCCTTTTTCGAATTAATCATATAATAATTCATTTCATAAGAAATTACATAACTTTAAACTTACCACTCTTTCATGAACACAAGCATATTTTCATTTGAGCACTTACCATTTTAATGCATCTTATAATTAAACATATTACCATTCAACCAATAGCTTGGCACTTGCTTAAGCATCAAACAACAACACTTGTTAGCGTACTTGAACATATTTCATATAATTTCAACATCGATAACCTTACTATCTCAACATGTTACACTTGAGTTTATTACTTGTCTCAACTTACATAATTTCCATGTATCAATATATCAAGATATTAATATATATATATATATATATATCATATTACATATCATTATCTTACCATTTCTTCATATACATATATCATTCAAGACAACTCCCGATATTTTACCTTTCGAAGAATGACTTACGAATTTGAGTACATCATTAACAGAAGCTCGAAAGCTAAACAAAAGCTCATGAGAGCTAAACAGAAACCCATAAGGGTTGAACAGAAGCTCATAAGACCTGAACAGAAACCCATAAGGGCTAAGCAGAAGCTTGTAAGAGCTGAACAGAAACCCATCAGGGTTAAATAGAAGCTCAATAGAGCTCAATGGAAACTCATATGAGTTAAACAGAAGCTCGTGAGAGCTAAATGGAAAGTTACACAAAATTTCGCAACAAATGTTGAACTTCGATTTACTTGGGTAATTTGCCGTCAATTCCTCATTTGCTGTCTTTCGCCACACAACGATTGTACTCAAATCTCACGTTCCATTTAAATAGGATATTCACTTCAATTTTATAATTTAACATTATTCCATTTTTCAACAATATACTAAATACATAATATCATTCATTAATTCAATATAACTATTAAAGTTTAAACATACAAACTTACCTAAATTGAATTGTAACAATTGCAGGAGTTCAGGGACCATTCTGCTATTTTTTTCTTTTTCACGAGTATCGACAGGATCTTGATCTTATTCTCTTGAAACCAAACTTTAACTTAACTTTCTCTCCCCTCCAGCTTCTATTTCTTGAATCTAACTTGATATTCTAGCTCCCCATAGTCTCCTTATAATCTTTCTCTCTTGGTAGCTATGGAAATTCTTTTGATTTATAAGTGAAAATGGTGAATTTTTGGTGAAAGGACCAAATTGTAAAGAAAAGAAAATTTCTTTCTTTCTTTCTTCTTCTCACATTAGTAGCATGGAAGGATGAAGATAATTTTTCATCTTTTTTTCCTTATATACTAAACAAAAATAAATAAAATATAAATAAATGTCAATCAACATATTAATAAACTAATATTTATTTATTTATTTATTTATTTTAAAATATCACCAACATCATTATTACTCCTCAAAATTATCTTCCTTGCTAAATGACCATTTTGCCCCCTTATAATCCTTTAAAATTCCTCCATTGATTCATTACTCATTTTAGTAAAATTGTAATTTAACCCCTCATATTTTTTCCACTTATTCAATTTGGTCCAATTCATCCATTTTTCTTAGTTTCTAGATCCTTCCAACCTTAAAATATTTTCACTATTAGTCCTTCAACTTTTTCATATTTACACTTTAACCCCTCAAATTTTGAGTATTTACTCTTAGGCCACAAAACTTTTCTCACTTTTGCGATTTAGTCCTTTCTTGAATTAATATATCATAATATATTTCCCAAATAGATTTTGTTGACATAACTCAAAATTCCCTTTTTTGTCACTTTATTTCCTTATTTTATTATGTTAAGGATAATATTTCACTTTCTTACTATAATAACTTTTGGGGTATTACATCTTCCTCATTAAGTTGGAAGCTAAGGTCTTTAGTTTTATTAGTGGTTGTTCTATCTCCTGGTAAGTAATATAGTCCTGCATGTTAAGTTTATGAATGAGTATAGTTGTTAAGAGTTATATAAACAGTAAGTCATGAATGCACGACTTTGCATGAGGGTTATTTGTGATTGGGATGTTAGTAGATTGTATGAAAATGAGTTTTAATGGTGAATTTATGTTCTTTAAGTAGTTGTTGCTGCTAGATCGAGATGGATGTCTGAGTTGGGAGCTTAGAGCTATAATTAGGTGAGTATTAGGTGAGTCCTTGTCATAACTCTTACATGTGAATTATTCTGGTAAAGAGATATACATAATGTTAACACCTCAAATATGTAGTAAGCAATTAAAGCATATTAGTTGCTACATGTGCGATGATGATATATTGGAAGTACTATCTGAATATGAAGTTGAGAGGTAGGTATGAAGGTAAAGTTTGAAAGGTTAGAGTATGAACCATTCAAGCGTATGAACAAAGTTGGGTAAGTAAATTTTGAGTAATATGTCCTTTTTTGATGCCTCTGATAGGGTAGTTATGTTGCTAACTAGACTGACAGATCACAATATGAAAATAAGTGCAAGATTATGTGGTTGAGACCCATGGTACTATATGATATGAAAACAGTCATAGTGATGCCTCTAGTAAAATGAAGTCTGGACTAGCAGATCACAACATGAAAGTGTGTAAGTCCATGTGGCGGAGACCCATGACGTAATATGATGATATGAATATTCATAGTGATGCCTTCATTAATATGCAAATCAAGTTGGTAGTTCACAACATGTAGTTATGTATAACTCCATGAGGGAGAAACCCATAGCACCTTCCGTGTAAATCCGTCGAAACAATAAACACATGATTCTGTATTTTTGCCTTTGTGGCTTGATCTGTTAAGCCTTTGTGGAAAGTTCTATATCATCTTATTGGCGTATACTATGACATCTGTGTGACAGAATGTGATTATCTACCCTTGTGGTAAGTTCTAGATAAGTTCTGATAATTCTTTGATAAATAAGTCTATAATAAGGTTATGATACGTTTGAAGATAATTCGATTGAATTAGTTTTGTGATGTAATTGAATAAGTCTTAAGGGAAGTTTCTTGAAAAGAAGTGTGTATTTGTATGAGGGTATCCTCTATGGTAATTTGTTAGTTTGGAATAAGGGCGTATTCATCTTACGAAATGTATAAGTGTTCGTTAGTTTGATTTTGGTTAAGCTAATCTGAGTTGTCTGATATCTGTCAAATTTGAGTAGTATCATATCTCGTTCTAGGGGAAGCTGGAATCTAAGTCATTGGTAAATCTAGTTTTCTTATGCTTTGAAATATAGATGTTTAGAACTCTTCAGAATGATCTAGTGTGTTTCTTGTCAGTACATGAATGTATAGAGTTTGAATAAAGGTATAAATTGAATGAGAATCTGATTTAGCAAACTCAGTATTGAAATCCACCAAAAGTGAGACCAATAACTAGTATCTGACAAGAAAATAGTACCTGTGGTCACTATTATAAAATAAACGATGGATTTTGTCTGAATAGAAGAGAAGAGGTAGTATTGACTGGTAAGGTATGAAGTCAGCAAATTAAGTTAAGTTAAGGATGATACATTTGGTATGGTAAGTGGCGCATAGGTATGCATCTATCCAATGATCTAAAGGTATCCACCAAAGACAATTCTGGAAACCCAAATATCCAGAATGTAGAATTCAACAAGAAAGTTTGAAAGGTATTTTGTATTAAAGTTCACTAAGTTCTTGTAACTTACAAATGTTTGTTCTTGTTTCAGGTGTTTATGTTTGGATGTGTGTTCCAGGAGGGACAAGTCAGGAACACGCCAAGGAAGTGGCGATCTAGATTACTATGCTTATAGTGGACTATTTGGAAAACTAGCATATGGTAGGATTACGCCTTAAAGATTTTGTCATTAGCAAATTTTTGTGTTGTAATAAGTTGTAACAAGTCTAATGTATTGTTTTATTTTTAATTAATTTTCTTTATTCCTCTAATAATGAGACCTTAGATAAAATAATAAGAAAAATGTTTTAAGTCAAATGTACTTGATAACTATTTTCAAATTTTTTATAAGTACTATTTGTAGTAACACTCGAGATCCGGACCCGGTGGAACGAGTTGGGTTGAGGGCATTACATTTCATGGAAATGTCACACCCCAAATTTGGAGAATCTGATTAGAAGACATGTACATGTGAAGTTATCTGTTTGGCGTAGTGTAGTACGCATATTAGCAGTCTTCTAGCCGATTAAAGTTTCATGTAATATATTCACCGTGGAAGTAATTTAAGATTTTACCTCAAGTTATTCTACTATTTAATAACAAAATATGACAAGCAAAGAGTAAGCCTAGTGAGAGTTGCCGCCAAAAGTATAGTACGCCCAGTTTGTATAAGCACTATGCTAATTGAGTTTTGTAACATGATTTGGTTAGGAGCCAACTAAATTGATAGGTTAAATAATATTTGTATAGGATTCTCATTTATATTTCTCCCAGATTTTGTAGGTCATTTATTAGGACAAATTTTAGATACAATCAACACTTGTCAAGTTCCACTAATGGAAACTAGATATATATATAGTGAGAAGGATTCGCCTGGATGATTTTTCTTCCTTCAATGCTACTCTCTGGTTCTTAAACTTATATGTTTTCTTATCCTTTATTAAGCTGGAAGCTAAGGTTTTTGAATTAATGAGTGGAAGTTCCACCTTCCTATAAGTTTGATAGCTCTGCACGTTAAGTTTTTGAAAGAATAAGGATATTAAGAAGCATATAAACAGTGAGTTGTGAATAAATGACCCTGTAAGGGGTCGTATGTGATTGAGATGTTAGCCATTTTTCTGTAATGAGTTTTAATAGTGGTTCTATATTTTTTAAGTTGTTGCTGTTGTTGGTTCGAGAGGGATGTTCGAGTTTGGAACTCCAAACTACAGTTTAGGTGAATCTCTATCTTAACTCATGCATGTGAACTGTTCAATTAAAGATATGTATGTTGATAACATATTGGGCAACTGGTAAGTGCGTATGTGAAGTAATGTAAAGGTTTTTCATGATTAAGGATGACTTGTGTGAGGTACTATTTGAGTAAGAAGTTAAATGGTAAGAATGTCTATGATATCTGATATGAGAAACAAAGAATCAATCAGGTATGCGAATAAATCCGGGTAAGTAACTTCTGAGTAAAACATTCCTTTGTGATGCCTCTGGTAAGGTAGTTATATTACTAACTAGATTAGTATATCACAATATGAAGACATGCGTAAATCCATGTGGTAGAGTCTCATGGCATTATATGACAATGAATACACACATGGTGTTGCCTCTAGTGAGATCAAGCCCAATCAATACGCTCTGGCAGTGTACCCCAAACCACTGATTGTCACCACTGGTATGCCTCATCCCTTAATAAGGACAGGATACCATTAAGTTTCTGCTCAAGAGTGTAGTCCAAGTCATCCAAAATTCATTCAGTGGTCTCCATCTAGTACTCAGCCATTGTAGGAGTAGTTCTAGAAATACCCTTAAACAATTTTGCCCCACTGGAGTTGAGCCTCTCAGTAATTGTCCCACGACTAACATCACCCATCGAAGCCCTAACAACCAAATTCAAAGCCCTTAATAAAGCCCATGTCACAGGATCATTTTCATCATAATCATCATTATCCCTATTTTCCATATTCTCACCCTCAGTAGTGATCATTCCATGAGTATTCATTTCAATGTTTTATGAATCTACAATTTAAGAATAAGAATATTTTTATTATTTTGTTTAATCTTTTAACGCACTCTTAATCTATAATACTTTCATTAACATTTTATGCAACAATCTCTATAGTCTTACTAGAGTTTCATTACTATTTTTATGGACTTGGCATCAGACTTTCGGACCCTATCGTTTCCTGTAAAAAGTACTTTTCAAAATACTGTGGTTTGTTTTCCCAAAAAATACAATTTTCATCTATGCATGCATGCAGACTCCTTTTAAAAAGATTTTAAAATTTAGTTTGAGGTTTTGAACCTAGGCTCTGATACCACTAAATGTAACCTCCAAAACTTAGCCTAGACGTTATGGCTAAATCTTGAAAGTCACATGGGACACCTAGACTATGATTTTATCGTATTAATGGTTGAAAACCTTAAATGCACTCTCTTTTAGTAAAATTATGGTTACCTTGGTTATTTTAAGAAAAACATTATTTATTAAGATCCAATCTTTATTAAGTCAGGTTTGAAGCACTGGCATGGTTTTCAGAAAACTCTTTGCACATTGTTGCTCTTGAAAAATAACTTTGATACATCGAAAAAACCAAATAAAAATCTCAATTATTAATTAACCCAAGTAACATGCTTAATCCAATTTCAGTATATAACAATAAATCATTCTCATGTGTGAAGTTATGCATGCATGAAAAATTCCCATTGTAACACCCCTAACTCGTATCTGTCGCCGAAATAGGGTTTTGGAACGTTACCAAAACATTCAGAACATTTATCTATTAATTCAGGCAAGTTACTATTCATTCACCGAGGTCATTCATAATGTCCCTTAAACTGACCCTCGAGGCCTAATACGAGCATTAGAATCAAGTCGGGACTAAATCGAGAACTCAGGGAATTTTTCACGAAATTCTAAAATTTTCCAAAGTGCAGGGCTCACAAGCCCGTGTGGTCCAAAGGACACGCCCGTGTGGTCCAAGGGACACGCCTGTGTGACTCTGGGACACGTCCGTACTGCAGGAAGTGTTTAAAACTAGGTAGCTCTCTGACTTGCGCCACACGGCCATGCCACACGCCCGTGTGCTAGGCTGTGTGGTTAATTAATTCAATTCGAATTAGGTGTAGGTTTCACACGGCCAAGACACATGCCCGTGTTCTAAGCCGTGTGGCACACACGGCTGAGACACGTGTAACACCCCCTACCCGTATCCATTACCGGAATAGGGTACGAGGCATTACCGGAGTTTACTGAATATTTTCAAATAATTACGAGTCATGTATTATTCATATTCTGAAAATAATCATAATATCCCTCTATTGAGCCCTCGAAGCCCAAAACATACATTAGGAACCAACCGGAATTAAATCAGGATCATAGGGAATTTCTTGCAAAATCCTAAAATTTTTTCTACATTGGTTAGCATACTTTAATATTGACAAACTTATTTTCTGCCATGTCTCACTTGAATGGATTACTTGTCCTAATATACATAATTTTCCTTGTATCAACATATCAAAGATAGTCTCATATTTACATGTCATGATACATATCATTCTCTTGTCGTTTCTTCATAAATATAAATTATTCAATTCATTATGATAATATTTCATGTACCATCATTTTTATGAGTTTAGTGTATATTTATTCCAGTAGCAGTTCATAATCTTGAATGTGCATAATTATCAGGCAAGTTTCACATACATGTATTTTCCATGTCATATTTCAATATATTAAATAATTATCATTCTATATATTTCAAGTTTAATTTCATGATTTCAAGTACTTGCCATTTTCTATATTTATCCCGTTGAATTTCTCAGAATTTCGATGGATTTCCAGTAGTACACTTATAGTGTACAATCTCGGGTCCGTCAATTCGTACACATATGGGTATACCCTTTTTTTAGAGAGCACACTCCCGCGAACCTCATCCTTACAACAGGATTACCAGTCCAGGCTAAATCCCCTGTAAGAGAGCACACTCCCACGAACCTAATTTCTTACAGCGGGATTACCAGTCCAGGCTAAACCCCCTGTAACATATGCTCAAAGAGTGTTGTCGGGATTACCAGTCCAAGCCAAATCCCTTACAACGACAATTACTCTAATGAGCTTGGATCTGAATTACCAGTCTAGGCTAAATTCAGACCCTAATTCGGATTACCCGTCCAGGCTAAATCTATTTTCCACATATTCTTCGGGAGGGCTATATCAGGATCACCTATCCGGGCTAGATCCTTTTTACTGTCAATTCCTTTTCAGAGATCCATCAAATTTTCCTTTCATTCAACCGGGATTTCTTCCCCCTTGTTATCAAATATATCAATGTTTCATCAACTTTCATACAATGAACATTCAAATCATATTCACATTAATAACATACATTTCAAGCATTTAAGAATATAATTCAAGTTACATGAACTTTCCTCGTTGCTTGTTCATGTTTATAGTTTCACTAATCTGATGTCTTTTCTTTTCCACGTTCAAGTCTCGTATTTGAGTTATCCGGATCTTTATAAATAAATTTGATCATCATTTTCATTCATTTCATATTCTGATACATTCAATTAATGCTCTAGGTAAAATTACCATTTTGCCCCTAAGCTTTTAATTAATGACGATTTCATCCTTAGGTTTAGAAAAATAAAATTCTTGTAATTTAATCCTTGTTTCAAGCCTAATTATTCTCATATATATTGATAATAGCCCATGAATTCTATAAAATATTAGAATTTTCTATAATTTCAACACTTTTCAATTTAATTCCTAAAACATGTTTTCACCCGATCTTAATCTAAAATTAATAATTTCATTCAATTTTATAATTTAAATAATAGAATAATCCATTTCATGCAATTTGGTCATTTCTGACATTTTTACAAAATTGCCCATAAAGTTTTACTTTTATTCAATTTAGTCCCTGAGCCTAAAACGTGCAAATTAGCCATGCTAGCTGAATATTCATAAATATTTTCCTCCTCCTCCTCTCCATTCCACATCCTTAATTTATATAACATGCTTATAAGTAACATTATCTATGATTTCACTATTTTCTTATAAATTTATTCAATGATGTCCATTTGCATCATAGTCACTAAATTATTTATATCTTGAGCTACAGAATTCCAATTTAAGTTCTGCTTGATGTTTTAGAAACTAGACTCACATATCTTCTTACCATAAAATTTTCAGAATTTTTGGTTTAGGCAATAAGTACAGTTTATTCTTTAAAGTCACCCATGTTCCGCTGTCCGACAGTTCCGACCCCTCTTCACTAAAAATTAATTATCTCATTGTACATAATTTGGATAATGTTACCATTTGTTTCTTTTGAAAATAGACTCATTCAAAATTTTAAACATATAAATTTAAGCACCTAATTATTTTTCTCCAATTTTTGATGATTTTTCTAAATTCAGAACAGGGGAATCTGAAATCATTCTGACCTTGTCTCACAAAACCTATTATATCTCATGATTTAAAATTCCATTACTTACACCGTTTCTTCTATTTCAAAGTTAGACTACTGCTTCTGTCCAAAACTGTTTTAGTGCAAAATGTTAATTACCGAGTTTATAACACATTTATTTCCTTTCTCTATAATATATCCCATCACTTTCTCTTATTTTCCTTCACTAACATATCAAGAACATAAAACCTTATATAAGAAAACTCTACATTAACATCATTTCCATGCTTATTCCATAATATTAGACTTAAAAATATATTGAAATCTTGATGTTCTTACCTTGTCTTATTGATTTCAATCTTTAACTTGATTTTCTCTCCCCTCCAGCTTCTATTTCTTGAATCAAACTTGATATTCTTGCTCCCCATAGTCTCCTTGTCATCTTTCTCTCTTGATGGCTATGGAAATTCTTTTGAATTCTAAGTGAAAATGGTGGATTTTTGGTGGAAGGACCAATTTGTAAAGAAAGCAAAACTTTCTATCTTTCTCTCTTCTTCTCACATTGGTGCATGGGAAAGATGATGATAATTCTTCATCTTTCCTTCCTTATATACTAAATAAATAATAATAAAATATCTCATTAAAATATTAATAAAATAATATTTATCTAATTAAATAATTATAAAATATCATCAACATCATCATTACTTTCTAGATTTCTCTCTCTTCCAATTGACCATTTTGCCCTTTGTGATCTTTTAAAATTTCATCCTTGAATCATCACATAATTTGGTAAAATTATGATTTAGTCCCTCATAATTCTTTACCTATTCAATTTGGTCCTAATTCATCCATTTTCCTTAGTTTCTAGATCATTCCACCCTTAAAATATTTTCACTATTGGTCCTTCAAATTTTTCATATTTACACTTTAACCCCTCAAGTTTTGAATATTTACTCTTAGGCAACAAAACTTTTCTCACTTTTACCATTTAGTCCTTTCTTGAATTAATATATCATAATATACTTCTCAATGTTATCATAACTCCAAAATTTCCCTTTTTGTCACTTTATTTCCTTATTTTACTATATCAAAGATAATATCTTACTGTAAAAATTTTCGGGGTATTACAACACGCCTATGTCTCAACCCGTATGCTCAATTATGAGCATTCTATTTCTCAAAATTAAGGTGCAGGGGACACACGGCCTGACCACATGCCCATGTTACCAGGCCGTGTGTTACACACGGTCTAGAAACACGCCCGTGTGGACAAAATAAAGTCAGTCCTAGCTTCATTTCTCACCCCAATCATTGCCATAATCCTACACCACATCTTGCATTCATAACCCAACAATTCCAAGCATTTTGTTCAAGTTAATTCTATCATTTAACTTGATATATCATCACATACAATTACTAACCATTTCAAGCATTCTAATCAAGCATATTCCATCCATCATCATGGCATATCATTTCATGCATACATATTTACAATCTTACCTTGGTTATGTCCTCATGTTAGACATAATTTGATCAACTACTTAACATATATGTGGCTAACATAATATGACATTAGAAGTATATCAAAACAATTATTACTAGCCATTCCAATGGCTAGATTACAAGCATCGTTTATGTTTACATGCCAATATGGCCAACATATCCTATACATGCCATTACAACCACAATTGAATTACCATACTATACTAACATGGGCCGATGGATAGTGTGAGTGATCTCCGTCAAGCTTCCAATCCAACGAGTTTTCGATTACTCTAAAATAGGGGAAAATAAAACAAAGTAAGCATAAAATGCTTAGTAAGTTCATATAACACGGTACTTAACTTACCATTCATCCTATCTGAGGTAACTAAGTAAGGTATGATCAACCACTTTGATCTCAAGCCCTACACACATCTTCATTGCCCTTGTTAGTCATATATTCCATAGTAATATCAAGACATGTATGGGCTCAACAATAATCAAGTTTCCAAGCACATATGTTTTCCACATCATGTATTCATTCAACATATATAATTCATCTCATTATTTCGAGTATAATTTCATAATAGTTCATTTCGAGTTCAGATCATTTCGCATCAGAACTTTACACATATTACTCGGAATATTAAAGTCACAATTAGTACACTCTAGGTGTACAAGTCTATAATCAAGAATGAACATTCTCATCAAATAGTTTCCATGTACAAATATCATCATCTCATATTTCATATATCACTTGTCATGTATCATCATTTTCTTTCATTTCATGTAATATTATTTCATGTCATATTTCCATATCATATACTCCATTCCATGTCAATTTGTCTTAGATTTATATTTGCCCCTGTCAGAACCTTGCCCGTTGAATTTATTTGAATTATCGATGGATACATAAGTAGTACACTCGAGGCGTACGAATCAGGATCCTTCAGTTCATATTCAATGGTACCCATAAGGTACTATTTTAGAGAGTACACTCTCGAGCCACATATATATATATATATATATATATATACGACAGGATTACCAGTTCAGGCTAAATCTTTTTTGTGGCATATGCTCTAAAGAGCTTGATCAGGATTACCTGTCCGGGCTAAATCCAATCCATAATATATGCTCGAGAGGATTTATATCAGGATTACCCGTCCGGGTTAAATCCTATCAGAATTGAGGTCGAAGGATTACTCATTCGAGCTAAATCCTATCCGCAACAAATGCAATACCTCTATCGTTTTGGGAAATCACATATCCATCGATTTTCCATTTACTCAACCAGGATTTAAAAACTTCTCAAGCATTATCAGGCATTTGATTATTTCATACCTCCGTAACACTTACGTAATTCGAGTAAAACACATTCCACATTAATGTCAAGCATACAAGTAACATTTTATTCATTTACCATTTTATCGGGCATTTTCATTTATCGAGCTATATCGAGTAGGTGATCATTTCACATATTTATGACATTGATAAAATTCACAAACACAACATTTAAATCAAGCATAAAAACATATACAATTTAGTTACACGAACTTACCTCAACAAAGGTTCGTGTACGTAAAATCTACTAATCCGACATTTTCCTCATTCCTCGTTCTAACTCCGAATTTGGTCTATCTGTATCTATACGAGTGGATTTAACATCAATTTATCATATTTTACATTCATGTGGACTAAATTTTCATCCTAGGTAAAATTACTATTTTGCCCCTAACTTTTCCATAATTTCCATTTTCGTCCCTAGGCTCAGAAAATGAAACTTGTGCAAATTACTCCCTATTCCAAGCCTAACCAAAGCCCCATTACAAGTTTTACAGCACATGTATTCATAAAATTTTAGAATTTTTCATCAAATTTTACAACTTTTCATTTTAGTCCCTAAATCATGTTTTCATCAAAAAATCACTTTGTAAAAGTTGTTTATCTATCAATAATCTTTCATTTTCTACCAAAAATTTCTAATTTCCAGCATATACATCCATGACCCATTTTCATACTTTGATAACTTTTCAAGTTAATCCCCCAAATAGAGAGATTAAGCTATCCTGATTCCAAAAATATCAAAATTACTAAAAACGAGACAAGGAAACTTACCCAATTTGGCCATGAAAGTCTCTTCTCTCTCTCCTAGGGTTTCCATGTTTATTTTGGGGAAGAAGATGAGAAAATATGATTTTTATTTTCTTTTCATCTTTTTAATTAATTAATATTTCCACTTTCCAATTTAGTCCCTATCTTTTTATCATTTCCAATGGATGAATTATCCAAAAATATCTACATACTTTTTTATTAATGGTCTAATTACCATATAATGACCTTAAGTTTTAAATTCCATAGCTATTTGATCCTTCTAGCTACTAGAATCCAACTTTTTCATTTTATGTGATTTGGTCCTTCTCGTAATTAAGCACATAATCGGTAAAATTTTCTTTTCAAAATTTTCACACGACATTTCTAGTATAATATGTGTAACACCCTAGTTCTAGGGGTTATGCATTTAGTGCATATCTCAGGTGTTGGTAGGCTTTTTGTGTGTTTGGGCAAGTTTTAAGGGGTTTGGAGAACCCCGGGAAGGTAGGTGATGGCTTAAGGAATTATGGAATTTTGAGTGGTAAGAAGGGAGCTTTGCTTTAAGGGTCTTAAGAGAATTGTTTGGGAGCTTAAGACACAAGGAATGGCTTGGCAGAGTGACAAGGTAGGCGCCACTTAGAGCATGGAGAAGTGACGCCACTTGTAGGAGGAAGGGGTCTCAGGTTCGAGCTGCAAAGGCAGCATTTTGGTTTGTTTTTGCGTCATGAGCAAGGGGGGAGAGTTGGATTCGGCCAAGGCACTTAAAAGGAGGATTTTGACTTGTTCAAAACGTTTTGAATGAGTGGCTAGGAGAAGAGATGAGTTGGAATTAATTTGAAATGGTTTGAAAGTTGGGTGTAGAGTAAAGATAGGAGAAAATCTTGGGATTTTGGGAGGGGTTGAGTTAGTGGCCGGTTTTGGGAAGCTAGGGGAGGGCATTTTTGGTTTTCTTGGAGGGTGTTAGGTGGGTGCCGTATTTAGTAGTATAAATAGGGGGTGCTCACCTTTGGCCACCTTTTTACCATTTGTTCTCTCTTGCCGAAAGTTGTCCCCCTATTTCTTTGTGTGCCGAATTCCTTTGGTCCCTTGCCGAATCTTAGTTTCCTTCTTAAGCCTCCATCCATTTTCTTCCCATTCTCTACCACACTAAAAACGCCCCTCCTCCTCACCTGTTTGCTTTGGCCGAAACTTCAGGGTCACTTAGCCGACTTGTTTTTCTCTCCATTTCACTTGAGCCTAAATCACCTCTAAAACCTGCCATTGCCGAATATCCCAACACCATCTAGGGCCTTGCTGAACCATCCATTCTCCCATTCTCTCTGCGTTGGTTACAAGTCTCGGAGCCGAACCTTATTTTCTTGTGGTGGCCGATTCTTGGTTAGAGCAAAAGGGAGCGGTTAGCAAGGTAAGGGTGCGATAGTTTCTTTGTGTTATGGATTCTTGTCTTGGCCGAATGGCCCTAAGTGTTCTCTGTTATGTGCTAAGGCCGATTGTAGGGGAGAAGAGCCTAACGCAGGAGACCTTTTCGGGATTCAAGTTGAGTTGGTAAGGAATATTTATTAAGATTTGATACCTAGTTTATGACTTGGGGGTTTAACCGTTGTTCTGATTAAGCATTTTGATGGAGGCCAATACCAGTCAAGGTGGGCAAGGGAAAGCTCCTGTCCCGAAGTTCAAGAAGAGAGCTGTCTCGGCAGTTCGAGATTGGCCACCGGGGTGTGGGCCAGCAGCAGGTGATAGTTATAGGCAGATAGTTGTTGTTTCGCTAAGCGATAGCATTGGGATCGAAATTTTAGAACTGTAAGTGTTAAGGTGCGTAATCATCGCACTATTTCTTCGGTTATTTGCTTGCTAGCATTTGTACATATGTATGTTGTGTGGTAGCCGATTATAATGGTTTAAGTGGTGAATACCCTTGTTTGGGGTAATCAGATATCAGGTGAGTAAGTTGTGATATTAAGTTTTTATGTTGTATATATATATGATGTGGATGTATGCTCATTTTGTATGACGATTTGACATGAGGCATTGACATACATGCGTGGGAATTGGATTTGATCGAGGAAGGAAGGGTGTACACATTGATGTACGTGGTCTAATGTTAGCTTCGGGCTACATTAGCGCTTGATGAGTTGCTGAGTGCACCATCAAGGGAGATGTTGGCTAGGTGCCCATCTCGGCGGTTAATAGCTGAGTGCATCACCGTAGACGGATTATTGTGGGGTCACTTATGTGATCGGTGGCTCAGCCACGGCCTTGTGCAGCAGGTCTGCCGAGGTAGGATATGTGGGATCACTCGGTTGTGATCGGTGGATTAGCCACGGCCTTGAGCAGGGAGTCTGCTAAGGTTGGTGTATGGATGGACCTAGGTTGGGCTGTGATGCATGATTGCATGAATGGTTCGTGGATTGTATGGTTATGGGCCAAGCCCATACAAGTGGAAGTATGTGTTATGATTATGCACTGAGTCTGTGGACTCACCCAATTATTTTCTTAACATTTCAGGTGACTCTTGAGCTTGGACCGGGTTAGGGAGGAAGCAAGGTGGCCCATGTAGAAGAAGACGTTTAATTATTTTAAGCCAACTTATTTTAAGTATTTTGTTTAGACTTTGGATTGTAATAAGGGCCTTAACATTATTTTTGGATATTATTTTTAATTATGGTTTTATTTTAGCAACTTATTTATTCAACTTATATATATATATATATATATATATGTTTAATAAAGTTTTAATATGGGCATTGTATAATAACAAAGTTTTAGTTATAAATTTAAATGAACATGGTTTTCATAAGTTCACAATTTTCATGTTTATTCAAAAGTCAAAAAGATTTTCAACCGTCTTTCCGCAGTGACATAACCAGATCCGGTCAAGGCTCGTGGGCCGGGTTTGGGGGTGTTACAAATTGGTATCAGAGCCCGGTTCAAAACTCAGACTTTGAGGTTTTGGGCCCGAAAATAGTTTTCAAAGATGGGCTTTTCGAAATATGGGCATTTATAAAAAAAATTTTCAGGTTATTCTGGCATGGCACCTGTACCTCCGGCCCGAAGTCCACCAGGTAAGTACCTCTAATTGTTGAAGTGATTTGTTTATGTGAATTATTATGGGTTTATTTAGGCTCGTAGATTAGAATATTAAGGCTATTGGACCTTAGGATTAGTCTACTCAAACATATGCATAAGACTTAAGATTATTAAACAAACCCGTGAAGTTAGTCGTCGGGTTAAGGTGTGGCAACCAGTGTACGCATGTCTAGGAGTGGTATTCAGTAAGAGCTTGGTACTTAAGCAGTCCTAGCGACTCACCTCCTCTTTACTCGAATCCTACCTGGTGCGTAGCTACGGTTCACCTTAACCAAGAGGACTTGTTCATAGGCTAAACCAATTATTATTACCGGAAAGGGATCAGCCTTACTGTTTTAAAACCCTTAGTTTTGAAATTTTCAAATTTACCTCTTTAGTTTGTAAACCTTAAATCTGATTTTGAAGGACGTTTTCTCGATTTACCAAAATGCCCCTAGTGGCAAAATTTCAAAAATGCCCTTGTATTGTAAAATCATCGTACTTTTGATAAAAAAAATTTTACTTTACAAAAATACCAAAATCTCGAGTTTTTAAATATCAAGATACTCTGATTTGAGGAAATTTACGAAAATACCCCTGGTTGATAAAATTACGAAAATATCCTTGGTTTCTAAAATTTCTATATTACCCCAATTTCAGTTAAACTTTTTAGTTTGCAAAAGTACTCGAAAATCTTGTATTTCAAAATAGTACCTCGACTTTGGAAATTTACATAATTACTCTGATTGACAAAATTACCAAAATACCCCTGGTTTTCAAAATTCTGCCATACCTTTAAATTGAGAATTTTTCGAAAATACTCCTCAGTTTTAGAAATTACAAGATGTCTTGATTTACTAAAGGTTTCAAAATTTCTTCGGTATTACAAAATACCCCTGTAGGAAAATGACGAATTTACCCCTGGGTTGGAAATGCTCTAGAAGGTGACATGGATGAATGAATGTGTCTTTAGTGAAGAATGTGGATGTTTGAATTAGAATAGAGAACTTTAGATGAAACCTTGATTGATCGAAAGAACCACTCTCGGAAACTTCTTTTCATAAAATTTTGCTCGTGATTAATCAGTGGAACAAAATGTCTAATGCATAAAAATTTCTTAAATCAGACTAAGCCGAGGCGCTAGATATGAGTTCTAGGGGGCGTGGTCGCAATTCTCGTGGATGTGGTAGAGGCAGGATGTCAGTATCGGAACCGGTTGGGTCTGGCCATGGGTCAGAGAGCGGTGTGCCGCCACCAGCTGTTGAAGTTGAGTATCAGGATCAGACTGGCGGAGACGACGCAGTATCGCAGGCTATGCTACGGGTGCTTGAGCGAGTGGCAGGAGCCAATAGGGGCAGTGGGACTCGGAAGTCAGTACCCGAAAGACTTAGGTTGAATGGAGCTGAAGTTTTCAGAGAAGTGTCTGGGGTAGCTCCGAATGTGGCAGAGTATTGGCTAGAGGCAGTGGAAAGGATTATGGATGACTTGGATTTAACTGCCGAGGAGAAGCTTAAGGGTGCTGTTTCGCTGCTGCGGGATGAGGCCTACCAGTGGTGGCTCACTGTTAAGGAAAGTATCCCTGCTGATCGAGTGGATTGGGGTTATTTTAAGATCAAGTTTGAAGGGAAGTATGTCAGAGCAAGTTACGTGGACGCTCAGAGGAAGGCGTTCCTCAATTTGGTGCAAGGAGGCAAGTCAATAGCGGAGTACGAGGCTGAGTTTTTGCGTTTGAGCCGGTATGCTCGGGGCATCGTGGCTACCGATTATGAGAGATGCGTCAGATTTGAAGATGGGCTGCGGGATGAGTTGCGGGTTTTGATTGCTCCGCAACGAGAAAGAGACTTCACTGTGTTAGTGGAGAAAGCTCGGATAGCTGAGGAGGTCAAGAGGACTGAGAGGCAGAATAGAGATAGAGAAAGAAACCGGGATAAGAGGAGTTCGGGTCCGTCTGAATCGTTTGAGAGATTTCAGAAAGATCGAGGGTTGAGATTTCTGATCGTATTTCTAAGCCGGTTGCTGGGAACCCAGATCGTCCGTGTGCTCGGTGTGGAAGATACCATGTTGGCGAGTGCTGGAACCGGGATTGAGAATGCTTCAGATGCAGGTCCAAGACTCATCTGATTAAAGATTGTCCTCAGGATCCGAACAGGGCTCGGACAGAAAGCCAAGGTTATGTGCAGCCAGGCAGAGGTGGTCAGCAGGCGATGAGAGGTCGTGGTCCGAACCATGGAGGGAATGGTTCCGGCCGAGGTCGTGGAGCATTAGGTTGAGGTAATGGAAGCACTGAAGCAAGACAACCAGGTCTGGTCTATGCAGTCCGTCGGAGAGAGGATAATGATGTGCCGGGTGCGTTAGCTGGTAAGTTTCTTATGTCTGAAATATTCTTTATTGTTTTGGTTGGCTATAGTGGCAGATTGTTTTATTGATAGTAAGTATGTGGAACCTTGAGTATGGACTTAGATACTATACCTAGAAATTATGATAGCTCTCTAAGATCAGAGTGCGCAGCAATAGCGTAGTATGGTGTTAGTCTAGCCAAGTAATTTTGAGGACGAAATTATTTTTAAGGAGGGTAGAATTGTAACACCCTGGTTCTAGGGGTTATGCATTTAGTGCATATCTCAGGTGTTGGTAGGCTTTTTGTGTGTTTGGGCAAGTTTTAAGGGGTTTGCAGAACCCCGGGAAGGTAGGTGATGGCTTAAGGAATTATGGAATTTTGAGTGGCAAGAAGGGAGCTTTGCTTTAGGGGTCTTAAGAGAATTGTTTGGGAGCTTAAGACACAAGGAATGGCTTGGTAGAGTGGCAAGGTAGGCGCCACTTAGAGCATGGAGAAGTAACGCCACTTGTAGGAGGAAGGGGTCTCAGGTTCGAGATGCAAAGGCAGCATTTTGGTTTGTTTTTGCGTCATGAACAAGGGGGAGAGTTGGATTCGGCCAAGGCACTTAAAAGGAGGATTTTGACTTGTTCAAAACGTTTTGAATGAGTGGCTAGGAGAAGAGATGAGTTGGAATTAATTTGAAATGGTTTGAAAGTTGGGTGTAGAGTAAAGATAGGAGAAAATCTTGGGATTTTGAGAGGGGTTGAGTTAGTGGCCGGTTTTGGGAAGCTAGGGGAGGGCATTTTTGGTTTTATTGGAGGGTGTTAGGTGGGTGCCGTATTTAGTAGTATAAATAGGGGGGTGCTCACCTTTGGCCACCTTTTTACCATTTGTTCTCTCTTGCCGAAAGTTGTCCCCCTATTTCTTTGTGTGCCGAATTCCTTTGGTCCCTTGCCGAATCTTAGTTTCCTTCTTAAGCCTCCATTCATTTTCTTCCCATTCTCTACCACACTAAAAACGCCCCTCCTCCTCACCTATTTGCTTTGGCCGAAACTTCAGGTTCACTTAGCCGACTTGTTTTTCTCTCCATTTCACTTGAGCCTAAATCACCTCTAAAACCTGCCATTGCCGAACATCCCAACACCATCTAGGGCCTTGCCGAATCGTCTATTCTCCCATTCTCTCTGCGTTGGTTACAAGTTCCGGAGCCGAACCTTATTTTCTTGTGGTGGCCGATTCTTGGTTAGAGCAAAAGGGAGCGGTTAGCAAGGTAAGGGTGCGATAGTTTCTTTGTGTTATGGATTCTTGTCTTGGCCGAATGGCCCTAAGTGTTCTCTGTTATGTGCTAAGGCCGATTGTAGGGGAGAAGAACCTAACGCAGGAGACCTTTTCGGGATTCAAGTTGAGTTGGTAAGGAATATTTATTAAGATTTGATACCTAGTTTATGACTTGGGGGTTTAACCGTTGTTCTGATTAAGCATTTTGATGGAGGCCAATACCAGTCAAGGTGGGCAAGGGAAAGCTCTTGTCCCGAAGTTCAAGAAGAGAGCTGTCTCGGCAGTTCGAGATTGGCCACCGGGGTGTGGGCCAGCAGCAGGTGATAGTTATAGGCAGATAGCTGTTGTTTCGCTAAGCGATAGCATTGGGATCGAAATTTTAGAACTGCAAGTGTTAAGGTGCGTAATCATCGCACTATTTCTTCGGTTATTTGGTTGCTAGCGTTTGTACATATGTATGTTGTGTGGTAGCCGATTATAATGGTTTAAGTGGTGAATACCCTTGTTTGGGGTAATCAGATATCAGGTGAGTAAGTTGTGATATTAAGTTTTTATGTTGTATATATATATGATGTGGATGTATGCTCATTTTGTATGACGATTTGACATGAGGCATTGACATACATGCGTGGGAATTGGATTTGATCGAGGAAGGAAGGGTGTACACATTGATGTACGTGGTCTAATGTTAGCTTCGGGCTACATTAGCGCTTGATGAGTTGCTGAGTGCACCATCAAGGGAGATGTTGGCTAGGTGCCCATCTCGGCGGTTGATAGCTGAGTGCATCACCGTAGACGGATTATTGTGGGGTCACTTATGTGATCGGTGGCTCAGCCACGGCCTTGTGCAGTAGGTCTGCCGAGGTAGGATATGTGGGATCACTCGGTTGTGATCGGTGGATTAGCTACGGCCTTGAGCAGGGAGTCTGCTAAGGTTGGTGTATGGATGGACCTAGGTTGGGCTGTGATGCATGATTGCATGAATGGTTCGTGGATTGTATGGTTATGGGCCAAGCCCATACAAGTGGAAGTATGTGTTATGATTATGCACTGAGTCTGTGGACTCACCCAATTATTTTCTTAACATTTCAGGTGACTCTTGAGCTTGGACCGGGTTAGGGAGGAAGCAAGGTGGCCCATGCAGAAGAAGACGTTTAATTATTTTAAGCCAACTTATTTTAAGTATTTTGTTTAGACTTTGGATTGTAATAAGGGCCTTAACATTATTTTTGGATATTATTTTTAATTATGGTTTTATTTTAGCAACTTATTTATTCAACTTATATATATATATATATATATATATATATATGTTTAATAAAGTTTTAATATGGGCATTGTATAATAACAAAGTTTTAGTTAGAAATTTAAATGAACATGGTTTTCATAAGTTAACAATTTTCATGTTTATTCAAAAGTCAAAAAGATTTTTATGTAACATGATCATGACATGATGCACATGTGAGTTCCTACCCAAACCATTTGCTACACACCACGAGTTCCCCAAAACCCGTCTGCCAAACTCTAACAAATTCAAGCAAAAGACGATTTGGTAAAAATCACCGAATAAAATAAATGCAGAAAATCTGTCGAATGATAATTAGTGCGATAAAATCGCCATCCCCTTCGGTACTCCAGATGTAGTGCACTAATTACGAATAAATGCAAACTTAATATGGCACCAGTACTCCATGACACTCCTCCGTCAACCACAAAAATAACCCGTCCCAATGCATATGCAATATGCCATACAATCTCATACATAGTTATAATTCAATACTTTCACATTTTATTGGCATGTTCAACACGCCTTCAATTATCGAATACTTTCAGTGAATGTGTAACAGCCTGATTTTGGGCCTAGTCGGAACAGTGGTTTCAGAACCACAAATTCGACATAAGAAAATTTATTTTTATATTTTTATGGTCTACAATATCATGAAATGATTTTATGAAAATTTCGTTTGTAAATTTTGACATTTGGGCACTCAATTTAGTTAAAAGGACTAAATTGTAAAAAGTACAAAAGTTGAGTTCTACATGCTAGAGGTGTCCAATTGTTATGAAATTTTAAATTGGAGGTCCTTATATGATAATTAGACCATTTTTTAAGTTGGTGGACAAAACTGGACATGGTTAGGCATGTTTCCAAAGTTTTTTATTAAGGGCATTTTGGTCATTTAGTTATTAAAATGAATTAAAAACAAAATTAAAAGCCAATTTTTGTCCATCTTCAACCCCATGGCCGAATTTCACAAGGGGAAACCATGTCTAGGGTTTTTCAAGCTTCCAAGTTCGATTGTAAGTCCGTTCTTGCCTTGTTTTTAATGATTTTTACGTTTTTAAAATCCTCGTAACAAGATCTATCTATTTCTACCACTAATTTGAGATATGGTTAAAGTCTAGGGTTTTGACCCATGATGAATATGTGTGTATTTTTTTGTTTGATGGTATAAAATGCATGTTTATGGTTAGAGAAACGACTTTTACTAAGTGATTTTCGGTAAAAATGCCTAAAAGGACTAATTTGTAAAAGTTATGAAATTTGTCATAAAAGTGTGAATTAGTGGAAATTGTGGGTGTTGTAGTTATGAAAATGGTTCTTCTAGGCCTAAAATACAAGGAAATTGAATAAAAATAATTTTACGAGCTTAGGGGCAAAAGTGCAAATATGATAAAGTTTAGGGCAAAAATGTAATTTTGCCATAATATGATTTTTGGACTGAATTGAATAGTATAATAACTTAATAAGTCAAATGTGATATTTTAGATAAAAAAATGAGTTTCGGACTTAGAACAGGGGAAAGACGAATATTGGATGACTCGGTCCCTTTCGCCATTTTAAGTCGAGGTAAGTTCGTATAGTAAACATTGATGTTTATTTTTTAGATTGACGAATAATTTATGAAATTACTCGTATTATTTGTTGAATATTGGAAACTAATGTTCGAACAAGTAAACGTAGGGTTAAACTATTATGTTCAGTGTTAAATGATAATTTGACGGAAAAGACCATGGACGAACCATGGCATAGTGTGACAATGTGAAAACTATGTGAAATTGTGACTAAGTAAATCCGGGTGCTGGTATAGTACGTCCTGCTAGTGGCTGGGTATTCCGGTATATTGCGGATACTTGACAACTTGTGTGAGCAGCACTGAGTAGTTTACAGCTTGTGTGGGCAGACCCGAGAATGTAAATGTGATTAGCTCGAGAGCGAGCCTATGCTAAAAGTGTGATATGAAGTATCTTTAGCTACAAGTGTGGCACTTATGTGCAAATTTCCGTGTATCCGTTATTATTCCGATGTGTTCAACGGGAAATGACTAAGTGTAAACGAATATGACTATGTGATGAATAAGTGCAGGTATGTGTGTGTAAACTTATGAGCAATGTGCTCGATATGTGATCGAACTTTGGTAAGATTGATACGGAGTAAGTGTCACAATGAAAGTTACTATAAAGAAAACATGAAAGAGTGAAATTTAGAAATAAACAGTTTTGGACAGCAGCAGTTGTGTGACTTTGAAAAATCACCAAAAAATGGTGTAAATTTAATTAGAGGTTTAATAAGATATAAAATTAAATCTTATTGAGTCTATTTTTGCATAAAAGAAATGGTGTAAGCGAAAGAATTTCATATTCTGAGATATTTGAATTTTTGTGAGACGGGGTCAGAATGATTTCGAAATCCCCTATTCCGAATTTGGAATATCACTAAAAATTGTATAAAAATAATTATGGTTTATAATTTATATGCTTAAATTTCTTAATGAGCCTATTTTCAATAGAAACAAACGGGAACATCATTCGAGTTATGTACAAGATATAATTAATTTTTAGCGAAGAGGGGTCAGAACTATTGGACAGTGAAACAGGGGAGACTCTAAAGAATAAATTGTACTGATTGGTTGAACCAAAAATTCTAAAAATTTTATGGTAAGAAGATATGTGAGTCTAGGTTCAATAAAAATGACTGGATCTTAATTTAGAGTTTCGTAACTTCAGATAAAAATAATTTAGTGACTGTAACTCAAGTAAACAGCTCAAGATGAACATAAATGAATTGTGAAATTTTATGCAATAATGATGGTATTATCTTGAGAGCTTATAATGAGGATTGTTAAAAGCATGGTAATAAATTGTTTATTATTTACATACGTACTTAGTAAGCTTTATAGCTTACTCCGTTGTTTTCCGTGTTTATAATGTACTCAGGTTAGCTCAGGTTGGAAGTCACCGGAGAACCTATCACACTATCCAGCTTACAATTAAGGTATCGATGATTTTATCCTTAAGGTTATGGCATGTATAGGGAACTTGGTCATGTGTATATGTTGCTATGAGTTGTCCTAGAATAATGACCCATGATATTCGGAGTTCATTATTGTATAAGGCCATTTAATGTGGCCAATAAATTGGTTATACTATAAACTCATGATGATGCATTCCATGGTTGAGTAAATTGTATGCTATGACTTTTTATGTGTGTGTGGTCGATGTTTTGGTAGCTTTAATATGCCATGAAATGTGTCATTCAATTTATACTCAAGTATGGGCATGATAGGGTAGAAATTGGCTTGGAAAATAGCCAACTTCTTGGCTACACAGGCAGAGACACGACCATGTGTCTCAGCCGTGTGGAGGACACGGCCTCGGCCTGCCTACACGGGCGTGTGACTCTCCAAAACAAATAAATTTTCTAAATGTTCCAATAGTTCTAAAAGTTCTCGGTTCAGTCCCGAACCACTTCCAATATATGTTTTGGGTCTCGTAGGGCCGTTTTAGGGACTTGATGATATAAGATAAAAATTTTAAATTTTAAACGAAAATTTATGCCTTGAATTTGTTTAGTAGCAAGTGTTATTGTCCAGTAACGCCTCGTACCCTGTTTCGGCATTGAACACGGGTAAGGGGTGTTACAGAATGGAACCTATGATCCAACTTTCAATTTACCATTAAGATGGTATCATTTAACAAATCACAATTTCATATACTTTTACAAACTTTTCAATGTGCATGTATAATAGTCTTTCCAATATTTCATAGTAATTCTTTCATACAAATATATCATGCATAAGCTCCAATTCCAAACAAACCATGCTATACATACAATCAATCACATATCAAACAAATCAATCATTTATCACAATATCAGTCGTGTAATCATACTTTCAAACAAGCAACCTTGCTAACATGTCAAGTTGTTAGGGCTCGAAACGTACCTGGCTCGGCCACTTACAAATTCAATTACTTAGCTGTTAAGCCAAGCCCGATCAGTAAGCTAAATCATCAATTGAATCATAATAATTATTATTAACAATCAAGTTATTAAGTCTAAGACCCACACCTTATTTTACGCTCTTTTGCAGCACACTAGCGAATTTTACAGTTTCTCTAATAAACTTTAAAACAGAGCTAAATTAAAAATCAGTATAAAATCTATAAATACACCTCTTAAACAACCCCTAAACACCCACTTATGGGTTCAATCCAATTGTCACAATTACAACTATTTTTTTGAATCCAAACTAGTTAGATTTCTTAAACTAATTTGAGAAGAATTGTATGCGCGAACGTCTTTCGGCTTTACTGCTGATTTTGGATGTTTAAGTTGGCACCTAACACATTTAAATACTGAAAAATCAATAGCTAATCTATGAATAAAAATTCCTTATTTGATCAATTAACAACTTTTCCTAATATCTAAACCGAAAATATTCACTAGTTTACAATTAACCACACTTACGCCTCCTGAATTGTCAGATCTAAATTATTGACTGATCAATATTGATTTGCCTAATTAACACATGTTTGAAGACTGATTAGGAGGGTTTTAATAACTAAAGATAATTCTAGAAAAATATGAAAATAGCCCCATTTTCTTGCTCATAGGCGCATGCACCACCATCCATGGTGGCCAAATTAGGGCTGATTTAAAACCACTTTTGAGATTAATTAAAAAACTAGAAAAATACCCATTAAATATTTTAAAATCCCCCAAATTCCATAACTGAAAATTTAGATATTTATTTAACAAGATTTATCAATAAATTGAGAGAAAATGAGATCTTACACAAGCTATATGATTGGGGCGACAATGGCACTTCTTGGCAACGATAGGAATCGATCTTAGAGGTTCAAAATTTCAGATTTAGGGCTAAACATATTAGGGAAAATGGCAGCAAGGTGGTGGAGGAAATGATGCAAAATCTTATGGTAAAAAAAAAGAAAGAAAGATGATAAATCAAAGCTATGGACGGCGACAACAATGGAGGAAGAAAGAAAAAAAAATTGAAATAAGGAGAGGATGAGAGGGATAGCTAGGATGAAAAAAATAAAATTAAAGGCTGGTCATTTTGTGTAAAAATAATATTTATACCTAAGCTTATAAGGGTATGGACAACACACTCATTAAAAAAATAAGGGATTTTGCAAGGGAATGAATTCGAATTTGGGACCTCATTTTAATTTCCATGCTTTCACAATTAACAACTAACCATTAAGCTAACTTCTTATTTTTGATATAATTCTACATTCTCATTAAGCTAAAATTTGGGATGTTACAATACCATTATGAAAGCAACTTAGATTTATGCTTTGTCCATTGATCTTAAAGTTACCTTTAATATCTTTGCGTTAAATTCGTTCACCCAATATGATTCTATTTATATCATGGTTATTATTGTATCTTCCACAATGAAAAAGACTATTTCTAATAAATAGCAATAACAATCATTAGTCTCTAACAATTGACTCGTGATCACGTTGCTTTTTTCATGATCCATGCAATTCAGTGAGAAGATATCATTTACTTTGTAATTGAGCAATGAATTCCACTACTGTAAGTGAAATCATACCATGCATAAGTCATATACCTAACATACAAGCTTCCAGCTCTGATACCAATTAAGTACATGCTTTTAATATATCAAAGTATACGAGTTATATACATATAATCAATATCTAACTCAAGATTGAGGTAAACCATACTATAAATGTCACAAGTGAGTAAATCCATAAATGAATCCAAGATAAATTCAATTTGGGTCATGTTCGATATCTCTCTATCTTTTTAGGAGTCATTTGTTCCGATACACAAGACAATGTATCTCTCCAATTGGACTTGATTGGCAACATAATAGTCCCTTGAATCAATTCTCAATTTTGATTCCTCAAACTACAGATCATTTGGATTACCTACTAATATAAGTTCTCTTCGTGCATCTTAATTTGACCCTGCGATGTGACTTAGTATTAGTGAAACCTTAGGTAATCAACAAACCCAATATTTGCTCTCTTTTTTTCATTTTGTTTTCTGTGTAGGAATTAGTGAGGACAATATATACAAAAGATAATAATTTAACTATGAAATTTTATTAATCAATTTGTTTAAAAAAATTACAAGCATAAATGACGAAATAACTACACTAAAGGCACAAAATCCCAACATTTTCTTACCTTTTTTTAAAAAAATTATTTTATTGTTTTGAGTTGAAATATGTTGGGCTGAGTTAAGAAAAAAATTAAAAGGTTTGGATTGAAAAAATAGTTTTTTTTTGTTTGAGTCAAGATATTTAACCTAAAAATATATCGATTCATATGATTCAAGGTTCGCAAGTCGACCAGACAATCTGGTCCAGTCCAATTTCAAAAACCATGCTACAAGCTTTTTATAAGCATGTTTTGTGGTTTCATTCTTGCACTTATCAATTTATTTATTACATAAATTATTATTAATTTTATTTAAATAAATATTTATTATTTAATTGTGATATGTAATTTGAAATAAATAAATACTTTTTTTAGAAAATATAATAACATGTTTGATAAAAAAATACTTGTTGGTCCAAAATAAATTAATCTATAATATATATAAAAATATGAGTTTGAAAAAACTTTTGAATCGATTAAAATATATTTAATTTTTAATTATATTACTAAATTAATATTTAATAATATTAAAAAATAATTCTATTTAAAAAAAGTAGTGGCAATTAAGAATTATTAGTTAGATAATATCAAAAGAAAAAAAATATATTGAAATGTTGTTCCTAATTTACATTAAAAATTAAATATAAAAAGTGCAATTTATAGATCATGGATTTAAAAGAATTTTTGGTTTATTTTGGATTAATTAGAATTTTCAATTTTTAATGGGACTAATTTTGTAATTAATTTTTTTATGAATAGTGTTGAGGGTGTATTGGTTTTATTATTTTATTTAGGCTTAATATATAAATTGGTATTTGAATTTGACATTTTTCCTAATGTGGTAATTGTGTTGTTTTTTGTCCAATCTCGTACTTATATTTGACAAATTTGTATATTTTTGTACTTAAAAGTAACAATGTTAATTTTTTAGTATTTAATTCAGGTTTTAGGATTGATTTAATGAAAGTTAATTGCTAATATTATTAGGTTTGAATTTTTTATGATTTTGTTAATAGAATAAATTTGGTGTTAATGGTGAATTTGTTTAATTTGTCAAATACAGTTCGATGGATGTGATTTAATTTGAGTTTTAGTGTTGATTTGATGAAAGTTAAATGCTAATATGACTTTTCATCAAATCAACTCTAAAACCCGAATTAAATACTGAAGACATAATATTGTTACATTCATGTGTTAAAATGTGTAACTTTTATCAAATACATGTACCACATTATACCAAAAAATAACATAAGTACTATATTAAAAAAAACTGTCAAATTCAAATACCAAATTATATATTAAATTTATTTATTACTATTATTAGTATTAGTTATTTGATTAATAGGAATGAGATTTAGTATATTAGGATTTTATTAGAATTTATATTGGATTATTTTAAAAGATAATTAGGGTTTATATTCTATTAGGTTTTAATTAAAGATTTTTCAATTTTTTTAAAGAATAATTAGAGTTATATGATGGCTTTTTTTTTCCCGATTGCGTCGTCATTCTTAAAAAGAAAAAAGAAAAAGAAGAGTCCTCAATCACCAAGATTTCCCTTATTCTTTCCTTTGTCGTCCATCTTCAGCCGTCTCCTTAAACCCAACTTCTTTACACCCTTGCACCATCCAACCACTTTCATCGTCTCAAGCCGCTGCTCTCCTTGCGTCGACACCATTGATAGCCACTGCCACCATCTCTCCCGTCCTTTGCTTCAGTCGACTGTTTCCTTCGGTCCTTCAACAAGCTGTTGTTTCATTGATTTTCTAAGGTTCATAGGGCTATATAATGTTTATCTAAGCTTCAATTCCAGTTACAAAAAATTTTGTTGCCTCGCCTCTTTTCTATATGCGCCGACTTGCTCGAGTTTTGTTGTGTTTAAGGTTCCCATCTTAGTTTTGTTGTCACTCACGATTTGGCACATTGGTTAGTATTTGAATGTGGTTCTAGAATTATTTTATATGTTGGGATCATTCAAGTTTTAAAGTCTAACAATGTTTTTCTTAGTTGATTAAATTTAGTCTTGAATCTTCTACATTAGTTACAATGTATTAATCTAATTATGCATATATCCGACATGTTAAAGACTGAGTTGAACTATTAATATGTTGAATGTGGTTATATAATGTTGATTTAATATATTTTACTATGTTATTTGTGTGCTTGAAATTTTAGAATCATTGTGCAATCTCTTGTAAAACACCATTGAGCCATAAAAAGCTCAATGCTTAGGCTTTAAATTTCATGTACACGTCATACTTGGATCCAAAAGTTCGTGAGTTCATGTTAGAGAAGGATCGTCTTAGTGTCTTCGTATTTGGCATGTATATATGATTTATTAATTACTTTGATTATTTGATTTGTTTTTATTAAATGATTTTATTTTTATTTTACTTTATTTTTGTGAGCATGTTTATAATTTTTTGAAATTTATATTTTAATGTGTAATTTTAAATTTTATGTTTTAATGTATAATGGTTGAATGATAAAATGTGCGGGTCCCTTTTATGATCACTGTGATTGGAGGTGTTCACGGGTCGGATTCAATTAAAAATTTAGGTCCATTTGCCAAGCCTGGGCTTAGCCCAACCTAAAAAGTGTGCCTACAATTTTGCCCAAGCCCGAACCGAATAAAAATGCTAAAACTCGAGCCTAACTTGGCCCGCCCGTATTAATTTTTATATAATTTTTAAATATATATAATACATCAAAAATACTAAAAGTATGAAAATAAATATTTCCCAACAAATTGAAAATAAATTTTAAAAAATATGTACACTAAAATAACACTAAGATAGATGCAACTTAACAAGCAAATGCCTCTAAAATAATAATAAAATTAACAAATATCTTTTAAAATAATAACAAAATTAACAATAAAATAAGTTTTATACAGTATCCAAACAATAACAACAACAAAAATAGTAAAAAAATAATAGTAAAACAGTAGCAAAATAGGGAGAAAATAACATTAAAAACAAAAAAATAATATTTTTGTCTTTTAGTGAATTCGGGTCGGGCCCGAGCAAAAAATATCTTATTCGAGGTCTGGCCTTTTTTTAAAACGGGCCTTATTTTTTGTCCATTCCCATTTTTTGGACCTATATTTTTGCTCAAACCCTCTCACATTTCAGGCGAGCTTTCGGATAGGGCCGAGTAGCCTGACCCATAAACAGATCTAATTGTGATGTTTTAAATCCAATCAGACTTAGGTTGAATTTGAAATGTTACAAAAATATTTTAATATTTAATTACCGTAATTTTATCAAAAAGTAGTGAAATGTTGTTCCTAATCTACACTAAAATTTAATTATACTTTAATAATAATATTTAATAGTGATGCGATAGTTTCCTCAAAAAATTAGTGTTACGGTAGTTCTATCAAAATAAAAAAAAAAAACCAACATTAAAATTTAAATATAAAATATTTTAATAATAAATATTTAATTGTGATAAAAAAAGTAATCTACATTAAAATTTAAATATAAAAATATTTTAATAATAAATATTTAATTTTGATAAATAAGTATTCTACATTAAAATTTAAATATAAAAATATTTTAATAAAAAGTATTTAATTCTGATCATTTTATTTACATGAAACCATAACATGAAAAGAAATCTATGCATAAAATAGAGCTTAATTTTTCTTTGAAGTAAAAAATATTTTAATAATAAAAAATTAATTTATTTTAGGGTAAACTATTAAAATAGTCATTTTTGTTTACCTCAGGTTACATTTTAGCCACTTATATTTGAAATGTTACGTTTTAGTCACTTATGTTATTGTGTTATAACATTTTAGTCAATGAACTGTTAATTTCCATTAACAGTATAACGGTAAGCTGACGTGGCATGTTAAATCATCATTTTAAACGAAAATTTTAGGTTAAATTCTACAATTGGTCCTTATATTTTTTCGTTTTGAGCAATTTAATTTTTCTTTTAAGTTTTTTAACTTTCTTTTTATTTATTTTTCATTCTCTTTTGTTTCTCCCTCTATTTTCTTCTCTTCTTCATTTCTTTTAACATAGTTTTTTTTTTTTTATGTTTTCCATTTGTTAAAACTAGTCCCTATACTTTTATTTTGGTATTGGATATTTCTTTTACATTTTGTTTTATCTTACTTTTGATTAGTTTTTAATATGTTTTTAGTTTAGGGTAACAATTTTGTATTGATCTTCTATGAAAACCCAAAATAAAGATAATTTTTTTAATCTTTTTTTGTTTATTATAGAAAATTGTGAATTGGGGTTTCTGATATTTATAGTTATTGCTGAAGCTATACAAAGGATCCAAAAATGGGTTATTGTGGTGATTTTATAGAATTGCTTGGACATGATATTTCAATGAAGATTCTCATGATACTGGTTAACCTTTTTAATCCCATTAGGGTTAGCTTGGTTTCTAGTTCTTGGCACAAATTTGGTAAGCAAATCAATGTCTTCTGTAGAGTTTAACTTGGTGTTTTATTATATATCGAAGAAGAATCGATTTATTCATCTTGTAGTGATTGAAAATAGTCTTTGAGTTTATACACAGAGTATGTAATCAAGGATATTTGGCTTTAACAAATAAAGAAATAAAAAGAAAAAATTAAATTGTTCAAAAAAAAAGTGTGGGGACTAGTTTTAACAAATGGAAAACAAAGAAAAACTACCTTAAAAGAAAGGGAGAAGGGAAGAAAACAGATGGAGAAGCAGAAGAGAATGAAAAAAAAAAGAAAAAAAGTTAAAAGAACATCAAAGAAAATAATTAAATTGCTCAAAACGAAAAAAAATACAGGAACCAATTGTATAATTTAACCTAAAATTTTCGTTTGAAATGATGATTTAACGTGCCATGTCAGCTTAACGTTACATTGTTAACGGCTCAATAACTAAAATGTTACAACACGATAATGTAAGTGATTAAAACGTAAAATTTCAAACATAAGTAACTAAAATGTAACCTGAGGCAAACAAAAGTGATTATTTTGGTAATTTACCCTTTAATTTAGTATAAAAAAGTATTAAGTATAAAATAAAGATTTATTTAGATTAATTATCACTTACATAGTTTTAGAGTTATATCATTCTTTGTAAGTTCCATATACTATATGGAGCAAGCACTCTTCAATCTATTATACATGAAGTTAAAAACTTTGTCTGTTATTTGTTTGGTGTAGATGAAAAATGTTTTGTGAATTTGTTTTGAAAAGAAAATTAGGTTTCAACCTTTATTTCTTTTTTAATAATTTTTTATTAAAAATATTTATTAATTTAGTATAAGTATATTTCATATTTATCTTGAATTATTAATTATTGCATGTTCTTTATCTAATTTTTGTTATTTTTTTACTTTAATATTATAATTTAATTTCAATTTATTCTAAATTTCTATATTATTTTTAATAGTTTTGTGTATTAATCCAATGTTAAGTTGATCTTTTTTTTTAGTTATAGACATTGATTTTACGTTTGAAACAAAATTTAAAATTAATTTTCACAATAAAAAAACATTTACTATTACATGAAAATAATACTGTTTATCAATGTTGATAATAAACTTGAATATACTACTATTAGAGAAACAATGTTGACATAAATCTTAACTTATAATTCAATAATTTAGATTTAATAATTAAATTTATAATTTAACTATTGAAAGAATGCTGACATAAATTAAGCTTAAAAAAGATTTATTTAAAATTGAATTTTAATTTAAATAAAATTCTAAGTATAAAATAGAAAAAAAAGTTTCCATTAATTAAAAAATAAAGATTGAAGTGTAAATATACAATATGCTCATCTTTTAAATATTCAACAAATACAGTATTTCAATATTATATAATTACTTAATTACAATTGGAAAGTCTTCTATTTTTAAATATTATTTATATGAATTATTTTTAATAATTATCACGAAATAAAAATATTTTATTAAATAATAAAACATGTTATATAAAAAAATAGTCTTTTGAAATATATATGCAATTTCAAAATACATATTTTCATTAGATTTTTCAATTACTTTCGAATCTATTTTTTTTAAAAAAAAATTATAACGAATAATCACATCAATATTTATAAAAAATAATTATTATAAGTATTGAATTAAATAATTAACTCATTTGCATAGGCAAGATTCTAACATAATATTTCAAAGTTTTTAAGGCTTTAACATTACCATTAAGTTGAAGTATGATTTGGTAGTCCAAGAATAAAAGTTTTATTGTTGCTTAAATGCAACTTAAATTTTGGAAGTTGCTACATCATCACGTTGATAATGCAAAAGTCTTACCCTATTTTTGAATGTTTGTTGAAGACTTCACGCATCCTTAAAATTTTGTTATTTGTTTTTAGAAAGAGTTTAAAAACATATCTTAAAGCCACAAAAGAATAAGAAACATGATCGTTTAAGAGTGAGAATAAATGGTATAATGCTAAAAAAACGTAACATGATTTGAACCCAAAATCTTTGTGATATATAGAAACACTTTAATTGGAATACCTCCTAACAATGTATTCTAAGTTAGAACTTTTTAACGGTGAGAAAATGTAACGCTTCAAAATTTTTAATTTCGTTATTGTGAGAATATGACATAAATATCTGTCAGCTTTAATGGCTATGTGTTCTGGAAGTGTTTGGGAGGTCCTAAGTTCAAGTCTTTGCTTGGGTAAATTTTGGTATTTTGAATGATTTAGGCCTTATTCATGTTCAGTAGGCTTTTATTTGATTGTTGGTAAAAATATATGAGAATGGGCTTGCTGGTTTGGTGGTTAAGTGAAGTGTTAGTGTGTAAGAGGTATTGTGTTTGAGTCCTTGCGCAAGCAGGGGAATTAATTTTTGTTTGAGGCGTGTGGCGTGGTAGAGCTCAAATTAAACTGGACTGCTGAGTAGTTGTGTTTTAGTGGGTTAATAGGGAGTGTTTTTAGGAAATAATTTGGGAGAAGTTATCAAAATAAGATTTTCTTCTTATCAGTTTTCTATTTTCTTTTTTCCCAACAAATTTTCTGACGTTAGATTTTTGTTTCTTTGCCGTTTCTTCTCCCTTCTTGTTTACTGTTGGTTTTTGTTCCCCTTTGGCCGAATCTCGTTTCTTCTCTTTCCCCTTTCTTTTTGTTTTCTTGATCGGTTCATCTCTTGCTCTATAGCCGAAATTCTCTTCTCTTTTCCCTACTCTTTTCGTTTCTGTATTTTTTGTGAGTCATCTCTTTGGGTGCAACTTTCGACTTCATCTGTTTTGGTAAGTGGAATTTTTCCCCTTAGTTATCGTATTTCGATTAGGCAATTAACAAAGGGTTCGTTTTACTCTCGTTTAGGTGCAGTTCAAAGGTTTTAAGCGGATATTCTAGTGTGTGGAGACGACTGGTTATCGGATTCATCGCAGTAAGTTTTCGAATCGTCGTTGGTTTAGTTTCTCGAGTTTTATGTTGGGGATATTTGGTTTGAGTGACGAATCAAGTGATTAATTAAGGGATATATTGGTCAAATATAGGTTTTTAAAGGCTTGGGTTACTTTGCATAGCGAATCAATACCAGGTGTGTACCCGAAACGCAAAAAAGGGGATTCGGCAAAAAGCCGAAATTGTTTACTGTCGAGAAATAAGAGAAAGTTGTAGCGACGTAAAATTTAGTACGAGCACTAATTGAGAAAATAGAGTTTCGATTTTATTTAAAAAAAAAAAGGAGTCGCCACCGATCTTTTTTCTAGGTGTGATAGGACACCTAATAAATCCTCTTTTTAAAAGAAAATTATTTTTTGAATTTTCTAGAAAAAAAAAAGGCCGAGTTTAGGTCTACATCAAAGTTCCAGAGAAAAATAGGGTTCGGGAGTCAGTTACGTGCGAGGAAGGTATTAGCACCCTCGCGACGCCCAAAATTGGTATCTCGTTAAAAGCGTGTTGTCTTAATTTTCAAAAATACGAGTTCAATTTAATATTTAATCGTGATCTGATTGAAACACGAGAATTTTTTGACAACGCGAAAATTTTGAAAACAAGAAAATTTTGAAAACACGAAAATTTTGAAACACGAAAAATTTTGAAAACGCGAAAATTTTTGAAACTCGAGAATTTTTGAAACCCTAGAATTTTTGAAAACACGAAAATTCTGAAAACAAGAAAATTTTGAAAACACAAAAATTTTGAAACACGAGAAGTTTTGAAAACACGAAAATTTTTAAAACTCGAGAATTTTTGAAACCCGGGAATTTTGAAAACACAAAAATTTTGAAAACACGAAAATTTTGAAACACGAGAAGTTTTGAAAACGCGAAAATTTTTGAAACTCGAGAATTTTTGAAACCCGAGAATTTTTGAAAACACGAAAATTTTGAAAACAAGAAAATTTTGAAAACACGAAAATTTTGAAACACGAGAAGTTTTGAAAACACGAAAATTTTTGAAACTCGAGAATTTTTGAAACCCGAGAATTTTTGAACACACAAAAATTTTGAAACACGAGAATTTTTGAAAACACGAAATTTTTTAAAACACGAAATTTTTTGAAACCCGAAAATTTTGAAACACGGGAAATTGTAGAAACATGAAAATTTTTAAAACGCAATTTTTTTTAAAAAACGTGAAAATTTTGAAACACGAAATATTTTGAAATACGGAAATTTTGATGAATTACATATTATCGTATTATACACATTTAAAAAAATAAAATCTTGATAATTTAAAAATAACCACAAAAATTAAACATTTTATTTTAAAACTCGAAAATTTTTTAGATTTTTTTTATTTTTAAAAGGGCGTATCGTATTTAACATGAACAGATGATATTCACCCAACATAGCGATGAAATCAACGACTAGTGTAAAACCGATTCGTTGCCTTATTTATTAAAATTATTAAAATTGTAATTAGAATGAATATAGTAATTTTTCTAAAAATTAAGAAAGAAAAATATTTAAAAATACCAATAAAATTAAAAACGAGATGTCATCGAAATACATATATATAAATTTAAAATAGGTTAAAAGGTTACCAAAAAAAATTGGGCTTGAAGAATGGGCTGCTCTTTTTTCTTTTTTTTTTCTTTTTGGGCTTGAAGAGTTGGGCTGCTCCATTTCTTTTTTTTTTCTACTTCTTTTTTTTGCTTGATTGGGCTGCTAGGTGTGCTGGGCCTGTTGGGTCAGGCCTGCTGCCTAGCCTGTTGATTGGCCGCGGGTCGGGACGGACCGCACAGGTTGGGTCGGGTCGACCTGAGTGCTTTTAAATTTTTTTATTTTTTTTCCTTTCTTTTTCTTTTTTTCTTCTTTTTTTTCCTTCTTTTTCTTCTTTCTTCTTCTTCTTCTTCTTTCTTCTTCTTCTCCAACTGCCGCCGTTGACGCCGTCGTCGCTCCACGCTGTCGTGGCCGCCTTTTCCCTCTTCTCTTCTTCTTCTTCTCTCTTTTCTTTTCTCTCTTTTTCCTCTTTTTCTCTTCTTTTTCTTTCTCTTTTTTTTCTTTTTCGTGGGTTTCTTCTCTTGAATCTCCTTCTTTTTCTATGGGGTTTCTTCTCCTTTTTAAGCTTGTTTCTTTGTCTTTTTCCCATGCTTTTGCAGGTAGTAGTTGAGGAGGGAGTGGCCACCCATGCTGGTGGCCAGAAAATCCGGGAATTAGGTGTCCCAAATCACCAAATCTGCCAGAAAGACCAAATCGCAAAGCAGTGAAACTTTTGGGGCCAAAGTGTAATTTTGAAAAGATAAGGGGTTAAAATATAATTTTGAAAAGTTTAGGGGCCAAAATACAATTTTTATTTTTGTATTTTTTCAATTTTTTTAATTTTTTTAATTTTTTAATTTTGAAAAATCGAGTCGGACAAAATTTAGTGCTTACAGTTACCCCTCTTTGCTTATCGCTGTGAAACAGGGATAGAGCAAAGACTTAAAAGCACTAAATTTTGTTCGATTGTCCAATCTTTATTCTTTATTGAAGACAAAAATCGAAAATAGCTCGGCATGCGACCCGAAGCTCAACTCACTTCTCGGATTATGAGTTGATCTTTGAAAAATAAAAATCAAAAATTACCTCAGCGTGTGACCTGAGGCTCAACTCACCTCTCGCAATATGAGTTGATTTTTTTTTTTTGAAAAACAGAATGAAAGTACCTCAGCGTGTGACCCGAGGCTTAACTCACCTCTCGCAATATGAGTTGATTTTTTGAAAAACAGAAATTGAAAAATACCTCAGCGTGTGACCCGAGGCTCAACTCGCTCATCGCGATATGAGTTGATTTTTTTGAAAAACAGAAATTGAAAAAATACCTCAGCGTGTGACCTGAGGCTCAACTCACCTCTCACAATATGAGTTGATTTTTTCGAAAAACAGAAATTGAAAAATACCTCAGCGTGTGAACCGAGGCTCAACTCATTTCTCGGATTATGAGTTGATCTTTGAAAAGCAGAAATTGAAAATACCTCAGCGTGTGACCTGAGGCTCAACTCACCTCTCGCAATATGAGTTGATTTTTGAAAAGGAAATTGAAAAATACCTCGGCGCTTGACCCGAGGCTCAACTCACATTTCGCAATATGAGTTGATTTTTAATTTTTTTTGGAAAAAAAACAAAAATTGAAAAATAGAATTTGAAAATACCTCGGCATGTGACCCGAGGCTCAACTCACCTCTCGCAATATGAGTTGATTTTTTTTGGAAAAACAGAAATTGAAACATACCTCAGCGTGTGACCTGAGGCTAACTCTACTCTCGCAATATGAGTTGATTTTTTGAAAAACAGAAATTGAAAAATAATTTTAAAAAGTATCAGAATTTCAAAACATATCATCTGGTGAAACTCGAATGTCTTCCTTTTCCTTGGTTCAGTACAGCTTTCATCAAAACCTCTTGCTTTACTGGAATACCTGTATATGCCATGCATGATGTTATCATGATATGCACATGTTTCTCTTAAATGCTTTTATGCCTACATGATTATACCATGAGCCTTGGGCTTGTTTGCCATATATCTCTTTTCGTTACGATTTTCTTAATTATCTGCATTCATTGCTTCTATTCTTAATTTTCCTTTCAGGTTTTGTACCCATCCTCGAGTAATCTGCGTTTCTCGTATATCACCCTTTTGTCCCCTATTGAACTTTGTCCTTGCTTTGAGGCTCTTGTACTTACCAAATTCTCATCCTGGTAATACTCAACATTCTTTTTGTTTAGAGTATGTCATTTCACTATTTATCATTTAAATGAACCAAACATGAGATGCATGAAAATGGAAAAGTAGGTACGAAAGAAATACCTCACATTCATATTTATTTCAAAAGCAACAAGCAAAGAAAATTGACAAGGAATAGTTCAATAAAGAAAACATTATAAAGAAAGGAAAGCAAATTCAATTGTCACAAATGCTCTAGATATTCAACGCATGAACTTTTCCACGTTTCTTCATCCTGGATCTTTTCAAACACGGCTTCTTGTGTAGAGGATTTCGAGCTTCCGAGAATGCTTCAAATATTGTAATTTCGCCACATGACTCCCTGTTCAAGTCGTCTTGCTTCTTATGTCCGAACCCCCTTCATTAGGACGCCCTTTCAGGTTTTCATCCTAATCTTCTTTATTTATCAAGACGCCCTTTTCGGGTTTTCATCTTGATCTCTCTTTCTTTTCTTTTTTTCTTTTTTTTAATCAAGACGCCCTTTTCGGGTTTTCATCTTGATCTTTTTTTTTAAGCATAATATTTCTTCACAGCATCTGAGTTCACTGGATTAGGTAACTCCCTCCCATCCATCTCAGTGAGAATCAAAGCTCCACCTGAGAAAGTCTTCTTTACGACGTATGGCCTTTTCTAATTTGGTGCCCATTTTCCTCGAAATTCTTTTTGTATTGGGAGAATCTTTCTCAGTACGAGTTCTCTCTCGCGGAATTCTCTTGGCCGCACCTTCTTGTCATAGGCCTTGAACATTCTCTTCTGGTACATCTGTCCATGACAGATTGCCTTCAAGCGTTTTTCTTCGATAAGATTTAGCTAGTCATATCGAGTTCGAACCCATTCTGATTCTTTTAGTTTCGACTCCATTAAGACTCGTAGAGAAGGAATCTCAACTTCGATAGGCAGCACAACTTTCATTCCATAGACCAGTGAGAAAGGAGTTGCTCCCATAGATGTCCGCACAGATGTGCGATATGCATACAAAGCGAATGGTAGCTTCTCGTGCCAGTCTTTATATGTCTCGGTCATTTTCTCAATAATCCTCTTAATATTTTTGTTAGCCGCTTCTACTACTCCGTTCATCTTTGAGCGATAGGGTGAGGAATTATGATGCTTTATTTGAAATTGCTCGCACACTTCTTTCATCATCTTGTTGTTCAGATTTAAAGCGTTATCTGAAATAATTCTCTTAGGCAAACCGTATCGACATATGATTTCCATTTTTAAGAACTTGCAAACCGCATTCTTCGTTACATTAGCAAACGAAGCAGCTTCTACCCATTTTGTGAAGTAATCTATAACCACAAAAATAAATCGGTGTCCATTAGAAGCTTTCGGGGAAATTGGCCCTATAACATAGAAAAAGGCCACGGAGAAGTCATGACATGAAGGGGCGAAGGGGCTGCATGAATTTTATCGCCATAAATTTGACATTTGTGGCATTTTCGTGCATAATTGATGCAGTCGTTTTCCATCGTCAGCTAGTAATAACCGAGTCTCATAATCTGCCTAGCCATAGTGAAACCATTGGCATGCGTCCCACAAATTTCTTCATGGACATCTTCAAGTATTTTCCTGGCTTCAATAGCATCCACGCATCTCAGGAGCACTTGATCTTTTCCTCTTTTGTACAGGATATCCCCATCAAGGACAAATCTCATCGCCATTCTTCTGATTGTTCTTTTGTCGTTCTCATTTGTTTGCTCGGGATACCTTTGATTCTTGACATATTCTAATATATCATGGAACCATGGCCGTCCATCTGTCTCTTTTTCAATGCTAAAACAATGTGCAGGGACCTCGTATATGCTCATTTGGAGAGGCATTATTTCCATTTCTCTGTTTGCTTTGAACATTGAAGTCAAAGTGGCTAGGGCATCAGCCAATTGGTTTTCTTCTCGTGGGAAGTAATTAAAAGTCACTTCTTTGAATTCTTTAATCAGTTCCGCAACTAGATCGCGATATTTAACTAATTTCAAATCTCTCACTTCCCAATCTTTACGGATTTGGTAAATCACCAACGCTGAGTCCCCGTACACCTCTAAGATTTTGATGTTTCGTTCAATAGCTGAACAAAGTCCCATGATGCAAGCCTCATATTCCGCTATGTTATTGGTACAAAAGAAATTTAATCTGGCAGTGAGCAGGTAATGGTTCCCTTCTGATGACACTAAGACTGCTCAAATCCCATGCCTCAATGCATTCGATACACCATCAAAGCTCATCTTCTATGATTTCTCTTTTGGCGACTCACATTCTTTTTCTGTAATGCACATCAAGTCTTCATCTGGGAAATCAAATCCCAATGGCTCGTATTCCCCCGTTGTTCGAGTTGCTAAGAAGTCAGCTATCGTGCTCCCCTTTATCGACTTTTGACTCACATATACGATGTCGTACTCTGATAGTAGGATCTGCCTTCGTGCCATTCTTCCTGAGAGTGCAGGTGATTCCATCATGTACTTTATTGGGTCCAGCTTTGAAATTAACAACGTCGTATGATACAACATATATTGTCTGAGCCTTCGAACTACCCAGACCAAAGCACAACAGAATTTTTCAATTGACGGGTACTTTGCTTCATACTCTGTGAACTTCTTGCTGAGGTAGTAAATCGCCCTTTCTCTTTTCCCCGACTCATCATGTTGCCCCAGTACGTAACCTATTGAGTTTTCGAACACAGTTAGATACAATATTAACAGTCTTCCTGGAGTTGGTGGTACTAGCACAAGGGGACTAGACAAATACTGTTTTATCTTGTCAAAAGCCACTTGACACTCCTCGTTCCATTTTCCCGGATTATGTTTTTGAAGGAGTCAAAAAATTGGGTCACACTGGTTGGTAAGTTGAGCAATGAATCGAGCGATGTAGTTCAACCTCCCTAAAAATCCTCTGACTTCTTTTTGTGTGAGCGGTGGTGATAATTCTTGTATAGCTTTTATCTTATCCGGATCAACCTTAATACCTCTCTCACTGACAATGAAGCCTAGTAATTTTCCAGAGGTAGCCCCAAACGTACACCTGGCTGGATTAAGCTTCAGCTGGAACTTTCTTAGTCTTTCGAACAACTTCCTGAGGTTCCCAACATGCGCTCTTTCCCTCCGAGATTTGGCAATCATATCATCGACATAGACTTCTATTTCTTTGTGCATCATGTCATGGAACAACATCGTCATGGCCCTCTGATATGTTGCCCCAGCATTCTTTAATCCGAACGGCATCACCTTATAGCAGAATGTCCCCCACATCGTTACGAAGGTAGTTTTCTCCATATCTTCGGGAGTCATCTTTATCTGATTATAACCTGATAAACCATCCATGAAAGAAAATAAATAATGTTTTGCTGTATTATCCACCAACGTATCAATGTGTGGCAAAGGAAAATTATCCTTAGGGCTTGCTCGATTCGGATCGCGATAATCTATGCACATTCGCACCTTGCCATCTTTCTTCGATACCAGGACTATATTAGCTACCCATTCTGGATATTTAGAGACTTGTAGGAAGCCAGCATCAAATTATTTCTTGACTTCTTCTTTTATCTTTAACAGCATTCCAGGCCTCATTCGTCTTAGCTTCTGTTGAATAGGTTTGCATTCTGGTTTCAGTGGGAGTCTATGGACAACTACATCCTCGTTCAACCCTGGCATGTCCTGATATGACCATGCAAATAGATCTTTGTACTCACGAAGCAAGGCAATCAAATCATGTTTGGTATTCTCTGAAATGGAGGTCCCAATCTTCACTTCTTGCCTCTTTTCTTCATTTCCCAAGTTCACTGTCTCAATAGATTCTTGATGGGGTAGAATCTGTGTATCTTCTTGTTCTATCATTCTTAGTAAGTCAGGAGACGAGACATAATCTTCAGCATTTTCCTTAGCTTTGAATTCTCCTAAACAAATAGCTTTCTCGGAATCAATTTCAGGACTTATAACGAGATTACTCATGTCGTTGATATCTGAGCACTTGAAAGGTGAATGGAAAAGAAAATATAGAGGAACATCAAGGTATTAGAACCAACAAATATAATGTTATGGCATGATATGAGATACATGTAAGGACAGGCTGTGAGAAGAGGGAATAATTATGAAGTTAAGGAGAATGAAAAGACCATGACAAAATGCATATCCATTAATGTTCATTTAAATGATAAAGAGCAAACATAAGCTCTTACAAAGAGTCCCACTATTACTTAAGGGCACAAAAAAAAAGTTAACATTGAGTATTACTCTGGAGAGGACTTAGAAACTACAAGAAGATCCACAGCAATCCAATTGTTCAAAACGAATCCAGGAGGACAAGGGTGTATCATTGAAACATCTTTAATTGCATCATCCCCATTGTCAATAACATTTATACTGACATTCTGAAAACCCCTTTCAATCAATAATAGCGTGCTTCGTGAATTATCTTGCCCTGGGTACATCATTCCTACAGATGTAAATGTTTTTGACAAAGGAGGATACGCTATGGGCTCTCATTCCAATTCTCGACCTGAGGCTCTTGCAATCCTCATTTCTTGATCTTTCTGCAACTGTGGATTGTATGGTTTTAACCATAGTGAATGATTAGGGTGATATGCACATGTGATGGATGGATGAATGAATAAATGACAAATGAATGTTGGTCATGAATAAATATGCAAGAATTTGGTGTTGATTTCAAGATAGCCCCATACTTAGGCATTTCATTAATCAAAAAAGTTTATTACAACACGTTTTTTTGTCTCTGATTTAACAGTTACACAAATTTCCTAGCCACATCGCCTTGTTTCTTCACTTGTTCTAGGAATTCTGACATGCTTGATCTTTGGCTCGGAGGGAATTGGCAATTGAGAACTTCTGCTTCATCTGATAATTGCACAATTTGTATGGCTGCCTTGCGAATTTTGTTGATCAAATGGCTGAGGTGCATATCCTTTTCTTGGAGAGCTCTTTCGTAGGCACGAGTGTCTCTGTCATGCTGACCATTCTTTTCTTCTAAGGTTTTTAGAAGAGTATCCAAATGTTGTTGATGAGCTTACATCGTATTTTCTAAATCTCGTATTTTTCCCTCTTAGCTCTTGATGCTCAGACTGACTAGTCATTAATTCTGCAAATACAGTTTCGTATTCAACATTCTTCTTCCTTAACTCTATCATAGTACGCGTAACTTTTTCCTCTTCCTTCTTCGCTTTCCCTCTCCAGAATTCCATCCCACCTTTGATGTTGCTTAGTTCTTCCTTCCATTCTACCGATGATTTGCCCAACCTGCTATACTTTATGGTGCCTCTTAATTTCTTATTTTCCAAATGAAGATCTCTTAAGTCATTTCTCATAATCTCAGCTTCTTTCTAGACTTTCTCGGTTCTGGATATTTCAATTTGAACATCGATCTTCAGCTAGTAGTTTTCCTCTTGAAGAGAACTAATATCCCGTAACAGCTTGGCCTTTTTACGTTCAAATTCATGTCTTGCCATTTCCAATTCGGACGGCATTTCTTCTGAGAAAGGATTCTGGAAAGTGTAATCTGTCGGTAATATTTCCTGGCTATTCACTCGTTGTTGTCCCCATATGTCATAATCTTGAGTGATAGTGTCAGCATACAGAGCTAACTCCATTAGGTAAATTTCTTTCCAAGACTTTGCAGTATCTCAGACTTTTTTTCATGTAACCTTCACTTGTAAAAGCAAACTCAGACTGTGCCAATCCCCCGGTAGCTGGTATGAACTGTCGTGAAGCAAACTGCCTTTGAACCATTAACGTAGCATATCCAACTCCTCCCCATAATCCGAGTAAAGGCACCCAATCTTGGCTTCTACACTTGTATAACAGAACCGAAGGACGGATCCATGGTGCTCTCCAAGTTATATCTTCGACGCGGAGGTTCTGAAAAACTGAAACCCAGTGTTGTTCGGTGACATCCTTTGGCCAATCTTTTCCAAGGTAAGCTTCCAATAGAGAGAATGTCTTTGAAAACATGTGGAAAGATGTACGCTCCACTTTCCAAAAGTGGCTCAGAATCCAAACATTAAGTAACTGCGCGCATCCGATAAAACGTTCTTCCCCTTTCCTCCTACAACTACTTAGAGATCTAAAAGTCTCGGCCAAAATAGTTGGGACGGGATTGATTTCTTACCTCAACTTTTCGAAGAAATCCACTACCGCAACTTCTATATGTCCAAGAACCCTTGGGAAGACGATTAATCCATAAATGACCAAAGCAAACAGATCCACTCTCTTCACAATATCTGGATGGTTTTGAACTAAGTCTCGTAGAGAAAACCACAGAACACAACTGACTTCGTTCTTTTTCTTTATCTGTTTTTCAGCCCATATATCAATCATTCCCATCAACTTCATTAGCTTTTTCTTGAAGTTCATTGGTTTGGGCTCTTTCACATATATCTTGTTGAATTGTACATTATCAACGTGAAGCAAGGCGACATACTCTTCTATGGTCGGAGTCATATCTTCCTGATTGAAAGTGAAACATTGGTAAGCTAGGTCCCAGAACCGAACCATGACTTGAATCAACTGTTCGTCTACGTTGACGGCGATCAAGTGAGCTATATCCCCGTACTTTTCAGTGAAGATGCCCCTAGTGTCTGAGTCCCACTGTTTCCAAATCCAAGTCAAGTCTTCGAGGTTATTCTGACGAGCATTCGAAGTCACATGCTCGGGAAGATTGGAGATACATCCTTCTTTTAAACTGTCCCCTTTTGCTTTCTGGGTTTTCAAAGACCAGTCTCGAACCACGACATTTTTCTCGGTTATTTGCGTAATTGACTCCTCCATCAGAAACCCATTTTTGGCAATTAATCTCTAATCAACACCTTCCTAATAAGATGCCTATGATGCATGATAAAAAAAATAAAGACAAATAACCTTGGTTAGTAATCACAACAAATATAAACGGAGAAAAACTATGGAAAATCTAACAAATTAAGCTATTTAATCGTGCATTTTAGTGAAACCGACCTACCTTTTTTTTACACTCATCATGCTTTACAAAAACCTACCCCACATACTCATTAGATAATTTACCCGATCCAAATTATTAAACGGGCTCGATTTCCTTGCATAAAAAGTGTAAATGTAAAAGAAATAAAAGGTAAGAGGCGTTTCTCTCGTGTACTTATTTTGGTGACTATTAACGGACGAAGGTTCGGCATGGCTCTAATCAGGTGGCTCATACGGTTCACTATATGTGGTTTCGATTCTAAAAAGGTACTCGAATTGTCCGTACTGTCGCTTACTAAGGCTAGTACGGAGCCTCGGTTATCGTCCATCATAGGCTCGCGAGCTCAATTCGAGGGATTACATTTACTTATGCCTATGCAGAGGGACAAGTTAACTCACAAAAGCATAAGTCATATGTAACCTGGAAGTATTCACTAGCCTCTGCGGAGGGACGAGTTAACTCACGAAGGTATAGCTTTTACTTCCACTTAAGCGGACGGAGCCTGGGTAGAGAGCTCATGTTATGCAAAAATGCAAGTGCACGGTGTGTGGGGAGAAACTCACAAACCTTTTCGTTTTTTATTTTAAAACTAAAAAAAAAGCATAAAAACTTTGAGCTGAAAAAACAAAATAAAACAAGTTAGAAAAATATTTACAACATGATGCAAATGCATGACTTTTCAAAGAAACAAAATCTAAGGATCACGACTAAATATTAATTTAAACAAGGAGTTTCGAAAACACGCGTTTAATTCCAGACTCGACTCTCAAAAAAAAAGTCCCCAGTGGAGTCGCCAGCTGTAGCGACGTAAAATTTAGTACGGACGCTAATTAAGAAAATAGAGTTTCGATTTTATTTAAAAAAATGGGAGTCGCCACCGATCTTTTTTCTAGGTGTGATCGGACACCTAATAAATCCTCTTTTTTAAAAGAAAATTATTTTTTAAATTTTCTAAAAAAAAGGCCAAGTTTAGGTCTACGTCAAAATTCCAGAGAAAAATAGGGTTCGGGAGTCAGTTACGCGCGAGGAAGGTATTAGCACCCTCGCGACGCCCAAAATTGGTATCTCGTTAAACGCGTGTTGTCTTAATTTTCAAAAATACGAGTTCAATTTAATATTTAATCGTGATCCGATTGAAACACGAGAATTTTTTGAAAATGCAAAAATTTTGAAAACACGAAAATTTTGAAACACGAGAAGTTTTGAAAACGCAAAAATTTTTGAAACTCAAGAATTTTTGAAACCCGAGAATTTTTTAAAACACGAAAATTCTGAAAACAAGCAAATTTTGAAAACACAAAAATTTTGAAACACGAGAAGTTTTGAAAACACGAAAATTTTTGAAACTCGAGAATTTTTGAAACTCGAGAATTTTGAAAACACGAAAATTTTGAAACACGAGAAGTTTTGAAACTCGTGAATTTTTGAAAACACGAAAATTTTGAAAACAAGAAAATTTTGAAAACACAAAAATTTTGAAACACGAGAAGTTTTGAAAACACGAAAATTTTTGAAACTTGAGAATTTTTGAAACCCGAGAATTTTTGAACACACGAAAATTTTGAAGCACGAGAATTTTTTAAAACACAAAATTTTTTGAAACCCGAGAATTTTGAAACACGGGAAATTGTAGAAACATGAAAATTTTTAAAACACGATTTTTTTTAAAAACGTGAAAATTTTGAAACACGAAAAGTTTTGAAATACGGAAATTTTGATGAATTACATATTATCGTATTATACACATTTAAAAAAAAATCTTGATAATTTAAAAATAACCACAAAAATTAAACATTTTATTTTAAAACTCAAAAATTTTTTAGATGTTTTTTTATTTTTAAAAGGGCGTATCGTATTTAACACGAACCGATGATATTCACCCAATATAGCGATGAAATCAACGACTAGTGTAAAACCGATTTGTTGCCTTATTTATTAAAATTATTAAAATTGTAATTAGAATGAATAAAATAATTTTTCTAAAAATTAAGAAAGAAAAATATTTAAAAATACCAATAAAATTAAAAACGAGATGTCATCGAAATACATATATATAAATTTAAAATAGGTTAAAAGGTTACCAAAAAAAAAAATTGGGCTTGAAGAATGGGTTGCTCTTTTTTCGTTTTTTTTTTCTCTTTGGGCTTGAAGAGTTGGGCTGCTCCTTTTTTTTTCTGCTTCTTTTTTTTGCTTGATTTGGCTGTTGGGTGTGCTGGGCCTGCTGGGTCAGGCCTGCTGCCTGGCCTGTTGACTAGTCGCGGGTCGGGTCGGGTCGGCCCGAGTGTTTTTAAAATTTTTTTATTTTTTTTCCTTTATTTTTTTTCTTTCTTTTTCTTCTTCTTTCTTATTCTTCTTCTTTCTTCTTCTTCTCCAACCGCCGCCGCCGTTGACGCCGTCGCCGCTCCATGCCATCGTGGCCGCCTTCTCCCTTTTCTCTTCTTATTCTTTTCTCTTCACTTTTCTCTCTTTTTCCTCTTTTTTCTCTTCTTTTTCTTTCTCTTTTTTTTTCTTTTTCGTGGGTTTCTTCTCTAGAATCTCCTTCTTTTTCTATGGGGTTTCTTCTCCTTTTTAAGGTTGTTTCTTTGCCTTTTTTCCCATGCTTTTGCAGGTAGCAGTTGAGGAGGGAGTGGCCACCCATGCTGGTGGCAGGAAAATCTGGGAATTAGGTGTCCCAAATCACCAAATCTGCCAAAAAGACCAAGTCACAAACGCAGTGAAACTTTTGGGGCCAAAGTGTAATTTTGAAAAAGATGAGGGGTCAAAATATAATTTTGAAAAGTTTAGGGGCCAAAATACAATTTTTATTTTTTGTATTTTTTTGTCAATTTTTTCAATTTTTTTAATTTTAAAAAATCGAGCCGGACAATTTTAGTGCTTACAAAAATTATGCGAAAAATTGTAGAGAAAGGAAATAAGGGTGTTATAAACTTGAAAATCAATATTTTGCACTAAAATAGTTTTGGACAACAGCAGTAATCTAACTTTGAAAAATCATTAAAAATAGTGAAAATTGAGTTAGAGGTTGAATAAAATATGAAATTAAATTTTATTGAGTCTAGTTTTTCATGGAAGAAACAGTGTAAGCAATGAAATTGTAAATTATGAGATATGACAAATTTTGTGAGACAAGGTCAGAATGATTTTGGGTTCCCCTTTTCTGACTTTGGAAAATCATCAAAAATTGTAAAAAAACAATTAGGGGCTTAAATTTATATTTTTAAATCCTTAATGAGTCTATTTTCAAGAGAAACAGACAGAAACATCATCCAAATTTGGTAATAAGAGATAAATAATTTTTAGTAAAGAAAGGTTGAAGCTGTCAAACATTAGAATAGGGATAAATTTGAAGATTTTAGTATACTTATTTGATAAACTATAAATTCTGAAAATTTTATGGTAGAAAGGTATTTGAATCTAGTTTCAAAAACATCAAGCGGATCTTAATTTGGAATTCTGTAGCTCAAGATATAAATAATTTAGTGACAATGACTCAAGTAGACAACTTTGAATGAACATATAAGTAAATAGTAAAAGCATATATGAATATTTAGCTAGCATGGGTTACATTAAAAATGGCTCACACGGCCAAGGCCAATTTGGGCCGAGTGGGCCACACGGGTGTGTGGGCCCACACGGACAGATCACATGGGCGTGTGATCCAATTTTTACCGAAATGTTTCTAAGGTTACACGGGTCGCCCAAGTTGACTGTAAACCTACTGTAAGGTCGGTAAGCGCTCCTTAGACCCCTAAATGTGTGAAATTGACTAAATGATATTTGTACTGAGCATGTTAATATCTGAACTGAATATATGTACTGAAATTGCATAATAGCATATCATCCATGGTATGTTGCATTACATTGGGTTGGGGGTTGTTATTCGGAGGAAGTGTACTGAAAGGCTTTAAGCCTAATTTACTGGCAGCTCAGCTGCAAACTACTATTTAATGCCGCCTTCGGAACTACTTGGAGTGTAGGGATGGGTGAGTTGATTATATCCCCATATGGAGTGTAGGGTTGGACGGAGATGGTGTGTAGAGGCTGGTTGGGTAGGATTTTGCTACTGCATAACTGTTATTGCTACTGATACTCTGATGGGCTAAGACCCTATTGCATTTTTGACACTGTACTGAGATGGGCTAAGGCCCAAACTGTCACTGATACCAAAAAAGGCTTAGGCCCAAGACTGTTCAACTGTGCACTGTGAATACTGATTCTTTGTTTGTTTTTGCGGGATTATACACTAAGTTTACATAAACTTACCCTTTTTGTTGAATGTGCACAGGTAATCCTTAGACTTAAACGGATCGGTGCGACGGAGGACTGAGCGGTGACCACAATAATTTTTGGACTCCATGGTTTTCAATTTACAATTTATGATTTGATTATTATTGATTATTTGGGTTGTAATTTAAGTACCCTCTGAGACTTTGGTTTTAAATTTGGGTTTTTATTTATTTATTTTATTTTATGGATTTATACCTACTGGTCGTAGGAAAGTCGGTTTTCAAAAAGTTGGTATTTTCTAAACGCATAATCACTTAGACTGTTTTATTAAAGCTTCCGCAACGAGGGATGTTTCAAAACAAATGTTTTAAATGAATAAAGACGACTTCCTAAGTTCTAACAAAAGTTTACTAAAGATAATAACATAGAATGTTTTCATCGTAACAACGAGATTTCAAAAACAATATCATATGACATTACTAGATACGACCATAACGTTTAAGCCGTGTTTGGGGTGTTACAGAAAATGTTTGTGAGATACAATTATTTTAATGTCAAAATTAAGCCCTTTTGTAAAAAAAATAATAAAAAATCCAAGACATTTCATGACAATATGTTATTGTACATTTTTCATACCCACATACATGCTTTTCTTTGTATGTATGTATTTATTTAGGGATAACAATTTAGATTACGGATTTAAATATTTGTGGGTATTCAATTTATTTTCTTGTACATTTGGATATTGTAAATTTAGATAATATTTAAATTTTAAAATTATCATTCGTCACATATTTGAAGCGAATGTAAATAGGTATTTTAGATATTCATTACTTGAATCCACATTACTTATTTGAATAACATATGCGAATTTAGTTATTTTAATCCATTTATTATAATTATCATTATAATTTTGATTATATATGAATTCAAAAGTTTTTAAAGTTAAATATTCAAAAATAACATTCAATTTGAATTTAAATTTAGATAATAATATTAAAATAAGTATGAATAACAAATAGACTTTTTTAGTCAAATTTATAAATTCAAATTTTAAAAATAAAAATAAAAAATATAATCGACCCACCTCTCTACCAAGTTTTGCTCAACAAGTAGCTCGTGGTTTTCTGAACTCTTACGACAAACATTCAAATTAAAAGATCTTGGAATTTACTAAATAAAGTAACTCACTACAATTTATGCAATCAATTCAAAAATGGAAATAAAATGTTATATATATATATATATATATATATATATATATATGAAGTTGTAAAAGATAAGATTAAAATAAGGCAAAAGACAAATAATCAATCAAGTAGGTTAAATAGTTTTTAAAATTAAAAAATTTTAAATTTATAATAGAAGAGTGTTTAGATTGATTCTATCTATTTTTAATATTTTAATGATTTTACCGATAAGGGATTAGATGTAATTTTAAATTTTAAAAATAAATAAATTATGGAGTAAAATAATCATAAATTTCAAATATGAATTGTAAAATAAATATGAAGATATCAAAAAAAAATATTTTAATGAATTTTAAAATATTCAAATTTAAAGTTAAAACAAATTTCACATAAAATTTTAACAAAAAATCATTTAAAAGTTTAATACAATAAAAATTTAGGTTTAATTATGAATTATATCCTTCTATTTCATGAAAATTAAAAGAAAAATTAATCCCTTTAGATTAATTTTTCAAGAATCGATCATTTTTAAAATTTGTCATTAAATCGTTGATTTTAAAATGAATAGTCCAACAATTCATGAAGTTAATGTGTTTGTTAATGCTTAGAGCAGATGGATTAATTTTTCAAAATTTGAAGAAGTAGAGAGATGAAAGTTATAATTAGACGTAAAAAATCTATGTTCAAACCCGGGTAGGTATTGGTGTTGGTGGTACAATTCCAACTTTAGTCCTTCCCGAATCCCGACCCCAAAATCGTATCAGGTAAGTGAATTAAAAGCCCTTATCTTTGCCATTACAAAAGATCGGGAAGCGTGCCTGGGTCACCCTAACATTCCAATCCTTCAGCTTGTCTTAATATCTAATCAACCAAATTTTAAGGATCCCAAAACTTCTTTTTCTTTTTGTTCAAAGATTCCAAAAGTTGTTGACATTACCAATCTAACAAGGTAAAGTCGTATACGCTTTTATTAGCCTAATAATTTGCCCAGTATTTTCATCACAAATTATATTTAGATATATCTTATCTTATCTTAGTCCCTAATCTTCCCCTATCTGTTTTGGGGATTTTGAATCTGTAGTCTTTGATTGGTTCAGTTGCAAAGCAATCATGGGATCTGTGGATGAAGAGAGATCGCTTTTGGAAGCTGAACTTAATCAGGTATCTTTTTTTTCTGCCTCCCCTTCGTCTTTAATTCTTGGTGGTTATAAGATTTTGATTATTTGCTCACAGACACCTTTAACACTGAAAAAATTTCTGGGTTTTGTTGTCTTTTCTTGTTAAAATTCTTTACCTCGGAGTTTATGTTGTTATTAATGTTTGAATATTTGGTATTTCCAGGCTGAAAGCAGTGGGCTTTACACTGGGGATGGCTCCGTTGACTTCAATGGGAATCCTGTTTTGAAGCAGAATACTGGAAATTGGAGAGCATGCCCTTTTATTTTGGGTGAATTATTGTAAATTTATCTATTTTCTCTTCCTTTTAAATGGGTTTTATTTTTGTAAAGCTTATCTTATTTCTGCAACTTTTTTATATGGAATTATAGGTAATGAATGTTGTGAGAGATTGGCTTATTATGGGATAGCAACTAATCTTGTAAGTTACCTGACCAATAAACTGCATGAAGGAAATGTATCAGCTGCAAGAAATGTAACTACTTGGCAAGGAACTTGCTACCTTACACCTCTCATTGGAGCCGTCCTAGCAGATGCATATTGGGGAAGATATTGGACAATTGCTGCTTTCTCCACTATTTACTTCTTCGTAATATAATTTACTCCTAACTACTACTTTTTCCTGCTTTACATGCTCATCGATTTATGCTTTAATTAGTTATTTTTCTGATATATGATGTAATTGTTGCTTCATTATTTTGAACTACATATCATGAAGTTGATCCTGCATTCAACTGCAGTAGTCTTTGGCTGCTGTTCCTTTGAGTGTGTTTTGCAGTTCACATTATGCCATTAACCCTGATATGCATGGTCCTTCACATGCGATTTAAATTCACGCATGGTTCTTCTCTTCTGTTGCTAGTAGTTTTAAATCAGGAAGCACCTTGACTCCTTTGCAAAGATTTTAAGACAGTTTTAAAGAGTAATAACATATTTTCTGGAATTTATAACTCACGTTAATATCTTCCAACACTTTACACGGTAAAGAATTTGATTTTTGGCTATGTGAGGACAACAATTTCTCATCATTTTAATCATATTATTGACTAATGAATTCTGGTACTTCTATTAAGGTAAAGTGGGCAAGTTATTTATATGTTTTGATTTCACTTTCTGATGCATTGGATAACACATTTACTATTTGATGTAGGGAATGTGTACATTGACTCTCTCAGCATCAATTCCTGCACTGAAACCTGCTGAATGTGTGGGTTCTATTTGTCCCTCAGCTACTCCAGCTCAGTATGCTGTATTTTTCTTTGGGCTTTATCTGATTGCATTAGGGACGGGTGGAATCAAACCGTGTGTTTCATCCTTTGGGGCCGATCAGTTTGATGATACTGATCCCAATGAAAGGGTGAAGAAGGGGTCCTTTTTCAACTGGTTCTATTTTTCCATCAACATTGGTGCTCTGATCTCAAGCAGTCTTCTGGTGTGGATTCAGGACAATGCTGGATGGGGTCTTGGATTTGGCATTCCAGCATTGTTTATGGGCCTTGCAATTGGAAGTTTTTTCTCAGGCACGGCACTCTATAGATTTCAGAGACCAGG